>JAJMKD010000005.1:600000-1038161 GCA_030563775.1 [Candida] loeiensis
ATATCTGGTTTGCGCCGTCGTTTTCGGCGACATACTTGAACACAAGCCGGTAGACCACACTGCTGACGTTGACGACTGCGCAGAGGATGTGCACGTCGCGTATCAGGGAGAGCTGGATGAGAGCGTCTAGAGAGTCAATGGCCAAGTCTACTTTGTCTGCGAGGCCGAGTTTGCTGGACATGCCCGATTCTGTGCCTGAGGCATCAACAAAGGACTGGGCGAGAAAGTCCACGCACCATTTCTGGATGGCGGGCTCGGGGTTTGGGAGGAACTGGAGGATCTGGCGGAGAACCTGCGGGTGTGTGGCGGGGTCCTGGAGGGCTAGATTGCGTGCCTGTTCGAGCTGTTCGATGATTTGGGTTGGAGAGAAGGACATATGAAGAAAAAAGCGAACATGAATAAATAAAGCGAGGTAAAGGACATGAGCGAATGGAGTGAGAACGATTAAAGCAGAGGAAGCAAAAGCGGACAATAACGACTTGAGCGAAGCGAATGGGAACTGATACAGCAGTGGAAGCAAAAGCGAAGTGACTTTGCGAAGGATATAATAATAACAAACTGAACATTAGCGAAGGGCAGTAACGAAAAATTGCCATTTAGTGAGAGAAGCGAGAACAAACGGAACAAATACAACTTGCAATCAAGCACGTTGAACTGTTCGAGAATCTTAGGGGTGGAGAGTTCTAAAGTGCAGGCGTGAACAATAGCACAGAGACATAACGTCAACTGTAGCTGTAGCTCAATGGGTAGAATAACGATAAAATTACTAGCGAGAGGTTCTAGTGAAAATTCTGGTAAAAACTGAGAACTAGTGCTGAAGAAGACTATTAATGGAGAAGAATATGTAGATGATAAGATCATTGAAGGAGAATAATATGTAGATGATAAGATTATTGATGGAGAAGAATATGTAGATGATAATATTATTGATGGAGAAGAATATGTAGATGATAAGATTATTGAAGGAGAAGAATATGTAGATGATAAGATTATTGAAGGAGAAGAATATGTAGATGATAAGATTATTGAAGGAGAAGAATATGTAGATGATAAGATTATTGAAGGAGAAGAATATGTGGATGATAAGATTATTGATGGAGAAGAATATGTGGATGATAAGATTATTGATGGAGAAGAATATTTAGATGATTAGCGAAGAATATCGAGGATTACTGGTAATTAATGTTGGCGAAAAAGCTATGTGGGCTCAGAGATAAGAAGTGAGATTCGAGCTGAGATCGTGTGACTACTGGATTCAGAGGATTCCGTTTTGAAATACCTGCCTCACCGCCTAATTTGAAAAATCCGTAATCGAAGCATACACCCTGAATGATTTTTGAGCCTAATACTGTAGAAAGGTACTTGAGAAGTCTGACTTGATAAATAGGTGCTAATCAGAACAATAATCGCTACGACTCCAAGACCAAGAAATCAAGAAATCAAATTTCTGGGGCCGCAAACAGGCACGCAAAGTGTAAAGTCAGGTTCACTCGCTCCTTCAGTCCACATATTGCTCGTTCACTCGTTCAGGATAGGCTCACTACATGTACGCATTTGAATCTAGACCATACCGCATCAATCGTACAAAGCCAAAAATAGCCATGCAAAAAGGGTAGAATCAATCTCGGAGAGTGCGTCAGGAATGCTCTTGACTTGGTATGATATGGACTTGGTATGTTATGGACCTGGAATGATCTGGATGTGGTATGATGGACTAGAATGCTCCTCGGATAGTGCTTTCGGAAGCTCGATCTCGTCTTATTTTCAAACAATTCTCACACAAAAATCTGCCGAAAGTGCAACCGTACCGACCAGGTCTGTTTCACAATACACCGGAAACAGACTCAAGTTTGCTTTAGGGTACCGATGAACGATTGACAGACCAATCTACCACATACTATTCACTATTCCTTCACTATTAACTCGTTCATTCTCTATTTCTATTAACTAGATCATTTTTCTTCTTGACTATTAGCTAGTTCATTGACTCGTTTTCACTATTAGCTAGTTCATTCACTCGTTTTCACTATGAACTAGTTCATTCACTCGTTTTCACTATTAGCTAGTTCATTCACTCGTTTTCACTATGAACTAGTTCATTCACTCATCTTCACTATGAACTAGTTCATTCACTCTTCTTCACTATTAGTTCTCTACTTCTAAATCATTACTATTCTCCCTTCCCGATTCCCATTCTACTTCGATTCTTTTCTATTGATTCTTTTCTATTGATTCTCTATTTCTTTATTTCAATCATTTCCATCTTTTCATGGACTTCAACGTCGATTCCGAGCTCCGCAAGCTCGACCTCACGGACGCGACCTTCGACACCGTGGACATCGACTCGTTCCACAACACCGACGCCGGCACCGTCTTCCTGTTCCTCTACGAGTGGGTGTTGATGGTCTTGGCAGTGGTGCTTCTCGGCACGGACATCTACACCTGCTTGAACATCCTTGTTTTCCACCGCTGGAGCAACAGCGAGTACCAGCCATACGAGTACAAAACCGCCAAGTGGATATTCACCGGGTGCATCATCTTCCAGTTCTGCCTTTTGGCCTACCGCTTTGTGTGGGGTACGCGCATGTACCGCACGCGCAACATCGCGTTCGCGTATCTCAACGCGATAGCGCGCAATTTCTACACGATGCGCTCCTACAACTACCACTGCTTCTTCAGCAAGATCGACCACGACAACTTCGTCGACTGGGCGTGTTTCTACACGTACTACGAGCTTGATGCTGCGTTGCAAATATTGGTGGCCGACACACCGCGCCAGGTCATTAATATCTTGACATTGCGGTACTACGCGACGGGCGGGGACAGCAACGGCGACATTCTTTCAAACATCAAGTGGATTGCGGAGAAGAACTTGAAGTTGGCGATCATTCTCGGGTTGATTTGTCTCTCGGTGGTGATCTGGTCGTTGTTCTGCTTCAAGTTCTTGCTTGGGATGTTTTTCTTTCCGTACGTGATGGCCAAGATCCGCCAGCGAGGGTTCAAGTCGTTGAAGAAGTACAACTGCTCGGTGTTGAACCGGCGGATCAAGGTGATTGTGAGGAGGAACCAGACAAAGTTGACGGAGGAGGATTTGGGAAGACGGATGAATATGAGAACCAACACAGAGCAATCGATGAAGTTCGGCAGAATCAACACAGACCTCTCGATGAAAAACTTTGACAGAATCAACACCTTTGATGTCACGCAGCTGACGGTGCATTTGATTCCGAGTGAGAAGGATCAGAACTACGAGAGATATGGTGAAAGCTCGAAACCGCTTGACAAATTTGGGGCGGGTTTTTCGGAGAGATTGCGTACGCAGCCGTCTATGCTGTCGCTCACGCCAGAGAATCCGTTTGAGGATAAACAAAGGTCAGAATCGCGAAATGCAAGGTTTCCCCCGCGGTTGGAGTCAAAACCGTACAATCCCCCAAACATCGCAGGCGATCCCTTTGGCGACAACTCACCGAGTTCGCTCACATTTGACCACAAGGATATCGAAATGGGCAATCTCGGGAGATACCAGTCAGAGAGTCAGAGTCTGTTGACGTATGAGGACAGGCCGTTAATGGTACAGAAGCAGAGTGATAGTCTGTTGACGTATGGGGAGGGACTGGAACAACAACATGAGTATACACAACATCAACAGTACACACAACATCAACAGAATCCACAACATCAACAGTATGCGCAACATCAACAGCATACACAACATCCACAGCATACACATCCCTCGGCACCATACCACATGGAAAGAATCGCAAAACCAGCAAAAACGCACACGCTGGAATTGAGGCGGAACCCGGTCGAGTCGGAACCATTTGATGTAAAGTCGCCGTTGTTGGAGGAGCACCAGATTGATCAGGATGAGAGATACGGATATGAGAATGAGTATGAGAGGAACTATGAGAGAACTCAGAGAAACAATGAATATGAGAGAAGCAACCAAAGAAACCAGGCAAACAAGCAAAGAAACCAGGCAAACAACCAAAGAAACCAGGCAAACAACCAAAGAAACCAGGCAAACCAAAGAAACCAGGCAAACCAAAGAAACCAGGCAAACGACCAAAGAAACCAGGCAAACAACCAAAGAAACCAGGCAAACAACCAATATGAGAACCATGAGATAAACCACCAATATGAGAACCATGAGATAAACCACCAATATGAGAACCACACAAACAACCACTCTCTAAACAAGAACCAAAAGGACCAGTCAACTGACGAAGATGACGATACTCCGTATCCTGTTCGTGGGGTGTCGATGTATGGGGAATAGAGTGTATAGAGAATATGAGCAGATAATAAAAGTGCAAGAATGTACTATTAAAATCCCCGTAATGAAAAACTGAATATCCAAAATTCTCATCTGTCACAGTTCGATATCCTGTCAACCTTCTTCTAGGTTGATACAGGAGTGAAACTCTTGGTTGTGACATTCGCTCCCACATTGTTCTACAGTTCTCATCGCTCATAGATTTTGCTATAAAGCTGGTGGCATAGTCTACAATGGCACTAGCCTCACTCGGTAGAGTGAAGCAGGTCCTCGTGAAATCGCCATGTCACACTCTGCAGTAATTCCTGGTCATGACATCGCCATGTCACACTCTGTAGGAATTTCTGGACATCGCCATGTCACACCCCGAGTGAAATTGCTCATGCCATCTTGTCACTTCTCATATATACAGTTACTTCTTGTAGTTCTCCTTCAACTTCGCCAACTCCTCGTCCGAGATCGGTGGGATTGGAATGTCTGCGAAGTCGTCCTGGTTTAACTTGTGCCAGGTGTACGCGTAGACACCCAATGGGACCACGCCAATGATGGCCAAGCCAATCATGTTGCGCTTGAAAAACGGCTGTCTGACTCTGTACAAAGCGGGGGTCATCTGGTGCGTGACCGGGTCATGGTAGCGGTTGTGCCCTTTTCTGCGGTGTTAGTGAGTTCGTGTGGGTTGTGGGTGTACTTACGGAGCTCCAATGAATCTGCCCATGTTTGAAAAATAAAAAAGTTTGATGGAGTTTGTATGGAAGGAGAACAAGGGGGTATTCATAGAAGTAAATACGTATAAAGAAATGAAGTAGACGGGGGAGGAGGTGGGATAATGAAAGAGTGAGAATAAGAGTAGGTGAGTTGGTTTCGGTTGTAGTAGGTTGGTCTACGGTAGTAGGATGAAATGTTATCGGAAGGTTTGCTGCCCATAGGCGAGTTGCTACATATTACTCGACGAATGTAAACTGCTACGTACTCACTCAACGAATGTACTGGTACTGCGGGTGGTTCTACAACTCGACTGCTGAAGAAATGGCAAGATGTTGCAAAATGTGGAGATCCAAAAATGATCAATTTTCGGGTTGCAAAACGTGGTATCTCAGTATGGTCCAGGAGTACATACAATAAATGCGTAGATAGGCCTTCGAAAGATGGTTGAGGTTGGAGAGACTGTATGTAGAGCGTCTCTGTGCAAATGAAAAGAACAATTTTTTTGAGGTCTATATGGCCACTTTCCACTTGTTCCACTAGCATATTGTAGCGCATTCTGTGCCATGCTGCCTTAGCATTGTATTTGGATACGAAAAGGTTATCTTCCTGAAAATGGTTCTGGAACTAGATACCGGACATCCGTTCGAGGTAATAGACTATGTCTAAAATGTCTGCGGGTTTCAGGAGTATTCAGTAGGATTGATTATATCATAAATTTATATTTACCTGATATAGACAATAATAACTGTGTTGAGGTTTTCGTGAAATATGCAGTAGTACACCAATGTGGTCATGGTGGAGATCGTAAAAGCAAAGTGTTCCCTATACTTTTAATGTGCTTTAGAGTCAACGATAGCTACTCAAAATAGCCACAAAATATTATTGGGATTGTAAGACTTGTAGAGATCGTGTGATTCTATCACCTACCATCTATTTCGTCACCCCTCCTACTATCAGTCTATTTTTCCATCACCTCTATGTCTATTTATTCCTATGTATTGGGACTCGGCGTCGATGGCGGATTCTGGGATGCTAACTTTACGACCGATTCTGAGAAATGGAAGCACTTTGGATATTAGTGAAATATGATCAACCAGTGGAGTTATGAAGAATCAACATAAAACCAATCCAATCATGATGATTAATTTCCAGGTTGCCTATGTACTTATGACAAAAGGTTTTCCAAGTTACCAGTCGACTTGTGAAAAATGATTTCCATTTCTTGATAACCAGTCCACTTATAAAACGTTATTTTCATCTTGGAAAATCCAAGTTTCAAAACCTCGAGTTGTGAGAAATTCTCTAAATGGTTAACCTCGTTTGAAAAATTTTTGTGAGATTGCCAAACCTTTCATGCGTTTCGCACCCAACGGTCGATTATCAAGCGCATTTGCATCTATCGATCTGTCGAGCTTGATTTCAAGAACTTTAGCATGTATCGATCTATCAAGCACTTCTGTTGCATCGATCTGTTGAGCTTGCTATCAAGCACTTTTGCATGTATCAATCTGTCGAGCTTGCGAATTATATCAAGCACTTTTGTTGTATCGACCTATCTCGCAAGCTCGACAGATCGATGCTTACTTCAAGCGCTTTTGTTACGTCGACCTGTCTCGCACGCTCGACAGGTCTCGACAGGATGCTTAGTAGTGGGTCAATCTCCACAACGTAACCTTACCACCCTCATTACCCACAGCCAACATCTCATTCCCCCCCGAAAAGCTTACATCACTGACCCTCCCCAAAGGCGTCCCACTCGTAGGCCAGTTGCTGAACACACTGCCCAGCGGCATGTGCACCAAACGCAACGCATCCCTCTTTGTTCTCGACGCAATACACAACATCTGTCCGTCCGGACTGAACTCCAACGTCAGGATCAGCGAAACAAGGTTCTCCACCACCTTGAACGGCTTGGTGCCCACCGCGTTCCTGTCGTACAAGTTCACCACACCGTTGTTGGATCCCACCGCCAACCACCTATCATTGCCCCCTAGAGCCATCTTTGTAATGCCCACTCCACCGTCGTCCTTCCACTTCTTCGTCGCACGGTTCATGTGTGACGCATCCGCACCGTCCATGCTGTACTCCCAGATATCACCCGATCTGTTGATGATTATGATGCCCTCCTCGTTGCTCGTGAACTCAAAGTCCACAATCATGCCCTCGATCTTGAACCCCCGCACCCACTGCCCGGTGGTCCCGCTCAAGACGTTGCACCACCCTCCAGCACCAGTCAACCCGATGTATTTCCCCTTGGACGAGATCTTGAAGTACTCAAACGACCGCTGGTGCTGCTCGTGGCCGTACAAACGCGAAATCTTCTCCACAGCACCGCTGTTCACGTCCCATTTGTTCATGTACCGTCTTCTTCCCGCAGCGTAAATGAGATTCAGGTCGGGGCCCCCAGCAGCAAAGCCACACCGCATGATCGGCGTGTTGTGGAGGTACAACGACGTCACCAAGCTGTTGACCTTGCCGTCAATGTGGTATATCCTCAACGTCTTGTCAAATCCACCCGTCAAGAGAAGCGGGTGGCTGTGGTGGAAACTCAACGACTGTATGCCGGACTTCGAGAGTTTTGCGTAGTTGGCGTCCTTGAGCCTGACGATGCCGATTTGGTGCGCAGGGAGGAGTTTGAGTTTGTCCTTCACCACAAACTGCAGCTGCGACCCCAAGATCTGCAAAAGCGCGTTGGTGTCGTTGTCTGCGACCTCGTTTGCGTCGTCCTCCATCTCATCATCGCTGCCCGAAAAACGCAGTTCGTCTTCCAAGCGATCTATCCATTCGGGGCGTGCGTGGATCTTCTCGAACTGCGACCGCAAGCGTGTTATGTACGAGCGGCCGGAAACTGTCTCGTCCTCCGTTTGGCGGAGTTTCTTCAAGCGGTCGCTCGAGAGTGCCACTGCGATGCGGTCGTCATCGCTATCTTCCCACGCGTCTTCGTTGTATTGCTCTTCGGGCTCGTCTACGTCCATGTGGAGGCGCTGCGACTCGTCTGCATTGTCGTCGAGGTAGAACATGTCGTTTTCGTTTTCGTCTTCGTCCTCATCGCTCGAGATGACCTCATCGGAGGAGTAGTCGTATAGGTTTTCCACTTTTTTGAGGTTGTCCTGGAAGGACGAGCTGTCGCCAAAGACGAGGCGCTCGAGGAGGAGTTCTTCCTCGGATTTGGGGGGGATTTCGACGTCGTCGCCGTCGATGTTTTTGACCATGGTCATCGGAAAAAAAATAACCAACGAACGAAGTGAGTTGGTTATTTTTTATTAACCAAACGTGAATGAAGTGAGCGTTGAGAGCAAACAATAAACGTGAACGAAGTGAGCGTTTTGTTTTTGAAACCAAACGACAACACACGATCACTTCGTTCACGTTTGTTCTTTGGTTGAGAAGTAGCAAAAGCGAGTGAGCATCAAGTACTGTGAGATATCAAGATCTGAGTGAGAGTAGAGTAGAGAGGAGTTGAGTATAAGGTTATCATTATGGCAGTATGAAGTAGCTGAGGTTTACATGCCCTTACTGAAAGATAACGACGTACCGAGAATATCCATCTCAAAAGTCGAGAATATCTATCCCAATAGTACATCCGAGAATACCTATCCCAATAGTACATCCGAGAATATCTACCTCAAAGTACAGCATTGCCAGGCTTGGGGTCTTTTTGTGTTATTAACGTCGTGGACTTCACTGTGTCCTGGTAGTCGTTCAGCTCTGATAGCATGAGCGATGAGCGGATTACAGAAGTGACAAGTTTAAAATGATATGATTTTGGTTACTATTCGTCAGTTGCAGTAGTCGTTCACACAATTGAAATCAGAGATACCAGGACGTCAAATTGTAACTCGTGAACTCGATTGGGAATTACCTCCGGCAACTATTTGTTTTGCTTATTTTCGCTGTTCGCAACTTATTCATATCCATTAGATCGTTAGAAGAACTTTGTTTGCCCATTGTCTCCATATTTGTGTTTGAAATCACCCTTTACTTGATCGTCCACTTTCTTCACTTCCCTTTTTTACGCAGTCATTTTTCGCAGCCATTCAGATGATTCAAAAAACTATAAATGCCGCAGATACAAAATCGTATTGATCGTCATCTCGTTTGATTTATCTTTCTACGTTGCATACCTCTCTCGTGCACACCACACTACTTGCGTACATCTCTCGTGCACACTACACTACTTGCGTACCTCTCTCGTGCACACCACACTACTTGCGTACATCTCTCGTGCACACCACACTACTTGCGTACATCTCTCGTGCACACCACACTACTTCCGTTCGTCTTCCATTGGTCTGTATATCGCTCCGGATGTTCACTTCCCTCTACGTTACTAACAAAACACATCGGCCTTTCACAGATCCCGATATACTATTCTCTGATATTGAACCAATGCTCTAGTCTCCTACTCCTGAAATATAACCTTCTTTCATTATTCTATCACATTTGCACTGGAACATCCATTCTTGGCTATTTTCATCCTCACTCCTGTGGAATGGAATATTACAAGGGAATAGGGAAATGGGAAGCGCGAAAGAAAAGACATCATACCTATTACTGAAAAATGCTTGTCAATCAACTTGTACGTTGAAAAAGCTTTGCAAACTGAAAAATTCTTGATTTTCTTGCTTTCCAATCCGAGCACTCGATACTCTTCCAAAGTCACAGCTCGAGTGACCAAATTATGCTGAATCCGGTCCTGCCATTAATCTTTTGACTTTTAGTGATTTTTGAAGCAATTGATGCAAAAGTAAGCAAGTTGGAAAAAAGTTAAAAAATGACAAAATGAAACTCAAGAAGCCTCATATACGTGATTTTACGTTTGCGGCAATTACTTGGCTCACCATAATTTATGTTCCCTCCTACGCTCAAAGTTATTTGACCTTCATTTAATGCTTTGAAAATATGATGATCTCTATTCCTTCCCCAGCTTTCAACACCCAAATGAATGGTATAATTCACATTCCCCGTTCCACTGTCAACTTTCTAGCATTAATGCCCAATGCCAAAGAGTATTCATATCGAGCATTCTCCCTCAAAATATGTTTTCTAGCTGCAAAATTAGAGTAAATTTCTACCAAACTACTCCATCCTTGGCACTGTTCACCCTCATCTGGTAATCCTCAAATGCGGATCAACCTTTCAACTCTAAAAAGTCCCCTTTTTCTACCGCTTCGCGGACCGGCTCCGCGGGTTTGTCGCCTTCGGCGATTTTTACCAATCTATACCATTTACATCACCAAGAGGAACACTTGCTTCATTTTTCTCTTCAAAGTAACAGTGGAAGCACACCCGCAGTGACATTTCTAGAGTACGAAAACATCTTGCAACCTTTTCATAGCATCCCTTTTTGCAGCCGTTTTAATCAATCCAGTTTGCAAGCTTTATCTTTTCTTGATATTCATAAATTTTGACAATCTCCTATTACAGATCAAGACCAATGTAGGCGTTCGTTGAAAGAGGTTCTCGATCCGTGAGTTCTTCGATCACCCTCTTAAGCGTTCTTCTTTCTCATTTTATCATTTTTGATGCTCTTCTACCATGCAGATCTCATTTCATCATTTTTGATGCTCTTCTACCATGCAGATCTCATCATATCGTATATTTTGATGCTCTTCTACCATGCAGGTCCTATCTATAAACTTTTACACAATCCAACACTCGCCTTCTCCTCAGAGGGCATTTTCGAATACCCGCGTCCACATTAACGTCGCTCACGCTCACGCAATTAGCTGTTCGAGACTTTTACCTTCTTCCTCTCAAATAAGGGCGTCACGCCTTTCTTTGGCGCTCACCTTCACAGACGAAAGATGTTCTAGCTATTGTTCACCCCTAACTTCTTTAGACTCAAAGAGCGCCTTTATGATTCAAGCTGTTTTTCAAGTTCTCAAACTTTTCCACTTACTAGAAAGGTTGTTCTCAAACCATAAGAGGGCGTTCTCCGAACCCAATCTCATCTGTTCTCGCATATGTTCTCCCTCTACTTTAATCTTCCCACAAACTCCACAAAAAACCTCCTAAACCCCTTCCCATCCATGCCCTCCAAACTCCGCCCAAACTCCATCACCAACTCCTCCGTCAACCCCATCTCCCCCAAATACCTCACCAAATACGCCAAAAATTCCTCCCCCCTCCTCTTCTGGTACGTATGCAACAACAACGACAACTCCTGTGCAATCAACCGATACTGCGCATCCTTCAAGTCAAACTCGCGGTTCTTGAAAGGAAGCTCGAAACTCACCTGCGTCACCTTGTCCATTAAAAACACATCAAACCCATCCACAGACCCAAGCGCACCGCTGTACTTGTCCTCCGCGTCGTGTATCTTGCCGTCGGCGGCACCAAACACCAGCACCACATTCACCAACTGCGTCACCGCGAGCCTCAGCACAGACGTGTCGCTCAAGTCGTACGCATACGCAAAGAGCTGCTGCATCACCTCGGGAAAAACAGGCTTGTTGGTCTCGGTCACAAGCAAACTCGCCACGTGATTCAACACCAACAGGTTCAACAAGTTCATAAACGCCTTCTTGAGCTGGTTCTGATCGCGCACAAAGTCAGGGACAACCCCGTCGGCTTTCCCCTCCAACATCCCAAACACCTTCTTGATCGTGGGCGTCAACAAGTCGTTGAGCAACTGGTACACATTCCCATCGTTCTGGAAGTTGTGCACCACCTGCCCCAAAAACGAAAGAAAGTCAGACAACTCCAACATCCGCAAGTTGCTCGCTCCCAACACCAACGTCACCAACTTGCTCAAATGCACACTGATGTCCGCCTTCAAGATCGGAATGAACCGCGCAAACGCCGCGCGTGCCAGCTCGCGCACAACCTCGTGTTTCGGAAAGTTCTCGAGGGTGATGAGCACCACCTGCGCCGCATTGCTGAACGTCGCGCGCATCGCATCGGACGCCTTCGAAGACGCATCGTCGTACCCACGCACAAACGTTCCCATAGCCATGAGCGTGTGGTGGGCCTGGAGCGCAATGAGTGGCTCGGACTGCTTCTCCTGGTCCAGCATGCCCACGCACCGCTCGAGATCCGCGAAAAGCGGCTGCAAGACAAGCTCCGCAAGCGTCGACGACTGCGCAGAGTCCGTCAACGCAACCAAGAGCCCCACGGCCTCAAACAAATGCAATTGGTTGTTGAAACACCCGTGCTCGACGGTCTCGTTGTCCTCGTCCTGCGTCGGAAGCTCCGCCTTGATCACCAACAACGGCGCGAGCTTTCCAACCATCCCCAGCACAAATTGCTCGTTCGCCTGTTGTGGGCGCGCAAGCTTCACAAACCGCGAGAAGAGGTACCACACCCTAAGCCTCACACGCTCCACCTCGTGGAACAACCCGTACGGCGACGTGAATATTTCCATTATGCGGTGCACGAGCACAGAGTTGGGTCCGTTCATGAAACTGTAGTGTCTCACCACAAGCTCGAAAAACGCCGTTTGCACCTTGGGGTGTGGGGCCTCCACAATCACATTCAGGTTGATCAACTTGACCAAAAACTCCAGGAATATAAGGTGTGGCTTGCTGCCCGCGATCTCGCCCTTCGGGATGCTGATGAGGTTGTTGCGCAAACTCTCCGCAAAGTTCCCCAACTCGTACAACCCCAACTCCACTTTGCGCCAATCCCCCCCCTCCAGGAAGATCAGCTCGCTCACCACTATCGGAATCGCTTCCAAGTACAACGCAGGGCGTAGCACCGCGATGTTGTTCTGAAACACCTTGAGTCGCGCGCGAATCTCCCGGAATTGCTCATCTTCTTCATCGTTATCTCCATCGTGCTCGTCGTCATACTTCATCTTGAGAATGACCTTGTTCAAGAGCTGCGACAACACCTGTGGCTGGCAGATCGCAGCCACCTTCTTGCACAACAAAAGGTACTGCTGGATAAACGGAAACACCTGCTGCGAAACATCGTCGTATTCGTGCGCCAAAAAATCCAACACCAACGGCCACAACTTGTACAAATGCGGCTGCACCTGCGGAACAAGCGCACCGGCACCCTCCACTACAATCATCAACTCGGTCCCCACCTGGTTGAGGAGTTTTGCCACGTTTTCCATGTACTCCACGTCGTTGGTGTCACTCGCACTGACCGTGCTGGCCACTGTCAGCGTCAAATCGAGAAGCGAGAGGAGCTCCACCTTGTTGTCGGCCTTCATCTTCTTCAGGATCATCTCGATGAGCGTGTTGCACGTCTCGTTGCGCTGTGCGGGTGTTTTCAAGTACTGCATGACGGCCGCCGTTTTTTCCCGCGTGATAAAGAGCGAAATCTCCATCCACGAGATGTACTGCCCGATAATGGTGAGCGTGTTGTTGAGGACGTCGTCGGTCTGTGCAGGGCTCTGGAGGATTGTGTACCATGACGTCGTCAAGGACTCCATATCGCGTGCGCGAATAGCATCCTTGAGGAGGGTGTTCCGCTCCAAGGCCTCGGGCGATCTAGCAATGAGCTTATCGCCGATTTCGTCGTGGATGGCCATCACAATGCGCACGTAGTAGTCGGTGCTGGTCTGTGTGGCGAGATCGGTCAAGAACAAAGGGTTGACGTCGAGGTACACTGCGGTGAACAAGCGAGCCATGAGCAGCGCGAACTTGTTTTTGAGGTACGCGGTTTCGGTGGTGGTTGCGTGGGCGGCCAACACACCCATGAGCTGTGTGTTGAGGGTGTAGAGCTGCTCGTTGTTGAGGCGGTCGATGTTTTCCTCGATGACCTGGTAGATGAAAAACTTGAGCTCGTCGCTGAGCGCGCCGCCGCGCACGAGGATGTCGGTCGACGATTTGAACCCTTCGGGTGTGCTCTTGATGCGGTTGATGAAGTCGATGGCCTGCGTTTTGAGGCTGGCGTCTGCGGTGCCGCTGAGCGCGATCTCGACGGCCTGGTGTATCTCTGCCTCCATGAGTTTGTGAAAAAAGGAAAAGAAAAGAATCGAGAATGAGAATAGAGAATGAGAATAGAGAATGAGAATAGAGAATGAGAATAGGAGAATGAGAATAATGGAGTAGGAATGGCGGGAGGGATAGAGAATAAAGAGAGAGGGGAACGGGGAGTAGAAAGAGGAGAACGGGGAATAGAGAGCCCAGAGATTACGTATAGGAGAATGTAGGCAGAAGTGATAGTGGGATGTGAAAATGGTTGTGATCAGTGAGAGTGATTGGGACGAAGCGATTAGAAGTGGTGAAGGAAGTACGGAAATGGGGATGTGAAGGATATTAAAAGATGCCTGATCTCATTTTGGTCATGATGTTTTTGGATGGTGTCAAATTTACGAAAAAAGAGACGGTGAATGGAGGAGCGATGCTAATCAGTAGTTGTCACTACATGGTTGTAATAATTTAGTTTGGGTATTCCAGACTGGTTATGGTGACTGGACACTAGGACACTGGGTACGTAAGGACATGAACACTTACGACTATGGTTTAGACTATGGACACTTATTGAACACTAATGTGGATTAGACTGTGGACACATACGACTGAACTATGACTATGGGCATGCCTGTGACTGTGACTATGACTAAGGACGCTTGTGACTGGGAACTATGACTATGAGTGTAACTATGGACACTTCTTCATGGACACTTCTTCAGCTTCCGATTGTGTCCTTCTGATACATTGTAAAAACCGTCACTCATTCCTAATCAATCTCTTTTTGTACTCTCGTACTTGATTTTGTGGATATAGCAAGGAAAAAACAGTAGAGAAATTCGGTGGGTATTGACGAACATGTTATTATTGAAGATGCGAATGTGGCCAAGTGAGATTGATTGGTCCAACGATTCAAATTTGCAGATCGATCAGGTCCTTCCTATGACTTTTTCCTTTCCGTTATTTCCCTTTTATTTTGGGTGCAAAACGATTAGTCGAATGATTCATATTGGCAGATTCCATCCTATGACTTATTCTTTTCCATTATTTCCCCTCCATTTTATTTTGGGTGCGAAGAGCCCAATCATTCATATTTGCAGATTCGATCTTCCTATGACTTATGCCCTTTCCGTTATTTCCCCTACAATTTATTTTGGGTGCAAAACGTTCACCTTGGAAGTTATCACTTCATTGTTGTTCTCCACCTTCTATCTGTACAATCCTTAGTATCCCTACATTTTGTTCACATCATTGGAAATTTCCGTCTCCTTGACACCGCTGATTGAACAACACTGATTGGTTAACGATGGTTACTGCGTTGGCTGTTCGTTCATTACTAGCTTCATTTCAGTTTACAGACGTTTTCCAACTCACGCGCTTGGCTCGTGGCACTTATTTACTCTTCATTGAATTTTGTCGCTCCATTCGCTTCACTCGTGTTCACTTACTCTTCATCGAATTCGTCGCATTCGCTTCACTCGTGTTCACTTACTCTTGATCGAATTTCGTCGCTCACATTCGATTCGCTTATGTTCACTCCAAAGTAGCATACCTCCTCAAATCCTCCGGAATCGCCTCGTACAACCCCTTACCCTCAAGCCAGCTTCTCGAGAATATCCGGTCAGCATACTTGTGCGCAGAATCTGCCAAAATCGTCACCACATTCGATCCCTCTGGCAATTTCTCCGCAACCTTCACCGCTGCAACAACATTGAGCGCACCAGTGCCTCCCAAATACAATCCCTCCTCGTCCAACAACCGGTACACCATCGCAATCAGGTCCTCATCCGCAATTTGGATCGCATAGTCCACAAGATCAATGTCTGGCTGCAAGTTGTCCGTGACACGGCCCTGTCCAATCCCCTCAGTAAACGATCCACCGCCTCTCACAATCTCCGCACCCTTCGACTTGATGTACGAGTAGAGAACAGATCCAGGTGGGTCTGCCAATACACACTGCACCCTGCCGTCCGAAATGTCCTTGAGGTACCTCGTAGTCCCCGCGAAAGTGCCTCCTGTCCCGGTCGAACATGTGAACGCATCAACCTTGCCGTCCAACTGTGCCCAGATCTCGGGACCGGTGGTCTCAATGTGCGACTGTCTGTTCGCAATGTTGTCGAATTGGTTGGTCCACACGGCATTCTCCAACTTCTCGGCATGTCTCGCTGCCTGGTGGTTGTAGTTTTGCGGGTCGGTGAACGCAACAGCAGGAACTGGGTGCACCTCAGCTCCAAGCAACTTCAACGTCTCAATCTTCAGTTTACTCTGCGTGTTGGGCATGTAGATCACACACTTGTAGCCTTTGGCGCGGCACACATGGGCCAAACCGATGCCGGTGTTACCAGCCGTGCCCTCGACAATGGTGCCGCCTGGTTTGATAAGTCCCTTTCTTTCGGCATCTTCAACAATGAAAAGCGCCGCACGGTCCTTAATCGAGCCTCCAGGGTTCATGAATTCAGCTTTGGCGTAGATGTTGCGCCCAACAGAGTCGGAAATCCGCGGAAGGCGCAAAAGTGGAGTGTTTCCAATCGCAGCAGGGAATCCACTCTCGGCAACCAATGGCACAAACGGCGCCTTGAACGGCTTGTTCACAGAGATCTTCAATCCACGGCGTGCAACTCGAATCATTGTAGTTGGTGATAATAAATCATTTCACGTGAGGTTACATATGGTCACGTGAATACTTCAGACACTTTTTTGAGGTTGGTAAGTACAAAGTGTCGTTTGTGGCTGCCAGCGATGTCCAATTGAAGTCTGTTGGTAGGTTGAAAATGATGGCATCTTGTTGATCGGCTGAAATGATGGCATCTTGTTGAACGGTTGAGTTGATATAACTGCTTGAAATCGTCAAATGCGAATGCTTGGGAATAGGGTTGGTTAGTTTGGTCAGCTGGGAGAAGCATTAATGAGTATGGATTACTTGGTATGTTTTGGTGATAGTGCCTTCAAACAAGTATTATCAAGAAGTCTGGTAAGAGTAATCTTTTATTGTTTTTGCAACAAAATTAGAAAATGCTGCAAATGAAAAAACACGAAGAAATCATTTCTTCACGACGGCACTTTCAAGTTAATCTATAACTGTGAATATCATGTGAAATCTTCGACAATACTGTGGAATATTGGTATATTTCTAGGAAAGACTTTCAGTACACTCGGTGTATTTGTCCTATGGTATCCATTAGTTAACTTTGGGACATCACATTCTATCCAGAACTTGTTATTGCCTGATTCATCAAATCCTTCACACTTCTCACCGACTTATATCAACCAGAAGTTCAGCCACTGCTCCGGACAGTCGATTATCATGTTTTTACTTACAGACTTACAAGCCTCACACTTTCTTTGCTACAAAAAGACTTACAAGCTTCATACAAACCTTCCTTAAAGACTTACAAGCTTCACATTTTCTTTACGGCAAACCTTCCTTGACCCCTAATCAGACAGGCTTCCGCACAGTCTTCTTCACAGATATCTCTACAGACATTCTTTACAGATTGACCTTCTCCACGCATTTACTCAACGACGCTTCTTGTACATAACGGTTAACCTGCATAACTGCATTTGAGCCCAAATTTCATGGTCCTTGTGTATCTTGATATTACATTTCGAGAAGCTCTTTGGAGAGACTTTTTAGGGGGTTGCTGCTTCTAGCAGCCATATGGATTGAGTTCCGACTGTCGTGAATTGCTGTATGGTTTGAAGGGTCACTTTGTGCAGGACTGATGATAAAGATAGGCATAAAGAACCAACAACCTTATTCTTAAAACTGGCTTAAAAAATAGAGACGGCAGTAGTTGAAGCGAGTCATATGCGTCATATGAGGATTAGAACAAGATGTGTGGTTTCGGCTGAATTACATTGATGATGGTGATTTTGGATAACATGAGTGCTCCAATTCAGAAAAGATAGAACAGTTCAAATGAATCTTTTGAAATGTAGAAGAGAAGGGAGAGGTCGGAGAGTTTCATCTGTAGTTTATTTTGAGCTGAGAGTGATGTCTTACTGATTTACAGGACTTGATTCATCCATAATATGAATCATTCATTCATCGCACTGGTCGTTTTTGCATGAGATTTTTTCAAGGTTCGCTAATACGAGAAATGCGCTAGTTGAGCTGGGGATTGGACACGATAGTCAAGTGTGTGCTGAAGATAACAGAGCATGAGGGAGCATGTTGAGGAGATCAATCGTCGGCCCCGTACTTAGACGATATGTGGGGTCGTATTGTGATTTCCCACTGTGCTTTGGTGACTGTGCTTTAGTGGGTGATTTTGTGTGAATGCTCATGCGACGTTTGTGCGAGCTTTTTGTGTGAAATGTCATGTGGGATGTTTGTGTAGTATGCATGGTGAGATGTTTCCTACTTATTATTCAGTTAAGTATCGTATTACTAATCTCGTATGAAGAGTTCGTTGCGTAAACATTCGATAATCTCTTCAAGCACTTCAAGTAAAAGAGTTCCACGAGAGCTTTTTTACAGAGATCCTGAGAAGCCTCAAAAAATCCGATCAGCATGCGTGGGAGTTCCTATCTTAGTCACACTTACGAGCCCCTGCCACAGATTTAGTCTGTTCATGAAAACTTTGGATGTGGAGCAAGGGCTCACAACTAGACGAAACTGCATTTTAGAAAACAGCACAATTAAAGAGGGGTTTGTAGCACCACGATCGACCGGAAAGACTCCGTCATGCAGTGTTGCATAACAATTGACGAAAGGAATGCCCTGGAATTTGAACCCCTTAATATGAACTTTTCTTATCAAATGGACATGACTCCGAATACTTGGAGATGTCAATCGCCAAACATGAATCGAGCCCGTCAACGCATAGATTCACATATTCCCATTCCCTACAGATGATATTAGAAGCTTCATGCTGTACAGATCGAGATATTTGGGGTCAATCCATGAACGCCCAGTATATTATCGAGTCACAAACCGACTTACGTCGCTTGTAAAGCACAACACGTGACTTGCATAATGGGTGAAGCGTGCAGGATAAAATCTGAGAAATGTCATGTGGCGGTATGCCCCAGGGGCGCGCAACGGAGAGACTTCCGACAGCCCGCGGTTTTGAGACCGTCTAATCCTGAATTTCGGTTAAAGGGTCAATTTGCACAACTTGGGGCATGAATATTTTGGCAATCTCAGGGTTTACGTTTGAGACGTCAAGTTCATTTCATGTGAGATGGAAGTGCATCCAAATGTGAAATTGGAGAGAGGATTCACCTTAGCGGGTTAGGATCCAGCTGTTTCAGAGCTTGAGCCCATGTGGAGACTAAAAATGGTTCGAAACCATTTTAGACTTTGCGTGTGATTCGTTCCAGCGGCTAGAGGTGAAACACAAGACTCGAGTCTTCACTTTTTGGCATGGACGCCAACGAGTCCCTTAACTCCGCGCACGTTAAGTTTAAGGTTGGGACAACGAACGTAGTTGCGGGTTACTCGCTAGCATCATCATGTCGTCGACTTCTGCACTGCGGTGACGCTTTTGTACATTAAGTTGTGCCGCCTTTGTGCAATAAAAGTCGTTTGAATCAACAAGCTTTTCGGTGAGGGTTTCGTAAAGGAGAATTCCTTTGTGACGGGAATTGAAGGATACAAAGATTGAGTATATTTTTCAAGCACTCCTCACGATACAGTGAATTCGGAAGCGTATAGAAAAGCTTTTTTCACCGCAATATTGAAGGATAATTGCTGCGGACCGTACTCATTATGGAAACATCTTTGGCAGGAGGCATGTGCTACCGAGTCCTGCATACATATCTGATGGAGCAAATCGAGGCACCTACCACTGAGCCAACGGCGGCCAAGATTGAGAGGCGAATTGACACGATGTTGAGTCAACGTCTAGTTTTCCAGAGCAAGCGGCTTGATTGTGAATAAAACACTTCAATGTCCTCATTGGTATTTGAATGACACAAAATGCAGTACTGTGCCTAGTGACGAGTTAGGAATAGGTAGACAAAGAAATCAGAAAAGCGAAATGATATTTTACGTCTCAAAAGTATGTTAGTTGGACTGGGAGATTAAGTCTGACCTTCATCTTTGAATAAGGTGTATGAAATTGATTCTCATTGATTGCTTTGTGATCGTTTTAGCACACCAGCCACCGCATCAAAGAATTTTATATGATGTGCATACCATGCAACTATTGAAGAGCCAGAAAATAACCTAAAAAATATGGACGAAAAGATCAGTCAAGAGACCATGGCATGACCGACTTGACCTGGTACACCGTGAGCCTTGTTGTATAGAACGGGGGGAGTGATTTGCTGTTGGTCCAGGCTCTCATGTGGAATCAGGCGATCTAAGAATAGCAAGGCGTTGCCAAGGCCGTCAGTCATGTCATCCCGAAACTCCTGAAAACATAACATGGCCAAAGTATCGCGATCAAAAAGGATTATGCATATACTGGGAGGACCAAAAGCAATAAATATCCTTAATGCTTGTCGGTAAAGGTGTAATAAGGAGAAAGTAGACCAGGTCCTGTTGCTTTGTGGCTTTAGAGGCCTATTGTATTACTCCTTCAACATAAGCTAATGAGTCGATGATATTTCATAACCGATTGTAATCAACTCTCATTCATCAGCATTAAGCTTTTTACCGATTTCATGTATATTAGGGTAACCAATAGTTCGGATATCTGTGTCTGCATATTATCTCCGTACTTTAGCTCCGCGGTTGCAAATAAGGTTTAATTCATATATAAGACAAAAATGTGAAATCTTCTCTGATGATTTTCATTGAGTTGACATGCTGGGAAGGAGGTCGAATGCGATGAGACCAGAGTTCAGTTGCGCATTCTGCTGGAATATGCCTTTCTGAGTTCTTGTTCGGGAATGAGGGAAGTTGACAATGTTAGTTTCGGCGAAATTGAGCACCTGTACTAGTTTCATGTTTCGACTACATCAAACGGACTCATTTCAGATAACTGCCCATGTTGTGATAGCCATGGCCTCATTTCATCTCCTGCTCATTTTGTACATCAGCACCTGCTCATGGTGTCCAAGACATTCTGGAAGCATTCTAGATTCTACCACAAATTTCACTTACATGGACTGGTACGATTTAAGTACCTTCTAGAAATAAGCAATGCAGATTCATGATGTACTTTCGCACATACGAGAAGGTTATTGATAGGAGAAGGTTAAGGATAGGAGAAAGTGATCTGGTTTGAAAGAAATGAAGTAATAAGAGTGCCTCATAAATTTGAAAGAGATCTCTTTCAAGAAGGGCACTCATTCGTAGATACGGATTCTTTGACTGATCTACTTGATGTTTATAAGACGTACCGAACTTTCACACAACTTCCATACGGTAAGTCATTCTGCTTTACCCTTTCCATTCACTTTTCATGATCTTGAAAACTCAGTGCTCTCACTTTTCAAGATATGGAAAAGTCAATGCTCTCACTAAAAATTCTATCAATTTGTGCCTAAAAAATTCCCCTATCAATTCCAATCTTATGCATCTTCTACTCTCACAGCTCTGCATGATACCCATGCTCAATAATGGTTTCTAAAGTCAACTGTACATAGACATTCAACAGGGCATGCATATTCGGGGACTTCAGACAGCGTCAACTTCAACAACCCAACGTGGACAGAAAAATTCCGAGAATTATTCCGAGGTTACGCTGGGGAAATGATGAATCTGAACCTGAATTGAGCAAATGTTGTGTACAGGACATAGCGAATACCGTAATTCATGGGAGTTTACAGCATCAATTGCACAAGGGCTTGAGCGATACAGATGGCATGTGCCCAAGGTTATCAGTAGGTATGGAAGTCACCGTATAAAAATGAGAGGTTCTTTATGCATTATCAAAAAATTGAAGTTGTTTATGCGTATTCAATATCAGTGTCCAGGAACAAACGAAGAATATTATGAGACGGAATATCAGGGGTTTTTGGGACGCGGAATACAGGGGACAAGAAAAGCGAAAAGAAAGAAATGCGGCAGAGTCTGCAATTCAACAAGGAATAAGATGAGCAAAAGTCAACACCACACGCTTAAATAGCCTTGGACAGGGATGAGAGACTATGAGACATGGAAAATTTCACTACGGCTGCATATGTTTTGACGTGAGTGGATTCCGGTTCAGGCGATTATGATACTTCGGAGTTTATGGCACATCTCGGTCCTGAGATTATGAGACTTCTCGGTCCTGAGATTATGAGACCGATTATGATACTTTGAACGGTTCAGACAACTGTACACCGACTATCAGACACTCCAAAATTAGACACTTGGTTCAAGTTGATTGGATAAAGGTAAATTGCAATATTGAAAATGTGTTGAGTTAAATGCGTCATTCCTTGCCAATGGATCTTCGTACTACATTGACCAGAAATATCAAATACGAAGATTTGATTTACGAAGGTACTAGACCTGATGGCTGCTTGTCGTGGAAGCTTGTCCTACTGGAAGCTTTTCCTTGAACCTTGTGTGAATTCACTGCAACAGTGTTTTGTTGTGTACAAGCCAGTTCAGTTCGATTGCCTAGTTTGTAGATGCAGATCAACTAAAGTACAGATTAACTAAAACAAATGTGAAACTGCGTCCATCTGCTGGTCCACATACCAGCTTTCAATTACGTAAACAGGTAATTTCAGATTATCAATGCTACAAATCACGAAGCAATGCCTAAATTACAAGAAATGAACTGAGGATCAAACTAATTTAAACTTTAATGAGAACAGTTGATGAAGCGAGGATGTGGAGATGTAATCTTTCGACTCCCAGGCTCATTGCACAGCCCACCTACTCCTCATCTCATACACGTCCCCCTCGCATACGTCGCACCTACCTAATTTGGACTTACATTCATGCACAGATCTGTGCATGCCCAGTCAAGAAAGTGTAAAAGAAACCAAAAAAAACTAAGGTCCTTCATAACACCTTTCGCATGATGGGACACGGGCTCCGTAAAATTTCCCACGCTGCAGGGTTCGAGATCTATTGTCGAAATGCAGGGTTCAGAACGATCCCGAAGCACCGTCAGTCAATTACTGCGTTTACGAACAGACTACAGAAATTCTGAGCGACGTTAGGCTCTGGGTATTTTGACTTGAAGCAACTACAAGCCATCTGAGCTCTACCCAGTGGCAAAGATCGTGGCAGTGATCCCGCGTATAAATGCGAGCGGAGGGAAGAGGGGTGAGAAATAAGGGGCTAGTCACAGCCATGTGCACCTTTCCTTATTGCCTTTGCACCTCCGCAGTTGTTTTCGTGTTCGCTTCTGCGTGTTCTCCTTTCTTGACCAAAAGTCAGGCTCCCTCGCCACACAAGCCCGTTTCTTTTTTGAGATGAAGGAAGAAAAGATGAGGTTCTCTGCAGTCATAAAAGAGTAGGATAAACATATTTTCTCGGGGAGTGAATGCATGGCGGATAACTCCCTTAAAAATATTCTTCTCTCAGAATTCTTTGCACATATCGTCTGGTGCATATATACCAAGGGATTTGCTCTAATCGAAAAGGCACATCAGTTCGTTCAAATGTTTCAGTCCACCACAGCATCAACCAACTTTAGGTTGCCTTCCTTCAGGGAATTGGTCACCTCCATACCGCCCATGAACCGCACAATCCACCCGTCTGATCCCTCGGGGTTTGTATCGTCGCCACTGCGCATAAACACCCCATCTTTGCCGTCGCCTATCAGTACTCCATATTTGAGTGCCCCTGGTGTTTCCCCCACCGGCCACCACAATTACAACCTCGCCTACTCCGTACAGCCTCAAGCGGGGGTCGCCATGCACTATGGCAGTGACGAGTCCAGTTTGGCTAGGACTGGCATGTGCACCCCACCCCCCACAGGCGAATGCTTATCTCCAGCGTACTACCCAGATGCACTGGTTCCCGCGGCAGAGCCCACGCTGGCGTGGGAACAGGTGAGGACACCGGATGCATCTCAGGAGGACGGGAAGAAAATACATGCCTGCAAGGTGTGTGCGCGCTCCTTCACCACTTCTGGCCATTTGGCTCGTCACAACAGGATACATACGGGCGAACGCAAACACGTATGTCCGTGGCCAACTTGCACTGCCCGTTTCGCTAGACAAGACAACTGCATGCAACACTACAAGACTCACACTAATGGGAAGAGTAAGAGGGCAAATGCGGGATTCAAAACAGTACGCTTGGGATAGATCGTGAGTTAGAGTTAGATTCTGCTCCAGATCGCATAAAAGGCGCTAGCGTCAGTAACGAAATAGAGTGGTCAGGAATTCTAACGAAGTATGGGCCAACTTTTACGAGGTTCTATGGAACTTCTAGCGAGGTCCTGGGGGCCAGAACTTCTAACGAGGTACTAGTACTTCCGGTCATGGGCCAGTACTTCTAACGGAGTATTTGGAGAAGAAATGCAGGGAGGTCCTTATGGTCTGATTGGTATTGGAAATGTTCCATCTACGTTGTTGCATAATGAATAACATTCGATCATGCTTTGTTGAAACACGGGCATATGTCCACTTGTCATCCGATTCGTGGTGATCATTTTGCTATGTAACATAGTTCTTTGAATGAATTATTGCCAGTATCACTACTAGGACCCATGGTACAACGATCCCATTCCACTCTTGAAACTCTACATTGGTCTGAGGACTACCACGCTTAGTCGGCGTGAAAAAACACCCGGACCGCAATAGTGGAGAAAAGTCGGGGAGTCGAACCCCGAGCGGCGTGCATAATATAATTAAGGATAAGGTTTAAATGGTTAGTAAATGTGAAACAAAACTAAAATTGAAGGAAATACTCTTGTATGCACTGCCGTCACCCTGTGCGGCTAAAGTACATGCCAAGATATTTTTGCCCCATGGTTGTGTGCGCAAATATGCAATATACTCGGCGATAATCTGCAGCCGGGAAACGTTGGGAGTATTGGCAAGGATTGGTCGGGGACCTTCATTAAAGGGACATCTCATTGTAAGGTAGCGGCTTCCAATGGCGTGCAAGTGTGTGCGTTTTGAAATGGCTTGCACCTAGCATGTATAGAGTATATTAAATTAGAACGGAAAAGTTAAAGTTGTCACAAAATTAGCATGTGAATTTTCCTATTGCTTTGTATACATTTTCAACAAAAGAAGTGGGTATGAGTGAGAAAAGGTGTAAGGAGGGGTAGTCTGCGTTGCAATGGGTGATGAGAATTTTGGTTGACTTGTTGTGCTGTTGGCTTAATCTACATGTAGCTGTGGAAGGCTTAAACACTAAATCTAAGAATGACTAAACATTTTAGTTGCGTTAGTCGGTTATCAAGATAACACCCTGTACTTTAGCAATACTTGAATCTCAACATGGTATTTTGTAACGAGCAACCTTCATAAACTTAGGGTTCACAGATTAAATATACTTGCTAGCAAGCTACTGAACCCCCTTTTGCAGAAATCCTGATTCAGGGTAATTTATTTTGTTGCTGTCAAATCCTACTTGTTTACATAATCGGAGCTCAAAAGCTTTGGGTTTGTAAGCTAGTCATCTATAAGGCACAGCTTCTTGTCACCGAATATGTACTCCAGGCTCATAAACCTGTACTCCCCTCAATTTAGTGCTTTAAATCATCAGCTCGACGGTACTGACACAAACCACCTACTGGTAGACCTTTTTGGAGTCTAATTGACTCGCTATATAAATTCAGTTCCAATACCAAGATCAGAGATTTGCTTGAGTTCGCCAGGTTTCCTTGAGCCCAAGACCATGTTGTGTTGGCATAAATCCGGAAATATAGCGTCAAGGGCGTCGGAGGCATCAGTGCACGTTACACCGAGGTAACATTTCGACGGTCCGTGTAACACTAATGTATTTTGTGTTGTACTTCTTAACTGGAGAGAATGTACATCGTAGGATCCGGATTCGTCACTAAACCACGAACGTTGATAGTAAATGATCACTAAACTCCACTAGTCTCCATTCATTAGCTTAAACCCGCAAGGCTACACAAATTTGATTCGCTGAAGTTCCACTAACAAGTCGGTATCCGATATGCTCTTCAGAAACGCCAGATTTCCACGCTATTCTACAGTATTCAACACTTGTTATCGTGCCAGCCATAATTTTTCAGGTCGTATTATCTTAATGTATATTTTATACTACATCTACTTCTCATCTTAGCCCGCTTCAAATTTCCTCTTCAAATTTTCAGCGGACAATCATTCGAGAACAAGGAAATTTCATCTGTATTTCGAAATGGTATCATCTGCAATGCGATCCTTCCACCAACGTGCCACTCTTCCATCCCTACGCTTCGGTACTTTCATATCCGTTTTATTTTTCTTGTCTCCCTCACGTGAGGACATATATGCTTTACGACGAGATGCGAATATTTTCTTTGAAGTTCGCCTAATTCTTTTGGACACTAACATGGAAGAATTAAGACTTTGTACCACGATCCTTAGAAAACATTTGTGATTGTGGCCAATGCGTTTGAGATTATGTCTCAAAGTAAAAAATGGATAGGAGCCTACTTCGCTGGGGTGTTTGAGATCAGCTTGACGTGGGGCTATAACTGACGGGGTGATGTTGGCTTGTTGGAGCCTAATAGTGGGACTTTGACATGAAATTGTCATGCACTTGGAGAGACATAATATAAATGTAGTCGAGATATCTCCGACGCCCTCTTATGTCCGTTTATGTTTGTACAAGTCTCCCTTGATCCTTACCAAGAAACTTGATTCATTGACCAAGCAAATTCCATACTAAGAAACCGTTAAGTGTATCATTTATTTTATCCAGCCTCACCGCAAACTCCGGTATGAGCCACCCATTCCCTCTGTAAAACCCCCTACTGTTGTGTCTGAGCCCAGTCGATCGCTTATTGGGGTATTGCGATTTCCGTTCCCCGGATTTTAGCTAGGATCGCGGAGAACGGGAGAGCTGAGATGGCCGTCCCGAAGTGCATGTTCCCGCAAGGTGGCAGGGCATGGATGCCACATGCGTTACGCAGTTGGCGAGTTTCAAGTGATCTTAGCTCCGGACAGGGGACGGAAGTTTTCTGGAGTAATAGATTTCCTTGCAGGAAATCGGTATTGAGTAAACAAAAGGGCAGATGAGCCTCTCTGTGTTCATAATCGCGGATACCTGATGAAATTCTGTTCTGCGCGATGTCTCTTTTGAGCTCTTTTGCGTCAAAACTATCTCTTTTTGTCGCCGCCTGCGTTTGTGAGTTTGCGGAAGCAGTGCTCGCAACGAAAAGACGTCGGTATACAATAGCGGTGAAGGAGAAAATATCGTTACAGTAGCCAAGGAAATAACACTAAATGTAACCTAGAGCAATATATCGTTTGAGGTTGCAATATCGGAACCACTCAGATCGGATCGATACAGCTGCGTGGGCTAAGCCATGCACTCGCAAATATTATTGATATGCCGTACATAAGGTTCTGCAAAGTGTCTAAAAAGCGGAGCTTCCGAGATGTGTTGCAAAATGCTGGAAAACCGAAATGGGGAGATGGGTAGCATAGCGGACAGCCCCTGGTTACGAAGAATCATACAAAATCATAACCCTTGAAGCAGTACCTTAGGCTCATAAGGATTCCGTGATGAAACAGGTTGTGGTTTCTTATCAGCAAGATTAAACTTCTTATTGGCGGTATGCTCCAGGACGATATTTGCAAAGCAGCCGCATTCTCGTATCTAGGATTGAATAAAGTTTGCGTATCGAGACCTGCGTTTGTTAGGAGCACCAACAAAACTAGGGTTTGTGGGGAGATGATAAAAGAACAGGTCAAGGAGTAGTCGATCGGAGACCAAAGCGAGGTGACTATGACAAATTGCAGAATGAAAAGAAATAGATTACGATTGCAGTATGAAGAAATAGATTACCGATTATAGAAGAAAAGAAATAGACGACACGATTACAGTATGAAGAAATAGACTACACGATTACAGATGAAAAAAATTAGATTACGATTACGGTATGAAGAAATAGACTACACGACTACAAATGAAAAGAAACAGACTACACGATTACAGATGAAAAGAAATCGATTACGATTGTCGAATACCGGGACCGATGATGACAAGAAATGATCTTTTGAAACAATAAGAACATAACCAATGGTCACCTTAAAACCGATGACAATAGAGTGGCGCATGATCAAACGTTACTGACAATTATAAATAGAAGAGGCTGGGTAATGACTATCGCATTTCTTTTATCAAAAGAAACACATCATCTAAAGATCCACCACTACAAACTAGGCCACTTTCATTTCCTTCCTTTCTCATAATCCCCTGTTCGGTGTGAACACTTTTTAGGTCCCATGTCACAAAATGCTGTACCCACCTCATAAACATTCTATACCTCGAAAACATGCTACCTCATAAACATGCTTCACAAACATGCTGACCTCATAAATGCTACCTCAATCATAAACACTGGCAAAGTAGTTGGTCCCGTTCAACTCCTTCCCCAAACTATAACTAACTCCATTCAAAACAACCTTTCGTAACCCGTAATCCCCTCCCTTGCCATCTCCGCCGTCCTTGAACTCCCAGTGCCCAATGTCCAACTCTTCCGCATTGCCTCTGTGCAAATTCGTCATTTCAGTCATCATCTCCGTGTGCAAAAAGTGCGCCACACAACGCGCAAGACCCTGGCCAATAGCCCTGTTCGCAGCACAAGGCGCTGGCATCTCGTGGCTGTCAAAAAACACCTCCTCCACTTTGCCAGTCTCGGCCTCGTCAAACTCGGCCTGGTCTACCACATGTGTGTCGTAGCACCGGAACCCAACGTTGTTCGAAACGTCGTGCATGTTCCACACGGTGTTGAGCAACGGCATGGGAAACAACCCCGTCACTAACATCTCGTCGTTAATCACCCGCGTGCTCAAAAAACGCCCAACAGCAGTGAACATCGTGGAGCTGTTCAAGTCCCTCCATTCGCCGTCACCCGCCACTTTGCCCAATTTCTGGTTGAAGTGTTTGTGGTACATCAAAAACTCGTCGACTTCACCCAAATAGCGCTCGCAATGTGCGCATTTGCAGCCGTTCCAAAGCATCACGTTCATTCTCGGCTCGAAATTGGCCAAACTGTGGAAGATATTTGGGAGGTAGAGCGTAATGTGGCACGGAGAGCGCTTCAATATATGCGGGAGCAACTCGTTGTACATTTTAAGTCGGCGTAAATAGTTACCCTCGACTCCATCGATGAAATGCCCGTATGGCTGCAAATGGTGCCTGATGTTGAGGGTGCGGAGATTTCCATGCGAAACACACTCTTGAATAAACGCAAAGATTTTCAAGTCAAACTGCTCGGATTCAATGTGTGTTTCATTGCTGTCATTTTGCACAATCGAAAGTCTGTGGAGATGCTCATTCGGAACATTGTCCAAGAACGGCAACAGACAGCTGCTCAAATACACCTCCAAGTTGCGGATCGTCTCCCAGTTGAGACTTTCGACCAACTCCTGGTTCCAATGCACCTCTGTGGGGTGGAAAACGAGCTTGAAAGTCTCCAAAGACGTGCTTTTCCACCGAAATTGCCGTGCAATCGCCCAGTAGTCCTCAATATTATCCGGGAGAATAAGCGTCTTCACCGCATCCCAACAGAAATCCTCAGGTATGCAGATTTTCTGTGCAATTCTAATATCATTCCCCCTCATTCCATCCGCATCGTCAATCGTAGTCACGTGCTTACGTAAGCTCTCACGTAATGTCGGATTTGCGACATGGAACCGCACTAAGGATGGTGAGTCCTTGAGAAGACTGGCTAATGGGAGCAAATCCACATCTGTGATGCTATCCAAGACCACGATCTCCTCAATGTACGACTTCAATTGCGGATTCACGGTGATTGACTCTGTGAGTAGGGCCAATTTCGAGCGCACGACCTGTTTCTGGGTGTCGTCAAGATACACCTTGCTGAGGTCTTTTGCACTGCTGAATTCGTGTTGGATGCCCAGGATGGCAGACCAGCCGCAGTCGGTAAAGTCTGAGCACTTGCGATGGGCCATTCCGCGGTAGCTGTCGTTTTCATACTCGGCTTCCCAGCGGTTGGCACGAAGAATGGGGTCACGCAGCACGAGCAAGCGTCTGTAGAGCTGGCGCGAGCACGGCTCGTAAAAGTGGAAGTTGGTACATGCTAAATTTACCAAGTCCTGTTGGGTAAGGAATGGGGTTACGTTGTCGAGCAAGAACTGGGCGCTGAGATCAAGTAGTGACATTGGTGGTCTGACCCAACATAAAAAAGATGGTATATAGATGATTAGTCAGGTGTTACAAAGCAGCAGCGACAAGCAAAGAATGTGTAAGCGATTTGCAACAGGAAACACCATGAGATAATCGAAGTTGAAAATGATGAGAAGTGAAGAATGTGAGCGACTGCAACAAGGAAACACCATGGGAGAATCGAAGTTGAAAATGATGAGTGGTAGCGATTTGCAACAAAGAAACACCGTAGGTGAGATGATCGAAGTAAGAATTGATGAAAAGTGGAGAATTAAAAGGACATGGGTGTTTAAATAACAAGAGTGCTCAAGATTATTCGATGTATTTTAAATATCGATTTATGGAAGCTTTAAAAATGCGAAAATGAAAGTGCCTAAAACCCCAAGAAAGTGCTTAGATATGAAAATGATAAGTGCCCAAAACTTCAAGAAAGTGCTTAAATACGGAAATGATAAGTGCCTAAAATCCCAAAAGAGTGCTTAACTACAAGTACACAAGTGAACAATTGGTCCTGAAGCAAATCAGTTCCCACCACCTTTCCCTCTCTAAATGTCAATTTTAACCGTTGATCACGTGATTAGGCAAAATCGATAAGGTTGTGCCAAGACTGCAAGTGAAGGTCGACAAACGATACTCCTAACTTACTCATTATCGATTTACAACTCGGCACTCAAACGATTCTATAACTCGTCGCTCATCAACGATTCTATAACTCATTAACACTCTCACATCAACTCTTATCATCAACTTATCAACAATCTCTCTATCATCAACTCATCAACGATCTCTCTATCATCAACAATCTCTCTATCATCAACTCTTATCTCCACGTCCTCCCTTGCCCTCTTGACCCCTCTTTCCTTCTTCCCTCTTCTTCCTTCCTCTCTGTGTGTCACCCATGTACAACCTCTTGTTCGTATTACTCATTTTCTGACTCACCCACCCCAGTCACCGACCCTATTTAAACCCCCCCCAGTGCCTTTTCTTTTTTCCCCATGTTCGGACACACTTTCCGCAAAACGCACTTCCAGCTGCTTGATCCCGAGGTTCTTCCCGTGAACCACGGGTCGTTCGGTCTTACACCCGATCCCGTCTACAAGGCCTACCAAGACGCCATGGATCTCGACTTTCTGTACCCAGAACGCTTCCTTCGCTTTGAAATGCGTACCGAGTACACCAAGGCATTAAAAGCCCTCGGAGACCTTCTCAACGTCGACTACCGCAGTTTAGCATTGGTGGAGAACGCCACTAACGGTGTCAACACCGTGTTGCGCAGTTTCCCGTTGCAAAAAGGCGACAAGATCGTGTATGTCAGTTCCACCGTTTATGGAGCGTGTGGAAATACCTTGAAATTCTTGCAGGACTACTACGGAGTCGTGCCAATTGCAATCGACTTGGAATACCCGTTGAGCGATGACGAGGTAGTGGAGAAATTCTCCCACATCATCGAAATAGAAAAGCCAAAGATCGCATTCTTTGACTCAATCTCGTCCATGCCCGCAGTCCGTGTGCCGTTCGAAAGATTAGCGGCGTTATGTAAGCAGCATCACGTGACATCGGTTATTGACGGAGCGCATCTGGTTGGGGCGATTCCGATTGATTTGGGCGCCCTAGAGGCGGACTTTTTCGTGCTGAACCTTCACAAGTGGCTCTATGTGCCGCGTGGTACCGCTGTGTTGTATGTGAATCCGAAGCACCACGATACTATCCAGACCATGCCGATTAGTCACTCGTACAAGAAGCCGGGTGTGACTACCGACTCGAAGGCACTTGTGAAGGCAATGTCGCCAGACAGCAGCGACCTTCTCGTTTCGAAGTTTGAGTTTATTGGATCGGGCAATTTTTCGCAGCGGCTTGCGATTATTCCTGCGATTGAGTTCCGGAAGAATGTGTGTGGGGGAGAAAAGAAGATATACGAGTATTGCCACGGGCTTGCAGTTGAGGTTGGCGAGAGGTTGCTGGCCAAGTACAACACGCTGTATCTTGAGAACGAGGAGAAGACATTGACCACAACGATGGTGAATGTCGAGCTTCCGTACGTGGGGTACACTGCAGAGTACTATGCAGCGCATCAGGGCGAGATTGAGCAGAAGACACACGTGGAGATGTTGTTCAAAAGAAAGGCGTTCACCCCGACCATTGTTCACAATGGGAAGATCTATGCGCGGTTCTCGTGCCAGGTTTACACGGAGTATGAGGATTTTGAGAAGGGAATGGAGATTTTGTTGGATGTTTTGAGGGAGTCTGCAAAGAGATCGAAACTTTAGAAACGAATGAGGAGCGAAGCAACGTCATGAGCGATGAAGCAACTGATTAGAATAAACGGTGACATACCGATTAGAGATAAACTACCGATTAGAATAAACGGTGATATACCGATTAGATTTACAGTTAACTTGACGTGAACAATAGTACAGATAAAGTAGAAAAGATGGAAATTTCAAGATGTTTTGTCTGAAAGATGAAGGAAATCGATAGATTCAAAATTGATGAAAAGATAAACGGTATGATGAAAAGATAAATATGATTTAAAGATAAACAGTATGTTTGAAGCACTAAGACATTAGAATATGAAACGCGAGGTGGAAAGGACTATCCAGAAGCCTTCCATATGGAAAGGGCAGAAGGGTAGCATGATCATCATGACTCAGATATGGAAATCGGCATATAATAAATTTGAAGTGTCAGTGACTTATGTTGGTTCCTCATTTTGTCTATGGTAATTGACGACAGTTGAACGCCTCAAAATCTACCTTTCTGTATACATTATTCAGTTCATATCCTCGCTTGCTCTGCCAACCAACTTTATGCGTCATCATGCAAAAAAACTGTTGGATTTGCAGCCAAGATTTTTCCCCACATTGACGTAAAGGAAGCTTCTTTTTCTAGTTTGCTTCAGGAGCTCAGGCCAACTCTATAGAGTAACAGCATCTTCCATCGTTTTAAGTGTTCGTCAACGTTCATTGACTTTATACATCCACCCCGAACAATTACACAAACGCGGCATGAAGATTTTTCTGTTGAGTGCGAATCAGGCAATTATTTGCGATAAGCAAACATCCAATCCCCAAGCGACATCCAAAAGTGGTCATGATCTAGAGTCTCTTTGATCGGTTAGGTCTACGGCTAGGCCCAGTAGTCTGTGAGTCTTCCAGTAGTCTCCCAGTCTATTACTCTCCCAGCCTATTAGTTTCCCAGTCTATTAGGCTCCCAGTCTGTTAGGCTCCCAGTCTGTTAGGCTCCCAGTCTGTTAGGCTCCCAGTCTGTTAGTCCACTACCAGGTCCATTTTCCCCCCTCGCAGCAAAAATCCCACGTGTAATTTTAAGCCCTGTCGGAAGCATCACCGTTCCCGGTCCGCGCACGTGACGACCCTGAATGCAGCCGCACGCTCGGTAATAAAGGGCATAGGAAATAACACACGGACTCAATCTGGTCCGCTCCGTAGGCAAAGAAGTAGCGTAGTAAAGGCACACACCCCTAATCTAGCCGTGTGTCTAAACAGACTAAGAGGGTTAAGGAGGAGGTCTAGCAATGGTCTAAGATAGTTAGATAGAAAGAGATACAAGGATACTCAGATTACAGGAGATAGTGTAGCAGAGGGAATAGTGAGACGGTAAGGACAGTCAACAGAAGTATCTCTAGAAATTCTATATCAATAGGAGAGATGCAGATATATATACTCCCCCTCTACGATACTATCCCGTCTCCGATCATCGCCCGGCTCTAAAACGGAAATTCCCAACTAGTGTTTATTTCCGTGACGAAAAAAAAAGCAATGATCGGAGAACACAGGACTTCTCCTACCACACGAAGCCGACCGAAGGAGAGTAAAGGAGGGTGGTAGGGCGTGGCCAGGGTACGAGGTGGGTGTGTGCACCCACCCCAACTCGCAATTCCCTTCGAAATTGCCTCTCCTCTATATTTCGCTTCCGCCCCAACCTTATGTGTACGCCGCACTATTTCTGTTTTCCAAACATGTCAACTTTTGTGTCTTTAGTAAGCAACCCAATATTTAAAAAGGGAGCAATGCCGCAAAAATTTATTTTCCCAACATGTCCAATTCGTCTGACATTACTCACACCTCACACAAGAATGGGGACATAGAGTCCCCAGACAACGACGTGCACCCGTTCACAGGCGCCAACGACATCGAAAAAGGCTTAGATAACAGCTCCAACAACGGTTCGGACTACTTGGACCAGTCGGTGCCAGAGGGCGGAGACGAAATGTCCCGCTACGAGTCACATGTGGAGTCCGCACGCACATTGTCGCGGCGTATGACCGGCGCCGACGAACTCCTCGACCGCGCAACCACGAGCGATGAGCCATTGCCGGTAATGGGCGGTGGCAGACCATACCCCCCACCATTGCCCAACAGAGAACAGTACACAGTGCTGTTTGACGGTTTAGAGGACCCCGACCACCCGCACAACTACCCGCTCATGCAGAAATTGGTGAATTGCGGGTGTGCTGCGTACTCGGCATTGTGTTTAACCATTGGCTCTGCGATGTTTTCGCAGACCGGGCCTGCTTTGATGGCAGAGTTCGGCATAGGCCAGGTTGTGTCGGTGCTCACCACGTCCCTATACGTGTTGGGATTTGCCACCGGTCCAATTTTCTTTGGACCTATGAGTGAGTTGTTTGGACGTAGGGTGGTGATTATTCCATCGTGTCTTGGATTCACGCTTTTTTCGTTCGCTGTTGCAACCGCAAAAGACATACAAACCATCATGATCTGCCGTTTCTTTGCGGGCTTCATCGGTGGTGCACCGTTGGTGGTGGCACCGGCCATTATGGCGGATCTTTTCTCGACCAAAGCCAGAGGTAAGGCGATTGCGATTTTCGCGATGGTTTTGTTCGGTGGGCCAATGTTGGCACCGATTTTCGGCGGTTTCACCGTCAAGAACGACTCGTTGGGCTGGCGCTGGGTGGGCTACTTCTGCGGTATCATTGGATCTGGTGCGCTCGTGGCAAACATCTTCTTTTTGAGCGAGACACACCACCCGTTGATTCTCGTCAAAAAAGCCGAAGCGTTGCGTCGCAGAACAGGGAACTGGGGTATCGTGGCACCACACGAGGAGGTGTCGCTCAGCATGAAGGAAATCGTGGAAAAGAACGTGTCGCGGCCGTTGGTCATGTTGTTCACGGAGCCCATCTTATTTTTGGTCACGTGCTACAATGCCTTTATCTACGGGATGCTCTACTTGTTTTTGACTGCGATTCCGATGGTGTTTTCGGGCAAGTACCACTTCATCCAGGGTGTGTCTGAGTTGCCGTACATCTCGATGCTTATTGGTATTTTCTGCGGTGGTTTTGTGATGATTTTCTTTGAGCGCAAGTACGGCCGTGCTATGGACAACAACGGAGGAAAGCCCGTACCTGAGGAGCGTTTGCCGCCAATGATGATTGGTGGTTTCTTCTTTGCTGCTGGTTTGTTCTGGTTGGGCTGGTCGGGTAACTACCCGGACAAGGTGCACTGGATCGTGCCTACGATCGGTGCCGCATTTTCGGGATTCGGCTTGATTTTGATTTTCTTGCCGTGCTTGAACTACATCATCGATTGCTACCTCTTTTTGGCTGCGTCGGCGTTGGCGGGCAACACGTTCTTGAGATCGCTCAGTGGAGCTGCGTTTCCGTTGTTCGCGCGCCAGATGTTTGAGAACTTGGGTGTTAACTGGGCATGTACGTTATTGGGGTGCTTGACGTGTTTGATGATTCCAGTGCCGTTCTTGTTCTATGCGTACGGTAAGAAGTTGAGGGAGCGTTCGAAGTTTGCATTTGTGTTGTGATTATAGACTAATGGGAAATAATGAGGATTGTAGAGAGAAGCAGCGAACATGAGCGAGGAGTAATGACCGAATAGAAGTGAGTGACACAAGTAATGATGTACGCCAGTGACGTAAACGAAGCGTATGAAAGTGAATGAAAGTCAATGAAATTAGCGTGTAACTAAAAAGTGAATGAAGATTGAGTGGACGAAGCGTATAAGTAAAAAGTGAATGAAGATTGAGTGAACGAAGCGTATAAGTAAAAAGTGAATGAAGATTGAGTGGACGAAGCGTATAAGTAAAAAGTGATTGAAGATTGAGTGAACGAAGCGTATTCGTATAAGTAAAAAGCGAATGGAGTTTGAGTGGACACAGCAAGGCGTAATGAATATGAGTGTGGGGAAGAGCGTCAGATTCCGCGAGCTTGCGGGTTGTCGGTATACAGGAACAATGGTCAGAACCTTTTGTATCAGCAGCATCTCCAGTTCTGCACAATAAAAGCGGACAATTTTTGCACCCAAAAGGGATGCCCTGCTTTTGAGAGTGACTATTTTGACATATCCTCATTACATCGGCAGCAAGATCGCTAGTCTTCAGAAATAGTAAATTCGGAAACCCGCGTTTTCTCACATTTTCGGATCATCCAAGTGCCATATTGAACAGCCGTGGACATATCAGCCTATCAAAATACGTCAAAGATGCCAAGAATTATTGGCGATAAGAAGTGGAGAAGAAAACTTAAACTAGAAGAAACTGCGTCTACGGACTCAGCCAATGGTTGAAAAATACGTCTATGAAAACTCAGTCAAGGTGTGGCATAAACCGTGTTCGTAGTGGTATTCATTGATCGGAGTGGTCAAAGTAGTAATTAGTGAGCAAATATTCTTTTTCCGTGATCGGTGAGTACTCGCTACCAGTTGTTCGTCTACCTTGCTCATCATTTCCTAATCCCTTCCTGAATCCGAATGACTCTCTTTCTCCTTCTCTTTTTTCTTTTTTGCCTCCTACATATAAATTCCTTATCTAAAATACCTTATCTTTACCGCTCGTGTGATTTACAGGTAGAGAACAGAATAGACTGTAGAGTCGTTGGTCACAAGCAACAAGTCAGACAAGTAAAGGCACAAATCTCAATCAACACGATAAGAACGGCGAATAACAACCACAAATAAAAATCACAAACCACAACAAATCGCGAATCAAATCCAAGATCAACCATCCAAGTTCATATCACAGAACAACCATCCAAGTTCAAATCACAGAACAAACACCCAAGTTCGAATCATAGATCAACACCCAAGTTCAAATCGACAGATTTCTACATCAACAAGTTCACAAAAGCCCAAAACAACACCAATTTTGGAATCAAAAGAAGCTCTCAACAAGAAGATCCCAACAAGAAACTACGAGACAACTACCCAAACAACTGCACAAACAACAAAACAACCAACAAGCAACTAAGGACCACCAACACTGCTTTCCTGTCTTAGTACCAAAAACTATCAACTAATAGTTTTCTTTCTTGAAAGCTCGCCAGAAAATCAACATTTTTTCATGAAAACCCACACCAACCTTTTTCCCGAAACAATCTCAAACTACACCCTCGCCCTCGCGCTTGTGTTGATGTTCATACTGCCCCTACTCGCGAGAACCAAATCAACCCAAATGTTGCTGGCTGTCCTCAGCTACGTGTGGAAACTGCCCACACCCACCCAGCGCAAATACACAACCAACAACAGACAAATCCCCGACGAGCACTCAGACAAATTCCACCCACGTTTGCGCGCCATATTCCAACAGCTCGACAGCATAGCGCCACGTTTCACATTGCGCAGTGGCGACATCGAGATCCTCAACACACCGGCCGACTTTTACGCCGGACTCAAGAGCCGCATCACAACGGCACAAAGACGCATTTTCCTCAGCAGTCTCTACGTGGGAAAGGCGCAGACCGAGTTGATTGAGTGCTTGGACAGAGCGTTGGAGAAGAACTCAGCGTTGACGGTGTCGATCTTGACGGATGCGCTCAGGGGGACCCGCGAGGCCCCGGAGCACGCGTGTTCGGCACTGTTGATGGTGCCACTAGTGGAGAAGTTTGGCAAACACCGCGTGGACATCCGCATGTACCACACGCCGCATTTGCTGGGCCTTCAGCGGACATTCACGCCGAAAAGGTTGAATGAGACCTACGGATTGCAACATATGAAATTGTATGGGTTTGACGATGAGATCATCCTCAGTGGTGCAAACCTTTCACAGGACTACTTCACCGATCGCCAGGACCGGTACTATGTGTTTCGCAGTGCCAAGCTCACGGATTACTACTGGCAGGTGCACAGTGCGATTTCTCTGATTTCATACCAGGTCATCAACACGACGAAGCTCAAGCAGGGATTCAGGCTCACGTGGCCGACTGCGAACCGTCTGTGCGAGCCACACATGAACATCCAGCGGTTTCTCAGCGACACGTCGCACATGTTGGAGCCATTATTGGCGCAGCACGAATTGAGCAAGTGGGAGGAACACAACGACCAGGACGATTTTGACACCATAGTGTATCCAGTATCGCAGTTCACGCCTTTGTTCAATGCACAGAACGACATGCTGACGGAGAAGCCTGCCGTTCTCAGGCTCTTGCTGTTCTTGGACCTGCCGAAGATCGAGTGGTGGTTCACTGCGGGGTACTTCAATATGCTTCCTGATATTCTGGAGCGGCTTGTGAACGGGAAGGCGAAGGGGTCTGTGATCACTGCGTCGCCGAAGGCAAACTCGTTCTACAAGTCTGCGGGCATTTCGTACTATCTTCCGGAGGCGTATCTTCTTTTTGCAAAGCGGTTTTTGGAGCTGGTGCACCGGATGGGGAAGGATGCGTTGATCACGGTGTACGAGTGGCAGAACGGCATAGTTAACACGCCTGGTGGGTGGCTGTACCACGCGAAAGGGTTGTGGGTGACTGCGCCGGACGAGGATGTGCCCAGTATCACTGTGGTGGGGCTGTCGAACTACACGAAGCGAGCGTATCTGTTGGACTTGGAAAGCAATGCGATTATCGTGACGAAGGACGAGGAGTTGAAGCGTGCGATGAGGGACGAAATCGAGAACTTGATGACACATGCGAAGAAGTTGGAGTTGAGTGATTTTGAGAAGCCGGAGGAGGAGACGAGGGTGCATGTGGAGGATGAGAGGGTGATACTGATGGGGGTTAGGATGGCGGTGAAGTTATTGGGGGGGAGATTATAATGCAAGCAAAAGTGGATACGATACCGACAGCAGCGAGCAAAGGGAGCAATGGATCATATTTGAGCACGTGAGCGAGGTCATGTGAAAATCGTGAATGAGGGAACAGGAAAAGTTGCCTTTCCGTAAATGGCAAGAACCTCTTGGATCTCGTGGCGAATGATGTCAGTGGGATAATCTAGTGAGGTAGTCGGTGACAGGAGATCATGGCAGATTGACAGTAATCTCGCTGATCAAATCAACTATTGAAGAGTTGATATGGAAAAAGACGGTGAGGGGTGTTAGAAATAGTATAAAAGAATATATGACGATAAGAAAGTAGGGTGAGGTGTGAGGAGTATTAAAAGAATTATGAACAATATATTAAGATAAGGAAGTAGGGTGATGTATGCGGAGTATAAGCCTTTATGGACAATAAGATGCATAAAGGTAGGGATAGATGAAGAGGAAGTCGAACAAAATTTACAGATAAGTTGTATAGTGAAGCAAATAGCAGGATAAAGAGGGTTTGTAGTGTTACTATATGGATAGTCGGCACTGTAGTTAATTAGTTGGTACTATAGTTAATCAATTGTTGGTTGCTAAAGTTAATTAATAGTTGGTACAGTATTACTATACATTAGGTGAGTATTTCTATAGTTAACATTAGGTGAGTATAACTATAGTTAATAATAGTTGAGTTTAACTATAGTCAATAATAGTTGAGTATAACTATAGTTAATAGTAGTTGAGTTTAACTATAGTCAATAATAGTTGAGTATAACTATAGTTAATAGTAGTTGAGTATAACTATAGTTAATAATAGTTGAGTATGACTATAGTTAATTTAATGGCTTGCCTCTTCTATCTTCTGCTGTTTCTTCTCCATTAAGTGTCTTTGTTTCCCTCCAAAAGTTATGCCTCCTCAGTTTTCTGGCTCGCAAGCTCCCCAGAAAATCTCTCGCTATATCTCCCATACATCCCCCTCTGCACCCATATCCCCCCCACCATCATCCCAGTCAACCCTATTCTCGCCCACAGCGGCAAATTCACATCCACCCTCCACCACTCCGTGTTATCCAACCACCTCCCCAACCCCAAACTCACGACTGCGACCACCTGTAGCAACCGCCAGTGCCGCGGAAACCGCCCCTTCGAGCTTGCAAACTCGTTTATCATCCACTGCGGAACAAATGCCAAAGTCCCCGCAATCTGCCCTATGAGCCAGACGGTGTCAAGGGCGTCTAGAAAGTTGAACGACCCGATAAGTTCTGAAGTGAGGGCCTCGTGGCAAATCCACAAAAGGACACAGGATAATGTGCCCACAATGAGCACAAATAGGCCAGAAACACCCTGGAACCGTGTCATCGTGGTGCGGTACAAACGTAGCTGCAATACTAGCGCAATATTGAGGAGGAGATGTGCAAAGTCAAGAAATAAAAGACTGTATGAGATGGGTGGTTCGCCTCTGAGGGGAAATCGGTTGTGGTACTGTCGCTGTGCGGTGGGTGTAGTGTATAGCCAGGTGCTGAGCATGCAGAGGGAGTGTAGCACGCGGAGGGAGACGAAATCGACCGAGAGTTCCGCCACAGAGTGGGTTTTCTTGTTGAGACGGACTTGTTTGAGGGTGGAGGTGGTGTCTGCGAGGGTTCCTATGAGGAGAAGTATGGACGGGGCCATGGTAAAGGAAAGGGAAATGTTAGCTGGTGAAGGAAAAGGAACTAATATGTGTGATTGTGTAGGTGCCTGGTTGTGCGTGAATGGACCAAGTGCGGTGATAGTACCTCCGATGGTATTTTAGTGACAAGTTGGTGGGTGGTTGATATATCAATGAACTGAATGAGTGGTTGTATAAAATGTATGAACTGAATGTCAGTGGTTGATATAAAATGTATGAACTGAGAGTCAGTGGTTGATATAAAATGTATGAACTGAGACTCAGTGGTTGATATAAAATGTATGAACTGAGACTCAGTGGTTGATATAAAATGTATGAACTGAGACTCAGTGGTTGATATAAAATGTATGAACTGGATAGTTAGTGGTTAATATATCAATAAACTGAATGTCAGTGATATAGAATATCAATAAACTGAATGTCTGATATCAATGCTCTTGTGGTGGAATCAATGCAAATATGGTCTGACGTACCAGTTCTCTTGTGTATAGTATCTCGAATGTTCAACTGGTCTACCATCTGTCAATGGCTGCTGACGGTACCCTGAATACCCGTATTTACTTTTATTTTTCAAAATTGGCAGAACAAACAATAAACGGCCGATTCATACCAGGACCAACAATACCATTGAAGGAAAGTCTGAAGACATACCCAATACATAGGTGAAATACTACTATCTAGAATAGCCACATCTACAACAGCTGATAGCATATACAACATAGCTAGTACTACAACAGCTACTCTTCCACACATCGCTATTGAAGCCTGTTCTTCTACACACAGCATTCAGTAGCCTATTCTACAACACATCTCAAGGACTCAGTTTCTTTGGATTCGTTCACGGTATACTAGTAATATCGTCACACTTATAGCTATCTCGCCCACTCGCTTCGCTTGTTCACAAATGTCCGACAGCAACTGGGACATGGTCATAACGTCCCTCCAGGACATCTGCAGCGCCAACGAGTCCCTCTCGTTCAACGACACCTACAGCCAGTACATCAAAAACCCACCGTCCGACCCCGAAGAAGTGCTGCGAATCGAAGAGGAAGTGAACGACCACAAGTCCAACATCGGCACCGCCCTACGCTTGATTGAAACGTCGCAGCAGAACCTACAGACCATCATCGACAGCTTGCGCAAGTCCGCCCCACAGTCGCCAGAAGTCGAAGAACGCCGCAGCAGCGCTGGAAAGGGCGGAAAGGGAGGAAAGGGCGGAAAGGGAGGGAAAGGAGGAAAAGGAAGCAGCCAGGGCGTCAAGAAGAACAAGGCGGGCAGGCTGAAGTACACATCGAAGTTCAACCCACTGGAACCGATTTTGATTGGCTCGGAAGTGGCATACAAGCTCAAGAACAGGCACATGGAGGAGTGGATCCAGTGCGAGGTGATGAAGGTGATAGGCGACGGGACCAAGTTCGAGATCCGCGATCCGGAGCCCGACGAGAACAACAACCCGGGGCAGACGTTCAAGGCCAACTACAAGGAGGTGTTGCTTATTCCGCCGATTCCCGAGGTGAAGGACTTGGCGCACTATCCGTACGGCACGAAGGTGTTGGCGCGGTACCCGGAGACGACCACGTTTTACCCGGCGGTGGTGGTGGGGCACAGGAAGGACGGCAGTGTGCGGTTGAAGTTTGAGGGGGAGGACGAGGTGAATAAGGAGACGGAGGTGGAGCGGCGGTTGGTGTTGCCGTTTCCAGATAAGTAGAAGATAAAGGAGAAGATAAAGGAGAAGAGGAGAAAGGAGAAGATAAAGGAGGAGAGGATAAGGGAGGAGAGGATAAGGGAGGGAAGGAATAAAGGAAGAATAGGAGTATTAAGGAATAAAAGTAGACAATAAAGGAATAAGAGTAAGGAATAAGAGTAGGATGGAAGAATATAAAGAAATCGGAACAAGAGTTTGAAGGAATAGCAATACGAGTATAAAGAAATCAGAACAAGAGTTTGAAAGAATAGCAATACGAGTATAAAGAAATCAGAACAAGAGTTTGAAAGAATAGCAATACGAGTATAAAGAAATCAGAACAAGAGTTTGAAGACAAAAGTAATATAGAAAGAAATCAGAACTTGAAAATAAAAGAAGAATATACAACAAGGTACAGAAACCAGACAAGTAAAGGAATTAGAAGATTACGAACACAAAAAGAACTGATGAAAGAGATAAAGATGACTTCGAAAATGAGAGATGCAGGTGACAACTAGGAACACATATTGTACAATAAGTGACTTACGTCAAACACGACCGCTGTAGCTAAAACGTAAAACGAGATCTTGAAACCTTTTAGGAAGTCTGCCATAACCATTTTAGTCGTGCAACTACAAATTATCGACAAACAAAAATTTCAACAACCACCATGGATGGAATGGACATTGACGACTATTCGAGGGTATGTTAGCTGGCGGGCATGGTTGAGCAAGGCTGTTGGGTTAGGCTGATGTCAAGAGAAGATAGAGAACAGAATACGTGGATGCGATAATGTGGTCGATATTCTGTTTGTATTCTGTTTGTCGATATTCTGTTTGTCGATATTCTGTTTGTCGACATTCTGTTTGTCGATATTCTGTTTGTCGGTATTCTGTTGATTGTCGACATCTTGTTGATCGTCACTACATCGTGTTGATGATAGCTTGTTGATTGTCGATATCTTGTTGAGTATACCGTTGTCTATAGATTGGTAGAGCATCAAGTTCTAATAAAAGACGCCATGATACAAATAACACTGACAATGACAACACTGAAACTGGCAATAGCAACACGGAAACTGGCAATAACACTGACAACGACAACACACAGCACAATGGATACTGGCTGCACCAAAATGAGACATTCCAATTACCTATCCTACATGTCCAACCTATCGTTTCCCATTCTAACATCTAGGACCGCTCACCCGTGAGGGAGAGATCGCGCTCGCCCGTGCGCGACGAAAGAAGAGACTACAGCAGGGACACCAGCAAAAGAGACTACGAGAGCGGGCGCTCGGACCGCGGCAGACGCGGCGGATCCAGAAACTTCTCGTCCAGAAGAGACTACAGCGCCAACAACGTCGAGAACGGCGAAAGCGACGAGTTGTACCGCGCCAAGACCGAGCGCAACTACGACAACTCCATCTTCATCGGCAACATCCCGTTTGAGGCCACCCCGCGCGATGTGGAGGATATTTTCGAGGGCAAGTTCAAAATCGTGCGGGCCGACATCGTCACCAACAGAGGCCGCTCACGCGGCATGGCGACCGTGGAGTTCGACAACAAGGACGCTGTGCGTGAGGCCATCTCCAAATACGACCACTTCCTGTTCCGCGGCAGAGAGATTTTTGTCAGGCAGGACTACCCACCGCCAGACAAGAACAAGGCTCGCCAGACCAGACCAGACCGCCAGACCGAAAAGAAAACCACTGCGGGTGGCGAGGGTATCGAGGTGTTTGTGGGCAACCTCCCTTTCTCCATCAACTGGCAGGCCTTGAAGGACTTGATGAGGAAAGCAGGAGAAGTCACCCGCGCAGATGTGCGCTTGGACTCGTGGGGAAAGTCACGTGGTTTCGGCACTGTATTTTTCTCGAACGAAGCGGATGCACAGAGAGCTGTGGAGATGTTCCAGGGGTACGAGATTGAGGGCCGGCGTTTGGATGCGCGTCCTGGGCGCGGTAGCGAGGCGCCCAAACGCGAGGCTCCTCGCGCGGTGAACAAAAACACGGAGTTCACGGAGGGTGTGAGTGGGAACGGCGAGCGTTCGGACACGATCTACGTGAGCAACTTGCCGTTTGTCACCAGCAACGACGACTTGTACGAGTTGTTTGAGACTGTGGGGCGGACGTCCAACGCCGAGATCCAGTACAATGCGCTGGGCAAGCCGACTGGAAGTGCGGTGGTGCAGTTTGAGTTGGTGGACTTGGCGGAGAATGCGATTCAGAACTTGGATAATTACTTGTATGGTGGGCGGAATTTGAAGATTACGTTTGCGAGGAGGGAGAACGGGAAGGAGTTGAACGAACTGAACAACGAACTGAACGTCAACGAACTGAACAACGAACTGAACGTCAATATGAGCGAAGCGAATGTTGACGTGAACATCAACGAGTAAGCGAACTGACGTGATGTGAGCTAACAGACGTAATGTGAGCGAGCGAATGTTGACGTGAACGTTTACGAGTAAGCGAACTGACGTGATGTGAGCTAACTGACGTAATGTGAGCGTGCGAATGTTGACGTGAACGTTTACGAGTAACGTCAACGAGTAAAACGAACTGACGTGGTGTGAGCGAGCGAATGCCGTTAACGTTATCGAGTAAAGCGAACATTTTGAGCAACGCTAGCGAACGAGTAACGTTAGCGATCCAACGTTAGCGATCCAACGTTAACATAAACGATCAACGTTAAGCGAACGTGTTGAACAGTAAGTCGAGTCCGTTGCCACGAGTATGAATCTAGGTGACTTGAACTAGCTCGAGCGAGTGATGATGGAATCTAACGAACAATAGAAGTAAAAGCTTTTGGGTGTAGTAGTACAAGTGTAAGCGAGCAAGTTTCAAGAGTTCAAAGAGTTTGTGTGTGTTGTGCGATATGTGATTAAATTTGTGATCAATTTCGATTGCAAAATTTGACTGCAGATAAAATGGCCATTGGAATGGTTTTGATACAGTCCGAAAATGCGACAAAACGTGGGGTAGATGACAGACTCAAGATACGGCACAAAGAGCTGGCAAGTGAGTAAAAGCTGAGAAACTGAGAAACAAAGAGCTCGAAAGAAACCTCAAAGAGCACAGATGTAAGTGAAGACCTCAACAGTAAGAGATCAGGAGAGACCTCAACAATAAGACTCAGAACTGCTCAAGTAGCTCAGAAGTGCTCAAATCTCAGGACTTCAAGAAACTTCTGGACCTTTTTAGTCGCTTGCTTTTGAGTCTTTCCCTCTTTTGCTTCCTATATTCTTTTCATCTCTCCATTATATCTTTCCTCACTCGTAATCTATTTTCCATCTTTGTTTAATAATGGCCGACTCCATCGCCCTCCCCAGTATACCAATCAAGTCGCACCACGTCATTGCAGCGCTCTCCGTAGTCGCCCTCCTCATCCTCATGTATGTGTTTCGGCACAGACTCATTGGGTACGTGGACCGCTACCGCATGCGCAACCGCGTGGGCCTCTACACGTCGCTGGACAACGACGGCACGTTCCAGGAGGACTTCGAAGCGGGATTACACAGCGACACGTTCAGCCTCGACAGCAACATCGCGGATGGCGATCCCAGGACGCTAGACGAGACGGCCAAGGCGGAGATCAGGCGCATAATGGACGAGGAGGGCGTGAGTTTTGATGAGGCCAGGTTGGCGTACACGCGAAGTGAGTTTGACCGGAACGGGGTGGATAGTGATGGTTTGCCGAGAGACCCGCGGTTGGTGACCATGGATGGGAGGAGGTAGAGAAGAAGAGACGAAATGGAATAGGAAGAAATGGATTAGGAAGAAATGAGTGGGAAGAAATGAAGAAAGTGGGAATTGGAATAGGAAGGAAGGAATAGAAAGAGATGAGCGGGAATTGGAATAGTTGAAATGAGAGGGAATGAGAAGATGATGTAAGAGGTGGACATATGTCCAGGAATGCTGAGATTAACATGGATATATAGGATTGATTTTTTGATAAATTCAGACGAAATTTTGGGAAATTGATGTAAGATCAAACTGAAGTGAGTTGACATGACATTAATTCAGACGCAATGGAAGAACTTGTCATGACCTTGATCGAGCGGTGATTAGCATTAAACCGAAAAATGGCTATTCATGAAATAATGACTTGTAAATTGTCACTCAATTCCTTAGCAGAGTTACCTGAGAACGACTTGGTTACCTCTCCTTGCTATTCACTAGGTTCTACTACCATATCCACTTTCCTACACAAAATCTACATCGACGCAACACCAACATGAACACGAAATGGGCGTGTCCATACGCACCGTTTCTGAGATCTACATGTCAGGCATTTTGTCTCTGTGGTACTTTGTCCCGTTTTGATCTAAAACGATTTCACAAAATGATCCGAATCGGCTGAGTACTCGGCAGGTCGTCTGGAAAACAGATAGCCTGTACAGCCGTCAAGACATCTTCTAACCAAAAATCTTCTCCCAAAACAGCTAACCCCAACCTTCTACAATATCAGACGTATGACCATTCGTTTACTATGGTACTATTTCTACAACATCACGTTCCGTTTACTATTGTACTACGCTCATGATTTACAATATCAGACACTTCTTACTATTGTACTACGCTCATGATCTACAACCTCGGACGTTTCTTACTATTGTACCACGCTCATGATCGTTAATATCAAACCTACCTTACGTCTGCTATTGTGCAATGAGCTTGGATCGCACAGTCCAGGGACGTGAAGTCGTTCGAAGGTTAGGAGTTCGAGACGATATCACCTTTCCTCATCGGTATACCCTGGCATGCATATTAATTATGCTTCGTAAGTTCACGTTACAACCTTCCACTTTACAACATTCTCGATGACTTCTGGAGAAGTCTTTGCAAATCCTCTCACTCTACCCTTTCTACCTTTCTTTTCATTCTACACACTCTACTCATTCTACTCTTTCTGGTCTTTCTGCTGCCTCTAATCTCAGTCGACTTCTCGCAGTCACTTTACTACTCTCCCTCCATTTCGTTGCTGCTCACCTCTTTGTACACTTATGTACCTTTATGTCTAAAGTTACCAAATTTATGAAAGGCGGAGACGCTCTCTTCAACGTGCAAAGAACTTGTATCCAGTTGACTGCCACGTGCTACAGCCTCCCATTATCCCTTGTCCCTATTCTCTGTCTCTCTCTTGTCTGCTCCCTTTGTCCCTTGTGACTGCCTCTCTTACAAAACACCGGTCCAAAAATTTGGCCCGATTAGGAAAGAAGTAAATATTGTCATTAATGTTTCAGAGAGCTTCAAATCAAAATATATAATCACAAGACTGCGATGAATCCAAGAAGCCAACCGGATATGAGCATATACCATCGTTACGCCTCCCGCGAACATGATAATGCATTTTTCAATAAACAGCAAAAGAGGAAACCCCTTTCTCTCTCCACATCCCAGATCCACAATATAGCCTCGACCACAAGTTTGAATGGACAGAAGCAGAAGGAAGGACGTAAGCAGGGAAAGCAAGAGAATCAAGAGAAGAAGGACCTGAACCACTCCTCTCCCATCCAAATAGGACCGCTCTCGCTTGACGACCGCCCCGAATGGGACATGCAGAGGTGGAACAAGATACTACCCCGCTCAGCGTTCTTTGCGGGATACGACCACAAGTGCTTTGGCCACGTAGTAACCATGGCCTACCAGAGCTCGCATCTGCTGAGGATATGCACCAAACTGATAACTAAATTCGGAGTCAACACATACGATGACATCCTCGTCGACGAATCGTCGCGATTCTGGCCTGCGTGCGAGAATCTCTCGACGGAAAACAAAAAGCTGACCGTGCGGCGAGCTCTCGCAATCACCAACCTCAAGAACTTCTCGAAACTCCTCAATTTGCCAGAGTCGGACTTGCCCACGAAAAGCTACAAACCACTCAGGTTCGACAACTGGGACGAAACTGACGCGGGATCGCTCGCAGACGACATGCGGCCGATAAACGGCAGGACACCGCTCGAATTGGGCGCGGAATTGCTCAAATTGGGCTTGTTACAACCCCATTCTACACGGTCGCTTGTGTTGGATACAGTGTACGACAATACCAGAGGTGCACTGGCACAAACTGTGGAGGAAAACAACCGATTGGTGTTTTTGATGGGCGAGCAACTCGACCAGCTCTTTGACCCTTTGCTCGAATATTCGCCAGAACGCATGAGATTCGAGTACCAGGCCCCAGAACAGTATGTTGCACCACAAGTGCAGAACGACGAGCTTGTGGATACGATAATGCAGGAGTTGCTTTCTGTACAGACAAACTACACAATGGGATTAGTTAACCTCCTACAAAACTTAATCATCCCACTTCGCATACACGTTCTTTCATTGAGTACCGACACGGGAATGGCCAAGATCAACTTGGTCTTTCCCCCAACCATCGACGAGGTTACCCGTATAAACTGTCTTTTCCACGAGGCGTTGACTAGAGCAGCGAGGTACGGGTATGCGGAGGTGTTCAAGGTGTGTGGCATGATGTTGCCGTACTTTTACAAAGCATTTATCAGGCATGAGGCCAACCTCAAAAACTTCAGCAAGAGGTTGCACAGATTCAGCAGCAAGAATGCTGCAAAAATCTTCCACAACAAAAACATCAACAAAGGGCGCTACACAATCCAGGAAATCGACTCTGTTGTGCAGGGCTCGCTTCTCGAACTCTCAAAGTTGAAGCTCATTTTGATGCGCTTGCACGCGGCAGTCGACCAGAAAAGGATGGCTGCAAAAAAGGAGTATATGCAGGACGAAAAAGAGATTATTGGCAAGTACCTTGCATCGGCCATTAAAGTTGTTGATGCGTTTGGCGGGGAGATTTTGGAGCCGTCCGAGCAATTGAGGAGTCTGCAGAGGGTATTCACGCCGTCTGGTAAGCTTCTTGTGGAGATGGCACTGAACTGGCCGAGTGAGTTGCAGTACAACTGGCTCACGAGGAACGTGGTGGGAATTTTCGAGCTTTGCAATGTGCGGTGCAGCCAACAGAACGCTGAGATTCTCATCATCTTCTCAGACTATTTGTTGTTTCTTGCGATAGACGATGTCTCTTATTTTGACGCTCCAGAGGACGGGATCGCGCGGGTTTCGATGGCAGACATATTGATGCATTCGTTGATTAATGAGAAGCCGTTGCCGAACTTGGCACTGCTTCCACGCATGCGGGTGAGTTCGTGGTGCGGAATCAACGATACCTTGGTGAGCCACTACGACGGACTTGACGAGAGCAAGCAGTACGTCCAGTTTCTCAGTCTTGAGAGCGAGGGGTTCAGAAAGGGCAACCGAGAGGCGAGTTTTTCCAAGGAGTTTGAGGTTGTGGGGGACCATTCGGCGGAAAAGATCACGGAATTGATTATGAAAGCGCGCGTTTTGCACAAATCACAACCGTTTCACTTGTTCAAATCGGCAAAGGAGAACTTGAACGTATATCTGACTGCACAACAGATTGATGCATACGAGGATGAACTGTGTACATCACCGTTTGGGCTTTTCCTCAACATGCAAATCGACGATCCGGTGTTGTACTTCAAGGAGCACCCCGGGTTGCACTTGGTTATGCAAGCGTCATTCTTGACCGCTGACCGCATCCAGTTGATGGCGTACAACAGGGAGAACGACTTTATCTACAACGAGATCGTACTGGAGGATGAGTTTGGGGGCTGTGTGCGGGACATTATGGCCACACACTACAAGTTGATCATGCGTTCTCACAACATGGTGACGGTTTCCATGGGGAGAGCGTACGAGGAGGGATTGAAGTTTTTTATGGGGGAGCTTGAAAACAGAGAAGTTGCGACTGCAAAGAGAGAAGTTGCGACTGCCGAGGTTGTTGAGATGAAAACTGCACGAATGGTGAAGAACAGGGCGAGTAGAGTGGAGTTACCAAAGGCGGAGAATATTGGCAAGAAGATGCAAAAGAACGGGTTTGAGAATGTGGGGTCGCGAGTGAATTCGACTTCATCTGTAAAAGTTGCACCCGAACCCCCCCAAAAGCCCCCTAAGAAGAGTTTCATGCTGAAGATTTTCAGGTTCAAGAAGAAAGACAAGGTTGAGCCCAAACCGCCCACGCGGAACATTTCCAACACGGACATTCCACGCGGGAACAAGGCCGAGTTCAACTCTTTGATGAGTCCTGTGCCTGAGCTCAAGAACTGCGAGGAGCCTGTGAGGAAGCGTTCACTCAAGGACAAGATATCTATTCGGAACTTCAGCAATGACGCACTGGACACGTCGATGCGGATCAACTACCACGTGAAGTTGCCGAAGTTCAACCCGGACAAGAGTATGGAGGACAGTCCGCAGGAGGTACACGAGTATGCGAATGACAGCATTGACAAGACGTTTGGGTCGCAGGAGAGTGAAAACCAGAAAGAGAAGGAGACTGGGCCATCACTGGAGAATCGGCAAGGGAGATTACAGAGGGAGAATGGGCTGGGGAGGTTACAAAAAGAGATTGAGAGACAAGGAAGATTACAGAAGGAAAAAGAAGGGAGGGTGAGAGACTCGGTAAGACCTAAACCTGAATTGAGACTCCAATTGAACCAAGGTACGGTTCAAGGTCCTTACTATACCAAGGCTCAATCAGATTCTAACCACTCAAGTCCTAAGAATACTATAAACCAGGCAACTTCTAGGCAATTTACTAACCAGTCAACTAACCAACCAATTGCTAACAAGTCAACTCCTAAACAAGCTCAACCGAACCATGCTCAGTACAGAATTCCTAACCAAGCAATTCCTGTCCAAGCTCAACCAAACCAAATTCATCAAATTCCAAACCATGCTCAACCAAACCAAACTCATCAAACTCCAAACCAAGTAATTCCCAACCAAGCGTATCAAACGCCAAACCAAGCAACTCCTCAATCAAATCCTATCCAAACTCAACCAAAACAAATGCCTAACCAAAACGCAAATGCAAACCATCAAAATTCATACCATCAAGCTCCAACTGCTCGTAACCCCCAGGAAGCCGTCGCATCCCGAACCTCAAGCAAATCCAAACGCAACTCACTTCCACGCGTTCCTCCCATTGATCTCGACAACATTCCACTTCGTGAGTTCTATGGCGACGGGCAGTCGAACTGGGTGTCCATGAGCCGCGACAACTCCTCACTCTATGACGAAATGGTAAAGTTAAAGGCTGACCATAGCGACTCTGACAGGAGAATATCTCCATTCACGAGCCGAAAGTCGAGTGCTGGCAGCGGTGGTGATTCTGCCACAGTCAGATACAGTAGTGTCTCCACGAGTGCGACTAGTGCTAGCCACTTGGCGGAGACTACTGACGAGATGAACAAGCTGTTTAGTAAGAGTATGAACGAGTCGTTGATTGAGGACTTTGTGACGAGGTTTGACTCGAGTGGGAAGGTGATTAGCGAGAATTACGGAAACTGCCTGCTGCTGGTGTTTGAAGTTCCGCGCTACTTTACGCTGGCAGCCAAGGAAGAACTGATGCAATCGCTTACGCTGGCGCAAGTGATTGCCGAGTTTTCACGGACTATTGTGTTTGACAGCGAGGATACGGAAACAATCTCGCAACTCGGGTGGGAAAAGCGGAGGGGTGTGAGTGATTTGGACGAGGTTGAGTTTCAGAGCAAGGAGTTTGACGGAGACTACGAAATTCCAGTTACGTTGGAAGAGCCATCGTACAGCAAGGTGGAAGAAAGTGAAGATGACAGGACAACTGATGACAGAAGTGGGACATATGACAGGACAGCTGATGACAGAAGAACTGATGACAGGACAGATGAAAGAATAACTGATGACAGCACAGATGACAGAAGTGGAACTGATGACAGGACAACTGATGAAGACAGAAATGGGACATATGACATCAAAACTGGAATCGATGATTTCGTGCCGGTTAGGTTGACCGAAAGGTCTAGCCATATTGTTCAAAGCAGTACGTTTGGAAATAGAGAAAAGCCTGATTCCGGGACTATGACTACAGATCCTGGTTCTAGAACGCAGTTCAACTCCAAGAATTGGCAGAGTTTTGAGAACGCTTCGGCCACCTCCGTGACCAGTGCCAGGAGAAGCAGATTCAGCACTGCGACGTTCACCAGTTCGGAGGATGAGTTTTACTCACCGGACGAGTTTGAGTTCAACTGGAAGCAGGGCGTGTCACCCAGTACGTTTTCCAGCGAGGCAACCATTGCAGACAGAAGTCAAAATACGGTCGAGAGAAAGGCGCCGATTGTGAGGAGCGAAACGATGTTTTTGCCGAGAGACAGTCTGATAGGGTATTTGTCTGATTTGTTGAATGGTTCGATAGAGTTGGAGAGTTTCAGCGGTGAGAATGAGCGGTGAGTGATATAGATTACGAGTGAACGAATACATGAAATTCAGCAAGGTAACCAAAGATCGAATGGAGAATGATATTGTGTAGGTTGAAGATTAAGGCTGATGAATTGTGGATAAGTATTGCCTAGAAATTGTTGGTATCTTACGAACTTCGTTACGCAATATAATCGGTACTTGTGAGCACGCCTAATCAATTAACTGGTTAGTTATGAGCGTACCTACTATATTTATACAACGCGTTCGTTTACCTGTATGTGATTGTCTTTCTCAAATTTATGTTTGCCTCTTCTTATAACAAATCCAACTTTTAGCGTTTTTTCTTACCCCACTTCTCTCTCGGATATTGGTGATTAGATGGGGTTCATCCTTGATTCTTGTAATGCCTCTATCCTTATCTCCTGTGCAGGATCGGGTGTTCAATCATAATGTTATATTTGCAACATAAATTTTGCTTACCCAATCCTAGAAAAGACTAGGACTGACAAATGTCGATTTGAAAGACTATGAATTTCTTCAATTCGCTATTCATTTCGATCATCTTTGTTTCATCTGTTCAAATCTCAGCTCATTTTGTTTCATCTGTTCAAATCTCGCTCATTTTGATTCACTTCGTTTCAAATCCTCTAGCTCATTCAGATCCCCTTCGTTTCAAATCCTCTAGCTCATTCAGATTCACTTCGTTCATGTAAATTCTTCTACCAGACACTGAGGAATTTTCAAATACCCCCCGTGCAGATGAGATCTTGAAGCAACACAATAGTTGGCTTACTAATTCACACATCAGCAACGAGAAGAGAGAGTGGCAAAGTGCAATATGGACGAGGGGACACGAAGAGCATGTAGTAAAGTTGTCCCTACTAAGCGGGTTTTTGCAACAGGTGTTACTGAGGAACTTGAAATAGAAATGGTTGACAGCTTCGCTAAGCCCCACTAGCGGATAAATATCCCATGAAAATCCGTTAGCGGAAAGATATAAGAGCCCGAAAATACCTACAAAATACCCTACTTTTCATGACTTCTGTTAAACAAGTATACTACACCGGTGGCAACAAGGCCGGTGACTTCACCAAGGTCGTCGACGGCACTTTGCGCGAGCTCAAAGACGATGAGATCCTCGTCAAGGCCGTTTCTTACGCGGCCAACCCCACGGACTGGAAGCACTCCGTCTTCAAGTGGTGCAGAAACAGCGATGTTATAGTCGGCAGCGACGTCAGTGGCACAATTGCGAAGGTAGGCAAGGATGTAGAGGGCTTTGAGGTGGGAGATGTTGTTTCTGCCACACTTAGAGGTGGTTGGTCGCCCGAAGTCGGTGGTTTTTCGGAGTACGCGATCGTGGAGCCGACGGGAACAATCAAATACCCAAAGGGCCAGATTACCGAGAAAATTTTGGAAGAAGGCGAGTATCCGTCGGGTTTGATTGACACCTATGAGTCTGCTGCTGCGCTGACTTTGAGTTTGGCAACGGTAGGATGTGTTGCACATGGACTTAATTTGCAGTACGACAAGGAATCCAACTCCAGAAAGTACATTTTGGTGTGGGGTGGTGCAACAGCTACTGGAATGTACGCCATCCAGGTGTTCACGAAGACCTATGGGCTCAAAGTCATTGCAGTTGCTTCTGAAAAGCACCACGAGTTCTTGAAGTCTCTTGGTGCGGTCCACACTTTTGACTACAAATCGCTGCTGGTGATCGAGGACATTAGAAAACTCGGAGACATTCCGTACGCGTTGGATGCTGTTTCTGAAGAGTCCACGCTCCAGCAGGTCTACGACGCGACTTCTGAGAGTGCCAGCGTGGGAATTAACGTGCTCATGCCGATGCTCACTATTGATACTGTCAAGAACCGCGACGAAAAGAGAGATGTGACGGTTACGCAGAGTTTCGTGTACTCGATCAACGGCAAGCCGGTGGACATGATCACAACGGATGTATACCCGAGTGCGGGTTTGACGGAGTACCACGGGAAGTTTTGGAGGGAGGAGTTGCCGAAGGTTATTGGGGAGATCAGAACGCCGGGTTTGCGGGTTTTGGGAGGGGGATTGGAGAGTGCAAACAAGGCGTTGGAGATGTTGTATGGAAACGAGGTTAGTGGGGAGAAGATAGTGTTTAGATATTAGTGAATGTGAGCGAGAATACCATACAAGGAAAATGACAGCGAACAAGAGAACGAATGTGAACGAAACTCATAGGATGATTGTAAACAAGAGAACGAATGTGAACGAAACTCATAGGATAATTGTAAACAAGAGAACGAATGTGAACGAAACTCATAGGATAATTGTAAACAAGAGAAGCGAATGTGAACGAAACTTATGGGAGCAATTGTAAACAAGAGAAGCGAACGTGAAAACATCATAAATGATAATTGTAAGCCAACAAGAGAACGAAATGTGCGTGACCATAGAAGGAGAATTAGCGAATGTGAGTGAAAACCATAGCGAGTATGTACGTCATTGAGAACACTGAAGAATTGTAGCAAAAATGAGCGAGAGCCACTAATTTAAACGAAGTTGGATGTAAATTAGTAAGTGAACGTAAGAACACGAATTGTGGCTTTTTGAATGCTAGCCTGATGAAGGAATTCAACTACCTGAAGCCTTTTGAAGACAATAACAAAAATGTTAATCCAAGATCATGCAATGCGTAAAGTTGCATGTTTCAGTAGTGTGTAATTCTGGATCCGGGACGGAGACTCGTAAAAGATTCATGAAGTCGTCCATAGTAGTGCATCTTGATTTATAGACTCCAGAGCAATGTCGCTGGCAATAGTATCAAACCTCTGATCCAAACCTACTACTTAGTTCACATTTGCACATGTCCAATTAGATCATGTCTCCATCAGATGTCCATGTCAAAAAACTGTCTTTCTCGATAATGGCTGCAAAATCCCGATCACCTACATCTCTAACTCAATATGATTCTCCTATATACTAATCATAATCATTCAAGCACTCCATAAGCGCTATCTAATTGATGGTTCCAAAAACCGTCAAAACTGCATTCTACTTACCAAAATTGCACCACCAGGTATCAACAATTGCTCCTGTAGCTATTTCCCAACTTGAAAGCATCAGAATCCTCGCTCATGTTTCCTGGTTTCATGATTCGCAAGCTCACCTGGAAACAACCTACTTTCTGAGAATCTCCACCACCTTCTGAGCAACAGCGTCTCCAACCTCCTGTGTGCTACTGCTTCCCCGCAAATCCGCGGTCCTGATGCCTGCATCCAAAACCTCCCCAACAGCCTGCTCCAACGCCTCCGCCTCTCTCAAACAGTCCAAGGACAAACGCAACATCATCGCCACAGACAAAATCGTCGCGATCGGGTTCACCTTGTTCGAAGGCAAGTCAGGCGCACTCCCGTGGCACGGCTCGTAGAGTCCAAACGCAGAGTTGGTGTCCGGCAACGACGCAAGCGACGCAGATGGCAAAAGACCAAGCGAACCGGGAATCACAGAAGCCTCGTCAGAGATGATGTCCCCAAACATGTTCGAAGTGATGATGATTCCGTTCAACTGGCTCGGCGACTTCACCAATATCATCGCAGCAGAGTCAATCAACTGGTGCTGCACACTCAACTGCGGAAATTCAGTGGCCATCACGTGATCCACGGTTTTTCTCCACAATCTGGACGACGCGAGGACGTTCGCCTTATCCAAGGACCAAATGGGCAACGGAGGGTTGTGTTGCAATGCCATGAACGCGGCCATTCTGGTGATTCTGGTGACCTCGTCAACCGAGTATTTTTCGGTGTCCCAGGCGGACTGCCCGTCGGCACTTTCCTCCTGTTCCTGTCTCTCGCCAAAGTAGATTCCGCCCACCAACTCACGCACAACGGTGAAGTTGGTGCCCTTGACGATTTCCGACTTCAATGGCGACAATTCGAGCAAGGATTCCGATACAAAGTTGCATGGTCTCAAGTTGGCGTACAAGTTCAATTCCTTTCTGATCTTGAGGAGGCCCTGCTCCGGTCTGACAGCACCAGTGCCCCACTTAGGGCCGCCCACTGCGCCCAACAAGACGGCGTCGGAGGCCTTGGCGGCCTCGAGGGTCTCGTCGGGAAGGGGGACGCCAGTAGCGTCGATGGCCGCACCGCCGATCAAGTGGTGCTTGAACTCGAACTTGACATTGGAGGCGCTTTCGATGGCTTGGAGGACCTTGATGGCTTCGTGGCAGACTTCGGTACCGACGTGGTCGCCAGGGACGACAGTGATGGTTTTGGTGGACATGATGGTGGGGGAAATGAATAGGCGAGTGGAAGTTTATATAGTATTTTTTCATTTTTTCGGACGATACATGGTGCGGGCAGGCGCCGGTAGCGGAGAAGTAGCGGAGAAGTAGCGGAGAAACGTAGCGGTGAAAAGGGAGCGGCACAAAAAGGAAAACGGTATTGGGGGTTGTTCATTTGGAGCGTATCAGATGAGATGATGGGTGGGATAGGGATAGAAGTTGGATAGGAATATTGTATTGGAAGATGGTTAGGATAGGGTGGAGACTTAGAAGGTGGGTAGCTGTACGGCTGTCATATGGTGATGGAAAAAAAGTGTTTTAGATTTGTGGTCGTGACTAATAACGGGAAACGATCAGTGATTGTGGATTGTACCGTAATACTGGTGTCTGTCGTGTCATGAGCGAATGATCACACCAGTCACATGAGCAGAAATTGATTATACAAGCCAGACGAGCAGGAATTGATCATACCATGATCGTAGATGATCATCCAGGCCAGCTACTTATATCAACACTGAAAATAGGAATTGATCATACCCTGATCGTAGATGATCATTCAAGCCAGAAAGAGCTACTGCTATCAACAAACTGAAATTCTACTCCAGAATTTTGTCGACATGGAAACACAATATGCACAAAGGTTCCATGAGTGATTTTAACGGATAAAAATGAAGCATATCTAACTCACAATGCAACACGAAATAAACTTGGTCTAAAAATTCAAACAATCACAATTCACTCAAAAAGCAAGACTTCAAGGCTCTATACTAATTCATATAACATAGCCAAAGACATTCTGACAGCTAAATACGCCAATCTATGAGCTTGTTCAACATTCATGTTCATATTTATATGGTTATCTCAGCACTGGAACCCAGTGTGTAGATCCTGTTTGAGACATATGGCTTGATTGAGCTTGGTCTATGGCTTCAAAATTGAGCCTACGGCTGCAAATAGTAAGATACAGGACACCATCGTCATACATTGCACCTGATGACAGCCACCAAAATCCATTTCATCTCTGTATCTCCACACTTATTTGCCTACTTAAGCATGCCTCAGGTCAGATATCTGATCGGCTACTTCAAAATCGGGTGTCTTCAGACAACTTGCAGGTTGCTCCGATTTTACTATGGAAACATTTTAGCCTTTCGTTACCATGCAATCTTGACAAATATCTCACTCGTAAAACGAAATACTGCCTAGCAAGCCACTCGATGATATTTGCACTTCTCACAAACTACCCCTATAGGTAAACATTCATACTGTTGAATTTGTATATATATAGCCAACTCTCGTCACCTGCTCACATCTGGTAGTGGAAATACTTCAATGGTGGTTTCGCTCACATTACCATTCACAATTTATGGTGCTCAGAATTACTAATGATCACAAATTATGGTTTTCAGAATCCTAATGATCACATTGTTAGATCTAGTCCACTATCACATTGTTATTGAGATCTACTAATGATCACACGATATGGCCACACCAGAATTAACGATCACATTTACTGTATTCTCGCTCACATTAGCTTTGCTGTTTGCGTACTATCACACATGCTCCTTCGCTCATGTTCGTGAGTCGCTAATGCCCACTCCACTCAATCAGATCCAAATCAATCCCCTCCTGCACCATCTCCCACAACGGACTCATCTTCCTCAAAAAGTCCACCCTCTCGTTAATCGCCTGGATGACATAGTCCACTTCCGCCTCCGTCGTGAACCGCCCAATACCAAACCTGATCGAGGAGTGCGCCAACGCATCGTCCGCACCAAGCGCATGCAACACGTACGACGGCTCAAGCGACGCAGAAGTGCACGCGGAACCCGACGAAAGCGCAATGTCCTTCAACGCCATCAAAAGCGACTCGCCCTCGATGTACGCAAACGAGATGTTCACACACCCGGGGTACTGCGAGTTCACCGTTTTGCTACCATTCAACTGCGTGGACGCAATCGACAACAACCCGTCCTTCAACTTGTTCGAGAGACGCACAATGTGCGCCGTGTCCGCAGCCAGCTCCGCGAGCATCAACCGCGCAGCCTCGCCAAAACCCGCAATCAACGGCGGGGCAAGCGTGCCAGAACGCAACCCACGCTCCTGGCCACCACCGGTGATAATCGGGTCCAATCTGACCCTCGGGCGTCTGCGGATGTAGATCGCGCCCACACCCATGGGACCGTAGATTTTGTGCAGCGAGATCGACAAAAGATCAATGTTCATCTCATTCACGTCGATGTCGATCTTGCCGTACGCCTGGGCGGCATCCGTGTGAAAGAAGATCTTGTTTTCGCGGCACAACTTGCCGATTTCCTTCAACGGCTGGATCACACCAATCTCGTTGTTGACCGCCATCACAGACACTAGACACGTTTCCTTGCGGATGGCTTTGCGCAAGTCGTCCATGCTGATCAAGCCCTCCTCATTCACAGGGAGATACGTCACCTCAAAGCCCTCGTCCTGGAGGTGTCTTGCGGAGTCCAACACGCACTTGTGCTCGGTCTGCGTGGTGATGATGTGCTTCTTGGTCTTTTTGTAGAAACGGGGAACTCCCTTGATGGCCATGTTGTTGGACTCCGTGGCGCCGCTGGTGAAGATGATCTCCTTGGGGTCTGCCTTGATGACCTTGGCGATGTGCGCCCTCGCGGTCTCGACCTCCGTCTCGGTCTCCCACCCGTAGCTGTGGGTGGACGAGTGCGGGTTGCCGTACAAGCCCGTGTAGAACTGCAACATCTTGTCGAGCACACGTGGATCCGTGGGCGTGGTGGCCTGGACGTCGAGGTAGATGGGCCTGGTGCCGAACTGCGAGTCGTCCCGAGTGGCGTTTTTCAACGTGATGGGCGATCCCTCGGGCGGGACGACCACGGGTGTTGTGACCGGCGTGGTGGCCAAGCGCGCTGTGGCCACGGAGAAGCGTCTTGAGAGTGTCAAGAGGCGTCTGGGGAGCATTTTGAAGGAAAAGATAGAGAAATAAAAAGAAAATAGAAAGCAAAATATAGGGAAGAAAAGCGATACTGGGTGGCAAGTGGGTAGCAAAATGATATTGGGTGGAAGTGGAGGGGGGAGTGGGTGATGGTTAGTGATGTTTAGTGGGTGATGATTTGTGATGTTTAGTGGGTGATGAGTGATGTTTAGTGGGTGAAGATTAGTGATGTTTAGTGGGTGATGATTAGTGATGTTTAGTGGGTGATTGTGGATGTATGGATGAGTCTAGAGAGTATAAGATATTAGAATTCAGGTGCGTCCACGAGCTATGAGAGATTGATTGGGTTATGTCTATTGAGGCTCTAAGATGTCTATTGTACCTGCTCCATGCTTATTAATAAGGTCATTGGGTTTTATATACAGGGTTTAGGTAGGAATTCCAAGGAACGTGAGGGAGTGAACGTGAGCATGACAGAAGTAATATGCAGTATTGATGTGGCCACTAAACGCTGACATGCTGTGTTTAGGATAAATTGGCCAGATGTCATTGTAGTCCAATAACAATTGATGGATTGTGGCATCGAGTGCTTCGGCCGTTTTCGATCCGTTCCGGAAGCGGAGAAAAGTATGGAACGGAGAGAAAAGGGAGGAGGAAAAGCATACGGAGCGAGGAAGCACACGGAGCAAAGAAAGTATACCGAAACGATTTGAAGATTCTAGTGGACGTAACTAGAGCTTTCAAGTGTGTTGAACATAATTAGAGTTTTCGATATCGAGCAAACAACGTCAGGTTTTGGTGTTCCACTTATTAACAACACGTTATCAATCTCGGTTATTTTCATTCGCGTTCATTTCCTTCTGATTTTCATTTCCTTTTGATTCTCGTTCAATTCAAATCAATGGCTTTCATTTTTTTCATTTCCTATTCCTCTCATTCTGTTCATTTCAATTCATTGGCTTTTAATGTTGTTCCTTTCCTTCTTCCTTTCATCCTTTCATTGGCTTTTAATTTTTTCATTTCCCATTCCTTCATTCTCTTCATAACTAAATACTCGCGTTCACACCACTCCCCTCCCATTTCTCAGACAACCCTCTTTTGACTCGTTTTTGCACTCACCTATAGTAGCCACCTAAACTTTCAGTCCCATTTTTGACTCAATTTTCAGCTCATTTTTCGCTCTTCCATGACTCAGTTGACTCACCAATTTTCTACACCGTGTCTTCTATATCTTCTATAATCTATCAACCTTTGACCATATCTAGTACCATAATCTATATCTGTGAGATCATTTGTAATGGATCATCTATCACCTGTGAGATCATTTGTCATCGATCATCCGTCATCATTTGTCAGATCATCCACCTAATCATCATTTCAAATCATCCATCATCTATACTCATGATCAAGATCTCTTACCATTCTCCTCTTCATCTTCATCTCATCTTTCATCTTTCCCTTCATAATTTTCTTTCCTTCATCACAATCTTCTCGTCATTCACGTCGCTTCGCTCGTTCTCCCTATATTCTCTCCTTATATTCTCCTCGCATCTTGCCGTTCTCGTTCCTTTGCTCACATTCTCTGCGTATCACTCTTTATATTGCTGCTCACCATCTCATAACATCCCAAAAAGATCGCACCTCCCGCACTGATCCAGCACGTCCTAGGCCCAATCCCACTGAAAAACGTCCGCCATCCCTCCTCAATCCAGATAGTCCGCACCAACGGCCACACTCTCACTTTCTTCTCGTTCAACATGATCCGTGTCTTCACCACGTCCAACGGTGTGGTGCTAGCAGCCGCAATTCCCCCCGCAATAGACCCACAGATCGCACCCTTCACCAACGACAAGTCTGCACCCGTCTGTGCTGCCCACTCCTTCTTCAAAAACTCGTACAACGGAAACTGGATCATCGTGAACGGGATCTCCCTCATGATCGTCGTGCTCCACCCTCTGTACAACCCTCTGAGCACACCCTCGCCGCTCTGGTTGCGCAAAAGCGCGCGGAAGTTTGCCCACGACGTGGATTTACCACCCACGCCCACGATTCCCGCCTGCGTGCGCTGCTTGATGACCTCTGCGGGCACTCGCACCAAACACGCGGCCATTTCGCCGCACGAGGCACTGAACATGTGGCTCTTGGTCGCCAGCATGTGTTCGCGCGTGTACGCCTTCATGGAGTCGTAGGTTACGAAGAAGAGCGCCGCCAGGGGCGCCAGGGCCACCACACACAGGCCTAGACCCTTGTATATGCCCAGCCACCCGCCGTTCTTGAAGAAGCCGCCTTTGGCCTGGAGCCGCGTCTTGACGGTGTCGATGGGGAAGAACGCGAGGTCGGTCGACGTGCCTGCGCACGCGCCACTCTGGGGGTTAGTGGGGTCAGAAAAGGGAATTGGGAACGTACTATGAGGGATGTGAGGAATTGGTCCATAGAAATATATGAATTATCAGTAGATAGAAATATATGAAATATCAATATATAAAAAATCTAGAAATATGAATAAGAATCAGAAATATGAATAAGAATCAGAAATATGAATAAGAATCTTAAGAATCTAAAGAATAAGAGTCTAAAGATTATCACATTGAACATGTAGAATGAATGATATTGAGGAGTGAAATTGAACGAAGGACCTGGAATCGAGCCATTCTACGAAGTTGAAAGAACATAGATTAGAAATATGAAATGAGTGATTGCAGATTGTTGTGACGGGCTGAACGGGTATGAACGTGGAAGGCTATTATCCAACTTTACAATAAAGGCTCTTATTTTTGTTGGCCGGTGATCGGGCATGTATTTCCTAACTAGGGTAGACTTCAAGCGACACTAAAGCTGCGAAAAATGAGATCTGATTTAGAGGTCTGGCGTTTTTGGGAGAATCGGAGTTTACGTAAAATACCTCAGACTCATGTGCTTGTATGTATTCCTGAGATCTTGGAACTTGCAGCGTTAAACGTCATTCGTTGAATACTTGGTCGTTCTTCAAACATAACAATGTCATCTTGTCGTTTCTTATATATTACACTCGTCTTTACTCTTCTATATCTTCCTCAATTCTGTCTTTCTCCTGTCTTTTCTACCCTTCCTCTATTCTGTCTTTCTCCTGTCTTTTCTACCCTTCCTGTATTCTGTCTTTCTCCTGTCTTGTCTGCCCTTTCTCCATTCTGTCTTTCTCCTGTCTTTTCTACCCTTCCTCTATTCTGTCTTTCTCCTGCCTTTTCCGCCCCTTCTCCATTATGTCTTTCTCCAGTCTTGTCTGCCCTTCTCTAGTATGCTCTTCCAATTACTCATGAACGCATTTTACGTTCAATTGTACTCTTTCTTTGTTTTTTTGAAGTTCATTCTGTCCAGTTTTAACCAATCACTTCGTTCGTTCGAAACACTCTTATTCACTCACTCCATACACTTTGCTCGAAATACCCCTTTTATGCTCACTCGTGTCCGCTTGCTATCTCCCCCCAACCACAAACCCCTTGCCCACACGCTTCTTCTTCCCATACTTCAATATCACCGCATCCGCACTCTTCCCCTTCGGAACAAACTCACTGATATATGGAACAAACTCTTCATACCTCCACGTTTTCGCCAACATGAACATCTGGCTGAACCGCACAGAAATATTCCCCAGAAGCGAGTTTCTCAGCAAATACTGCACCTTCTCCTCCACAGGCCGGTAGTAGTACCCCCTCAACTGGTCAAAGTCGAGCGGAACATTGTAGAACTGCGGAAGCGCTTGTTTCCAGTAAAGTAAAAAGTCTTTTTGGTTGATAGCTTTCTGGAGCTCGGCTAGTTGTCTTATTCCATACCACACGGAGATCTTCAGGTCGTCCAATGAAAACACATCACCTGTATCTCTATCCCCCTTATGTCCATCTCCCTCTTTCTTGCAAAACTTATTCACTATCGTCTCCACCATATTCTTCGTTACCAGCTCCTCCGATATCACCTTGTACACATCCACCACACTAAACACCTTGATATCCTCACTCAACGTCGCCATTATAAGCCGCGTAAGCAACTCCGTAACCAACGCGTCTGACAACACATACGCGTACCCCGAAATCTCACACCCACACAGCTCGTACCACAACTCGTAAAACTCACCTTTGGAGATTGGCGAGTCGTTGAACAACTCGTCCATAGTGATGTCTGAGGTGCTCGCTGAGAGCGAGTCCCCTGTGTACTTTGGAATTCGCGTCAAGTCCAACGATCCTTTTGTATCAGTCAACTCGTACTCGTAGTTGTTCTCCGAAAACCCCACCATGCGCGCCCCGAGATCGTTTTCCGTGCCGGGGTAGAAAGACATGGCCCTCCCGCTATGGGAGAGGTCGTCGAGCATGAGCATCGTGCTCAGCTTGTTCATTTGGCGGAGTTTCCATGTTTTGCGGTCAGTGCACACCACCAAGTTGTTCTCCGTGTTGCCGTTGGTGGACTTTTTGTCTAGTGGCGGGGATTTGACGAGTAGGTGACCGTTTGGGTTGTTCCTCATGTAGTCTAAGGCCCCGGGAGGTAACTGGATGAGTTTGTATGCATGTGAGGTTGAGTAGTTTAGTTGTTGGTAGAGTGAGGCCATGACGCAGTTTTAATTTTGTGAGAATGCAAGTAGTGAGGAAGATAAACAATAATAACTAATGTTTTCCCCCAGAGCATAAATGCTACATGTAACGAATGATATTAAAGCTATTTTCTACCAATTAGTTTCAGGGGTTATCATTCTGTACTAATACCATCAGTAATAAAAATTACATGGGAATACCATCATCAATGAAAATTACGTAGTATCAGTAATAAAAATTACGTAGGAACACTTTCAGTAATAAAAATTACATAGGAATACCATCAGTAATAAAATATACAAAGGAGTAGTGAACTACTATTGAGTATCAAAATTACATATGAATAATAACTGAAAATACGTTGTGATCAAATTACACACGTAAATACACTATACATCGCCATGTTCACTTCGCTCATGGTCAATTCGCCATGTTCTCGCTACATTCCCTAATTCTGCTGGTCAATCACCTCATCAATGTCCTCAACCTCGGCAATCTTGAAATCACGACTCAAACTGATCGTCTGCTTGGCCTTTTCCTGGTGGAGCAACTTGGCCAACTTGGCTCTGGCGTCCCATCCGTTCACCGGCGCATTCAACTTGAATGGCAACAACCACGCGGTGATCGCGACAAAGTTGTCCGAAAGCGACACCAACTCATGCACTAAATCCTCGATACAAATCAACCCAAGGTCATCGCCAAACTTGTCCTCGACCATCTGGTTGTTATCCAATTGTATGACGTTCTTGGACTCAGCTTCGGTCTTCTCAGTAGCCTCAGTAGCCTCCTTCTCCTCAGCCTCCTCGGTCGCTGGGTCTATTATTCTGGCTCTCTTCTGGAACAATTTACGGACAGATGCCAATGAAGGCTTTCCAATGATGATGTATGGGGCAACGATGTTCAACAACTTGAGAGTGTTAGTGGAAGCCTTGACAAAAACACCCGTGTCGACGTCGGTCAACTTGAGAACACGCAAGATCTGGTATGCCTGTGCGGGTATTCTCAAACCACGCTTGTAGTTTGGGATTCTGATGACGAAGAGCAACTTGGGGTCCGCGGCGGTTGGGGCCGAAATAGACTCCTGCTCCTGCTTGGCGAGTATGTTTCTGATTCTCTTCTTCTCCAACTCGTTGGCTCTGTGGTTTCTGACCAAGATTTCGGCTCTTGTGAATTTGGTTCTGTGAGCGTTCTTCTTCTTCTGTTCCGCCTTTCTCTCGCGCTCCTTGGCCTCCTGCTGCTTCTTGATGCGCTTTCTGTCGTTGTCCTTTCTCTTGCGCAAGAGAATCTCCGGGTTGGATTCTGTGACGGCCATTGTGAGATGAGATGAGATGGAAAAAAAATAGATGTCGCAGGATTTGTGGAAGTGCGAATCGAAAAGTCGTGAGACATTTTAGATAATAGACTACTAGCAGAGTTGTCGAGGTGAGACTTTGATGCGACAATAATACTACGCAACAAGACAGCAGAGTCGAAGTGAAGACTTTGTTGCGACTATACAAAAAGATGCAACGTTAGCGATGCAACCTTGATGTCGTCCACTGAAGGTAGAGGAACTTCACTAAAAATCAATATTCATACTCATTTCATTAATGCATTCGCTTAACGATCATATGGTCAAATAAATACGCAATGAAGCTTTCCTCAATGTCTCACGACCGAAATTCTTTGTTCTATCATCCGTTTGTTCTGCTTGTTTGGTTTTGTGGTACAATTGTTATGTGTGGTTCCATGGCCTTACAATACTGTATCTACTGGTGCAGTGGTTTCTCGCAGCTCAACATATTGATATACAACTCTCTTTGTTCCCAAAAACTTCACTTAATCAAAGAATACAGCTCTCTTTCTTCCCAAACACTTCGCTTAATCGAAGCATACAACTCTCTTTCTCCCCAACACTTAGCAGCCTATACTTCCTACATTCACACTCTTCCATCCACTGATTGTAATTCCCTACCTATTCATCATACCTAACGTGCATTTTTCGCCCACTTACAAATTTGTAAGTTAATCTGCAACACTCTAAGCAGCACCAATCTGCACATTGCAAAAAACACCAACCCATCACTGCTACAAACATCCCCACTATGCACATCACTACTACAAACATCCAATCTTAATCACTATCGTAAACATTTCTAATCAACATCCCCAAACGTCATTCTGAACACTTCTTTGTTCACTCCAACTTTTCAATTGCTCCCCCCTCTCACCCTCTCATTTGCCCCTTCCCCCTCACTTTTCTTCCTATTGTTCTCGACTTCTTTCAGATCAACTTAAACCTTATCTATCTTTATCGATGAACCACAGCCAATCCCCTCTTCACGATCCAAATGCATCACAGGCGTCGTATTGTGCCCTTTTGCCTCTTCTGTTTTGCAGAAACACGCCGTAGGCTGAATGAATTTCGTGTTTCATGAACCCCTTCAAATGTTCAGGTTATGATTCTGCATGTTCACATGACAATATGATAAGTGTCGGTGCAACAATAGCAAATGTCAACATAGAGAACATTGTTGCGAGGACACAGAGAATCAGATCTCTATAATTAGATGGTTGGAAAGGTAGTACTCGTAGCATAGAACTACTCCCACCCACATCAACTAGATCGCCAAGAACTTCCAGATCAGCTAGATCACACCTGATCCGACCAGACCATCCATATCAGACCACTGAACTGTAAGCATTATTATGCCAAACTACTTTAGTATAATTCTCCTCCCTTGTTCAGGCGTTTCTCCCTTGTCCGAGCGTTACCTCCCTTTTCTTCCACCTTATTTTTACCAACTATCATATGCATATTGTCTACCACTCCTATTCTACTTCCCCCCTGCCATTCAAACCGCTCCTCTTATTCCTCCATCTGCCCTCATCCACATTGAGCTTCAATCGGAATGGCTCGTAATGTGCAGTCTTCGATTTTGTGCCAAATTGAGCATCATTTTTTTTCCTGATCTATGAGGGCTAAACTTTTTTTTATCGTACACTTGGGAGGAACTACGAAGTAAGGGTTTATAGCGGAGAGACAGAAACAAGAGATCATTCAAAGAGCTACTTTCAAGTGTTTTGAAACACGTATCAATTGAGCCATCAAAGAATATCCAGAGCAGATATTAATTGCATAAGAATTGTCATACCCTGACAATCAGATCTAGCAACTTGAGCTGTATCACTGCTCTGACTTGAGCTAGCCCATTATCACCGATCTACCCAAATCACTGACTACCATTTCACGGATCTTAAATTCTTGTTTAACTTTAACCACATCCCTCACCATACCATGGATAAGAAGTCATTCCAAGACTACCAACCCGACAAGTACCAAGAAAAGGATAAGCTCTACGATAAGGGCAAGTTGGTTTATGAGAATCCCGACAAATCACTTTACGAAAAGTCAGGTCCATATCCCGAGAAATACGAAAAGTCGGTTTCGTACCCTGAGAAATACGAACAGTCAGTTTATTCTGAGAAATCAGTTCCCTTCGACAAATCACTCTACGAAAAGACCGCTCCCTACGACAAACCTGCTCAGCTCGAGCACTATGAGAAGCCACTTGAAAAGTATCCCAAGTACCAACCAATGGCTTTCCAATATCAGCATATGGAGAAAGATCTGCGCCATACGCAGATTCCATACTATCCAAACACCCAACAGTTTGTAGGGAACTCAGAAGTCCCTTATTCTCAGGGAAATCTCATTCATTTGCATCAAAGGGAAGAATTAAGCATGGACAACCAAATTCGGAATGACCCCCAACCCAGCTTACCAGTGCTAACTGAGCACTCCATACCACTTTCGGAATCTTTGCACCCAGGTCTACAGAACGTCCCCGAAACATCTGAGCATTTTGAGTCCAAGCGGAAAAAACCACGCAAAGCGCCCCAACTTCTACGCGGAGACGACGGTGACACAGAATTGAAACAACTTGCATACAACACCACGCAGGTTCCATTGCCTGAGCTAGCAGCGCGTGTCAAAGCTGCAGAAAACGCTCTGAGTGACGAAGCCCGCGATGCTGCCGGGGTTTCCAAGGAAAATCGGGAAAAACAGCGCCAGCTTTTTGGGATGGTCTGGCTCCTTAATTCGTGTGAATCCTCAGCCACTGCAGTTGTTCCACGCAACCGCATTTACGCCCGCTACGTCCAAGTGTGCGCAGACAACAGTTTGACTCCGCTTCTGCCTGCCAGTTTTGGAAAGCTCGTAAAGATCCTATTCCCGAATTTGACTACACGCAGATTGGGGTTCCGCGGACAATCCAAGTACCACTATTGCGGTGTCAAGCTTATAGGCGAGCAGAATATGCAGCAGCAACAGCAGCAACAGCAGCAGTCACAGGCCCGTGGTTTGGGCTTTAGCGGTTTTTCGGGCCAACAAGTTCACTCGCCGATTTCGTCCACGAATTCCTCGGTCTCTTTTGAAGAGTCTCCGGTATCCACCACACACGTGCACACCCCGTCATATACTCCGATCAACTCACCGTCGATCGCCACATCGCACAACGTTTCAGATCAATTACCACTGGTTTCGCACCTCAAGTACGTGCCGGGGTTATTGAATCTCATCAATGGAAATTTGCCGACTATTTCAAACCCAAACATCCCAATCCAATTGCCATCAATTTATCCATATCTCTCCAAAGACGCTGATTACGACATTGCAGACACGTTGTACTCGCTCTACCGTGTGCACGTCAACTCCCTCTTCGAGTCTTTGCGTTTTATGCAGGTTCGCAGGTTGTTCAACAGTTTCAACAACTTCAACAGCACACTTACTGCCCCGGTGTTCAAGCTATACACAAGTGACGGAACCACTGAGTGGATCAAGCAGTGTGACGTTATCATGTACAAGCGCATGATCCGCATGATTTGCAAGTTGCAGTTCCAGTTCACGATTCCTGTTGAAGTCATCCAACAATTGAAGCAGATATCCTCAGGATATGTCAAGTCGCTTTCAAGCAACCTCATCAGCAACAAAGTCTCGAAAGGCTTTGTGGTTATGAAGTTGAAACTTGCAAAGAACTTTGTCAACATGTTGAATCGCCTTGTGAAGACCATTGAGACGGGCATTTCCGCATCGCGCATACTTTCTGATGAACAGGAAAAGCGTGCAATGGTACACGACTGGGTAAACTTGGACATTCAGGAAATTGTGCAGCGTGAGCTTCCTTGTGCTGATCAGAACATCAACACGCTGCTCTCGATCATGAGGGCTGATGTTGTGAATCTTTTGAACAGCAAGGCCAGCGATGACATCATGGTTGAATTGGGGGCGTACATCGCGGAGCTACCTGGCAAGTTTGTGGACGTCAATCCGCGCCTCTTTATCTTGCTCACGAGCAACCTTTTGACGACGTGTTTGCGTGAAATCAGTTTGAAGAGTGGCCAAGGGTTCGGTGCCTGGTGGATTGTGAGGTGTTGGGTGGACGAGTATCTCTGTTGGTGTTTCGAATTGGGAGGGTTGTTGCAGAACGAGTTCGCGGTCGAAGAGTACACCGCCCCAGAGATGCCGGAGGAAGACCTCGCGAACGTCAGCTCAAACTCTTTTGGAAACACTTCGTTGGGAGCAGTGGACCTTTTGGACAAGGCCTATGGATTTGATACGAACATGGCATCAACCAACTCAGTGAATTCCTCTGTGAACGACGTGTTGTTGAACTATGGCACTGACACGCGGCGGTTTCACTGACTGCATTATAGACATCGCAAGCATAAATAAGAAAAAAAAAGCATAAATAGCATAAACAAATAAAACATAAATAACTTAATAAACATAAGAACTTTTTTAGTGTGGTCGGGGTCAATTGAGGGGTTATAGGGTGAGCGGTGTGTTCTATTTCTCGCTTGGTTTTGTGTTCCATTTTCATTTTGCAGCTATTTTGCGACACCCTAAAAAGGAAGGGTTATGAGCGATGATAAGAACGAAAATTCGTCAAGAATGAGCTTGAGAGGAGGGAAGGATTGGTGTTCTTGGTGAACGCACATGTTAAGGGAGCAGATGCAGTTGTGTCGGAGAATCCAAATTATGCAATATTTCTTGTAAAATATGAGCTTGATAATCTTCGACATTGAATGTTATACCCCTTGAAATGAGTCGTTTCGGACGTCACTATATGAAGCGGTTCTTTTATGCTAGAGACAACATGATTCCAAGATGAAGAAACTTTAGGATTTATGGAGATCTGTAATAACTTGTAATGCTTTCGTTTCGCTCACATTTGGATTTCATGTTTCTTCATCCTCAGCCTTACAGGAAGCAGAAAACATTGATCCCCAACTTCCTTTTGTCCATTATTATACACTTGAAGTATTAACAAGCTTTCTCAAACATTCTGGTACCAAGAAACACTGGAAGCTTGGAAAAAATACATCAAGAAAAGTTTTCTTGGTGCGAACGGCTGCAAAATCGCCAAATGACAGTTACAAATTGTTAAAAAAACACTGATTCATGTCTATCGTTTACGAGTACCTAAAAACATTAGCTACTTTGTCGGCACAATGGTACTCTAGGATGTTCGATGCTCGGACTACAATTTAAGATTCACTCATTAATAGTATCAAACTACTAAACCTTACTCTTGTCACTAACAATCGACTCAACAACCTCAACTTCTGGCTTGTCGTTATCGATCAATAAGCCACGGTCTGGTGCAACTCTAATCCTGTTGACCTCAGATCTGTCAGGACACAACTCAGCACCGCGTCTTCCAATTAAGTACCAAGGCAAGTTAAAGACTTCCTCCATGGACTCCAAAGATCTGCCAGAAATCTCAGGGATGAAGAACCATGACCAGAACAAGGACATGAGACAAACGACGAAAAAAAAGTAGAATGCACCGAACTTGTCCAAGGCAATCAACATCTTGGGCACAGCCTTCGAGTTTCCGTACTGGTTTGCAAAGTGCAAAACCATGATCATAGACTGGCCGAAAGAACGCAAACCCAACGGGAAGATTTCTGAACCGAGTAAATACTGGACAGAGTTGAAACCCATAACCCAGCCGACACCAGAAAGGTAAATCGCAGCCATGGCAAATCTTGAAGCGTGCTTCTGGGACGCCGTCAAAATGGCCTCGGTGTCAGTGGCTTCAGGGACAATCTGTAAAAAGAGACCAAAGACAAGGATCGAGAACGCTTGGAGGGTGATACCAATGTATAAGGCTTTTCTTCTACCCAAGAAATCAATCATGAAGAATGCAGAAAAGTAAGCACCTATGAACTTGACAACACCCAAGATAACCGTCATCTTCATGACCTCGACTCCTCTGATACCGGCAAAAGAGAACAAGTCGTTGGCATAAATAGTGATGGCATTTGCACCTGACCATTGTCCCAATAACTGCGACATCGCACCAATCATGAAAAAGCGGTACCTCACCGACTTTACAGTCACAAGATCCCTGAACTTCTTCCACATGGGATAGTTTGCGTTTGCTTCGCGCTCAGCAATAACCTGGTCTTGTACATCTGCGATCTCAGAAAGGATGTAGGGGTGGTCCTCAGGCAATCTCCTCAAGGTACACAAATTCTTGAGAGCACGCTCCGACTTGTCAACCTTCAACAACCAACGTGGAGATTCTACCGTGAAGAAAGAACCAATGAGGACCAAGCCAGCCAAAACAATCTTCATCGAAGTTGGGATAATCCACTGCGTGTTGGAGTCTCCAGAAATGTGCTTTGCGGAACCGTAGTTTGCAGCATACGATGTGAAAATTCCGAAATAAACGGCACCACTGAACAAGCACCCGAACAAACCACGGTAGGCAGGCGGGGACACTTCAGACATGAATGTAGGTCCAATGGTCGTGGTTTGCCCGATTGCAAAACCCTCAATCAACCTTCCTGCGTATAACTGACCGACAGACTTGGACAGAATTTGGATTGCAGCACCCACCATCCAGATAATGCACACCTCTTGCAAGGCACGCACACGACCGAGCTTATCAACAGTGTACATGGCCAACAACGAACCACCAACAGAACCTAATTGCACCATAGCAGCAATATTCGACTTCAAGTCCGCCACCTCGTGTTTTGTCTTGTTGGGGTCGTTAAGACCAAATAAGTCACGGAACGACTTCTGGTAAATCGCGCCAGAGATACACCCTTCATCGTATCCACGAGCAGCACCAAGAATACCAAAGATGAAAACGGTAAAGTAAAGAGTCCAGTTGTAGATTTCCGGAGGAGAGTGGTCATCGACGACTCTCCAGCGATACTTCTTTACTGGCTTCTTAGGTGTGACGTTTTCTTCAGAGTATTTCTCTTCGATGTTGTAGTCTTTCTTCTCGGTCATACTGATACTGAGAGAATGTCTATCGACTCTTCGCTTTATATACGTGTTTTGAACTGTCGACCCCGGAATGGGTGCAAAAACCAAGAGGGGAGACCAAGAAAAAAGTGTTTCTGTGTGCACGCTTTAATATATCAAACTACTATCAAGCTGCACTGTCAGAGAAAAGTCTTGGTATAACGAAATCGGAAAATAATCCATATTAGCAGTGGGGAAGTGATTTGACAACGTCCTTTCCCTCTGCCACGTCCTTCCTGTTGCTCTACCTCCTCATCTACCTATTACATACCTAGGTGTCGTGTCTGCTGCTGTGTTCTGTAGTTTAGTGCGCCAAATATGCAGTACAGTGAATTTCATCATACTGAAGGAAACAGCCTACTAGTACAAATGTGAGTTGATCACTACATGAACCCGGAGAACGAACCCTGCGGGGAACATGAAGTAGTTGGTCCGAGAGCAATGTAGAAGTTGATGGTTTTAATGTTTTAGAGTAAAAGACTTCACTTGGAGATTCCCCCATCTTCTCGGCACCTCTCCTCCAATCGCTTTCCTCACCCTCCTCTTTCCTCTCTCCTCCTTCCCTCTCTTTTCCTCTCTTCCACTCCTATACCTCCCCCACCATCGGAATCGAAGTGGTGGTGACTTATTTTTTGCCCCACATTTCTTGTCCGTGTCTTGGCAAACGGCACAACACCAACTAGGAACACAAAGTGTTGAGCAGCGGATTTGTCCGTCGATTTTGCTATTAGCGCGTCTGACTAATTCTCATCAGGCACACAGTGAAAGGTCCCAAGGAAGATAAAACCTCGTAACCCGTGTCAATCGCCAGTCTCAAAAAACACGCAATTTTGCTGCTCGTCCAATGGGAAGGATATAAAATAATACTATCTATGTAAGGCTGTTACATAGATTAGGTAATACCCCCCGCGATAATTGTTGAGTGGGACAGATTACAGTCTAAAGGAGAGGCTTACACTCCCGTCTGCAAGAATCTTTGTAAAATCATTTCAACATAATTTGGACACCTAAACACCCGCTTGGACAATTTCCGTACTTTTCAACTACTATAGCGGGAACACTACCTCTTAGGGAAATTCAGGGTTGCTCATGTACAGTTACTTGCTTTGTCAATTTTCACAAACACCACAAATCAGCTAGCTCAATCTTCAAAGGGTTAAGAATATGTGTTGAAAACTACATGTAACTCGAAATCGTACATCTTCATATCCCACAGCAATTTCAAGTCCTACATCCTCATATCCTACATCCTCATATCCTACTCCTCATATCCTACATCCTCAATTATGTCACTTTCATTGCACAATCTGCTCAACTATTCCTCACTCTAGACACCTGCATCTTGTGCTCTATCATTGTTCAGGAGATACTTCTTGTCCCATATTCTCGTTTCCTCCACAGTTCCCGTCATTCCAATCTCCGAGTTCATGTTGAATCTGAATCTCCCAGTTCCCTAGAATTTAACCACCTTGTTATTTTAATCTCCTCTTGACAACTCCGATTTTTGAGAACCTATTCAGTTCACACATCTATTCCTGCTTATGACCATGTTCTTCGGTTCTTTGTGGAGGTGTTCACCTTCATTATCGAGCTTGAGTTCACATTAGTCCATTCTTGTTCATTTTCATTAGTTCACATATTGACATCACACCGTGTTCATCTTAGTTCACATTGATGGTCACCTTGTTGATGTTCATCTTCGTTCATTCACAACGATGTACCTCTTAATAAGTTCCATCTTGGATCACATGTGAATTCATGTTCTTGAACGCATTCATGGTCATCTGTCACAATTATGCTCAACTGTCACAATTATGTTCATCTGTCACATGTTCCTATTTTGATATTTCAACTTTACCAGTATCCGTTGACGTCACAATCAAGTTCATCCACCAGTATGTTCATTATTTGCTGTAGTTCATCGTTAATTGATCTTAATGTTTGGTTGTCATTTTTGTTGGTTCACATACATCGTCAGTCACATTTCATTCATGCTGACAATCAAGTTCAATTCACGTTCAATTCAGAACCTCACCAACTAGCGCAACGTGAGCGAAGCGAGGTTGCGCTACACATCCGTTGCACTACACATCATTTAGCGCCACACAAACAGCTCCCTTATGGTGCCCGTTATACTGCCGCACAGTCTCACTGTTCAGCAAATCCCACAACCGCACATAATGGTCCAGACATGCAGTAACCAAGTATGCACTATCCGCACTAAACGCACAGTCCCACACCCACCGCTGATGCCCCTGCAACGTCGTCTCCAAGTTGAAGTTCTCCTCCGTGGACCAGATCCGCGCTGTGTGGTCCGCCGAACACGTCGCCAAGTGCTTCATGTCCGTCAGCAACAACACCCGCGTGATGTACTTCAGGTGTGAGCGGAACTTCGTCACCGGCGTCAAGGAAGTCACGTCCTTCTGGTTCTGCATCTTCCACACGTAGCAGCTGCCCTTGTTGTTGCCCGCAACGAGCATGGACCCGTCCAGCGCCACCAGGAGCGAGTTGATCGGCACGTCGTCCTCGGGAATCAAGTGGTGTGTGCACTGGTTCTCGCCCAAGTCCCATATCCGTATGTTTCCGTCCTGGTCGCAGCTGATCAACTCGCCCTGGTTCGGGTGTATCACCACCTCGTTCACCGGGCAGAAGTGCTTGTAGTTGCGCTGTACCAGTGGTGCACGCACGTCCCATACCTTCACCATGCCGTCCTCCAGCGACGTCACCATCCACTTGTTCTCGATCTGGAACGCGAGCGAGGTCACGTTGTTGGTGTGCCCCTCAAACGTCATCACCGCGTTGTTGTTGCTGTTGTTGTTGCCGTTGGACCCGTTGACCGCGCCGTTGTTGGTCGCCGAGGCTTGCGCGGTGTTGTTGCCAGAGCTGCCCGTCTGGCGAATGTCGTAGAGTCGCACGTAGAGGTTGCCAGCGGCGGCGAGAAAGCGCTTGTCGGAGGTGATTTCAAGCCGATTGACTTGCGAGTCGGGGTGCTGGATGGTGCGTGAGCACACGCCGGTCAAGGCATCCCAGAATCTGATGGTGTGGTCGTATCCAGCGGAGGCCAAGATGACGGACATGATAAGAATAAAAGTAATTAGGTAAGAAATTACGAGAGAAATTCGAATATACATTAACGTTGGTGAATGTGAATGAGCAGATCTCTGATCATGAACCAAATGAACATGAACCAAATGTGAATGAGCAGCAGATCTCTGATCATGAACCAAATGAACTTGAACCGAATAAACATGAACCGAGGGATAAAGAGAGGTTGCCGTATCAAGGAAGATATAACTTCGTTCCACTTCCTAAGTGTCTTCGAAAACAGACTGCAACGTGTCAGTCCCTCTCTCTTCAATTACTAGATATCGTTTTCAGAGTACTTGCATCTGTCTAATTCCACGTGCTCCAGCTTGCTCTACACATTAATCTTGTACTATGTATACCTTATCCTATACTACATACTTACGTTCCTACACTTCTTCCATCTCTTCATTTACAGTCTATAAATGTATTATCATGAAGTCAACCATCTGGTTCCCACCATCTATCATTATCCATGAAATTTCATCACTTCATGGACATCTCGCGCACATATTTGTATATTCGAGTCGAGCATTCACTCGATTGTATTCGTACGGCTCATCCTTGGAACTTGTGCGATTAGTTCATTCTTCACTCACAACTTGCTTGTACGGTTTGTTTCGTATCATCCGTACGAATGAGTTTGTCCTACCAATCACTTCTACCACGATTCGTCCCTCGTTAGAAGTTCTTCTCGATCGCCTCCCTCTGCGCTGCACTCAACAGGTACGGATAGTCCACCTTGAAGGTCACCTCAAGATCACCCTTCTGCCCCGGACTCTTGCTAATCGGCATGCCCAACCCAGGGTACGTCGTGCTCGTGTTTGGCTGCACAGGACTCGACCTATACACAGGAAGCGTTCTTCCCCCCATCGTCTGGATCTGCTTGTCAAACCCCAACAACGACTCCTTGAACGACAAGTTCAAGTTCATCTTCAAGTTGTTGCCCTCTCTCTTGAAGATCGCGTGTGGCTTCTCCTCAAGCACGAACTGGATCGTCTGCCTGGCCCCACACTCCGCCTGGTAGTCTCCCTCGTTCACAAAGTTGATCTTGGTGCCAGCCTTCCAACCCGGTTTGATGGTAATCTCCAACACTTTACTCTCCTTGGACCCGCCAGCAGCCTTTCTGTTGAGCTTCATCTTCTTGACTCCTCCGTTGTGCAATTCCTCCAACGTCACGGGTAAGTTCATCGTGACAGTGTCCGGCTCGGGACGGCGCTGCTGGTGACCGCCAAATCCACCGCCGCCGCCGCCAAATCCGCCCGGCATTCCACCTCCAAAACCTCCGCCCCCGAATCTGGACCCGCCGAACTCTTCGTTCATGCCAAACCCGCCCATTTGCGAGAAAATGTTGAATGCATCGGCCTGCGAAAATCCCCCGCCCATTCCGCCGCCAAATCCGCCGCTGCTGAATCCTGGATGTCCGCCTCCTCCGAACGGATTGCCGCCGGCACCGGCACCGCCAGCGGGCGCATTGCCTCTGGCAGCCTCAACTCCGTAGTCGTCGTACACCTGCCTCTTGTCCTCGCTGGACAAGATGTCGAAGGCCTCCGAGATTTCCTTGAATTTTTCAGTGTCTCCGGTGGGTTTGTCAGGGTGGTACTTGAGCGCGGCCTTTCTGTAGGCCTTTTTGATTTCCGTCTCAGACGCAGAGGGTGCTACCCCTAACAAGTCGTAGAGTTTCGTTTCTTTGACCATGTTTGATGATTTTTTTTGAGCAATCGTGGGATATATATGGAAGTGGTTGTTTTCTAGAAGGTTCTGGCGCGTGAGAGGGCACGTGACGAGTAACAGGAACACAAGAGCGCAGTGAACAGGAGCTCACATTCGCTTCGCTCTTGTGAGCTACGAAAGAGTAGTGGGTCGATAGGCAATGATGAACCCTCTATCGTAGATGGATACCTGAGAATACGGTGACAATGTGTTTGATTCTTAGAATGGTACATGGCCACACTGAATCTTTTTTATGGCTGCAAAATCTAGAAGGATCTGGAGGAGTCGAGAAAGCAAGTAGCTTGAGCGAAGCAAGTAGCATGAGCGAAGCAAGCAGCATGAGCGAAGCGAATGTGAACGAAGGTGCTAAGAATTGAAGATAGGTGGATCCAGATAAGTGGAAATAATGGGACTGTGAAGCACGTAAAGAAGTTGATAAGGTAGAATATAGTTGTTTATGTACAATGATAGAATAAAGAAGTTGATGTACAAAGATATAAAGAAGGAACCTGTCCTATATTGAAATTCCTATAGAAGCAAAATGTTCTCAGAATGCTGTATTTCATAAAGACCGAGGAGATGATATACACAGGAAGCTCATGTAGATAAAGTATAAATATCGACAACCTTGTGATTGAAATCTCTGTTCGTATGCAAAACAAGACAAAGGATTAAATCACCCAATTCACAATCGCAACTAGTGCATTAAGAGACGCTTTATTGCCTTTCCATTCCTCCACACTCCATAAACCGCATTATCATTTTCATCCATTCACGATATCCTCCACTTTTCACAGTGCACATTTTCATCCATTCACGAAATCCTCACACTTTCCACAGCGCATATTTGTACATCGACAGTATTCGCTCATTTCTAACCACTTACAAAATTTCCTCAGTCAGGTTGCTGGCATTGCCTACAATGGTGTTCAAACACTAACATTCACAACCACTTCACTAACATTATACTCAATTGTAGCCTCTTCCTCACTTAACTCACTCAATCGTTTACAACCACTCCACTAACCTTCACACTCTCCATATGCTCTCACAACCACTCCGCACTACTCTCTATATACTCTCACAACCACTCCTCAACACTCTCCGCATACTCTTACAACTTCCTTTTCACTACTCTCCGCATACTCTCACAACCACTCCTCCCTACTCTCCACATACTCTTACAACTGCTTTTTCACTATACTCAGTCGTATTCGCTTCGCTCCTATTTACTCCGTCTTTGCCCTTGCTGCCTTTTTCAACGCCCTCGTCCTGATACTCTTGTGCATGTCAAAGTTGAGTTTGTTCGCCAACTTCGAGTACACACCCACGGTGTTTTCAATGCCAAAGTGCATCAAAGCATGGGCCCAGTACGGCGTCGACGTGGCAAACCGGTCCTGCGCACCGTTGCGGCGCCCAGTCTTGGCCAAGGTTGCCCTGACAAATGCCTTCGGGTTCGGAATCGCAAGTGACGACCTCCTGATCTTCGACATGGCCGAAGTGACCAAGTACGAGATCACCAACTCGACGTCTATGCCCTGTGGCTTCAACTCGCCCGCAAGCGCAGCAGACCACGCCTGCAAGAACGCCTTGGAGCCCGAGTACGTGGCCAAGTACGGCGTCGGCAACAACCCGCCGAAAGAGCCCATTGTCAAGATCAATCCACGCGACTTCTTGTCGGCAACGGTGGCCGCAATGACTGGCGACACGATCTGTGTGATTTTCAATGTCGCGGTGTTGTTGATGGTGATGATGTCGCGCAACTCCTTCTCCTCGGTCTCCATGAACGGAACCGGGATCGAGTGCGACTGGCCCACGTTGTTGACCAAGACTGTCACTGGCAACCCGTTGATTGCGTCGGCCAATTCGATGTAGTTTGCAGTCTTGTCTTCGGACGCGTCAAAGGCAACCACTTTTGTAGACACCTTGTACTTGGACTCGATTTCGGTGGCGATCAACTCCAACTTGGACTGCGTTCTGGACACCAATACGACGTTCAAGCCTTTGGCGGCCAACTGGAACGCGTACTCCTTGCCAATTCCGTCGGATGCGCCCGTGACAACGGCCCATTTGCCCTGTTTTGCGCCGTACTTCTTGAAGTTGGTGGGGGGGAGGATGAACAAGTCGACAATCAACGACGCGAACGACAACAGGAAGGTGGTGACCTTGTACACGCCGACGAGGAGGATGCCGTAGACGAGTGTTTGCGAGATTTTGCTGGAACCCAACAGCTGCGTGAGTTCGGAGAGGAAGGACATGTTGAAATAATAAAATTGAGCGAACAAGTGAACTAGCAATGCGACAAACAAGTAACATAAGCAAAGCGAACAAGTGAATTCAACAAAGCGAACAAGTGAATTTAGCAAAGCAAACAAGTGAATTTAGCAAAGCGAATTGAGCGAGATGTGCCACTAGTTTATATGGGACATCTGGGTTATCATAAGTATTGACAGCTAGAAATGCGAAAGAGATGAATTGTTGAAAATCGAGTGTTGAGGGAAATGAAGTAGTGCCAAGGATCGTGTTGACTGTCACTCAATTCCGCGCGACTGATCAAGAATTACAAGCATCAAGTAAGAATCGCTCAATTCTAAGGCAGGAACATGTTCACGATCCTCCAACGTTTACTTGTATATGACTCTTAAACTGCCTGAATCGAGCCTACAGTTCTTCGAATACCCTCCTATTCATTACTTGCATTCTATTATACATTTGCACTTCTATGGACATTTCCTTCAGAGTAACAAAGGATATGGCAGGTAATCAAACTGGAAGATTTGGTGGTACGTTCAACCTGCATTTGATTTGTCACATCAGTTCACTCGCTCACTTCTCTCATTACTTGACTTTACAGCTCACGTTCGCTCACTGACTTCCTCATACTGTCAGGCACTTCGCTTCTCATATATTCTTGTCAGTCGCTTCGCTTCTCATATCTTCATTGTCAGTCGCTTCGCTTCTCATATCTTCATTATCACTTGACTCGCCGCCTGGTCACATTCGCTTCGCTCACCCTTCTCCTTAAATATACGCAAACTCCTCCAACTTCTCACTGGCCATCTGCACATGCAACTCCTCCCTCGCAGCCTGGTTCTCCAACGTCTCAAACCCCGATACCAACTTCCGCCTGCTCATCTGAAGATCCACAATCTCCTTGTCCACGGCCTGGAGCTCCTTGAACCGCATTTCCAATACATCCTTGGTCTTTTCGTCCTCCACTGCCAAGGTATCTATCCACGGGTTCTCGTATTCCTTAGCGTGTCTCTTGGGCTCCACCTTGTAGCTTGGACGGCGGTCGTTTGTGGGGTGTCCCCCCCTTCCACGGAACGATCCCCGGTAGCGGTGTTCGTCTGGGGAATGAGATTCGAGGTGATCAGAGGGTCTTGAGTCCCGTCTAGAGTCTCTCGAGTCACGAATGTCTCTGTTGTGCTCTCTCGGGTCTCGGTCTCTGGGGTCCCTAGGTTCTCGGTCTCTAGATTCTCTGATATCTCTAGGATCTCTAAATTCTCTTATATCTCTTGGATCTCTAGATTCCCTTATATCTCTTGGATCTCTAGAATCCCTTATATCTCTTGGATCTCTAGATTCCCTTATATCTCTTGGATCTCTAGAATCTCTTATATCTCTCGGATCTCTAGAGTCTCTTATATCTCTTGGATCTCTAGAGTTTCTTATATCTCTTGAATCTCTTGAATCTCTAGATTCTCTTATATCTCTTGAATCTCTAGATTCTCTTAAATCTCTTGAATCTCTAGGGTCTCTTAACTCTCTCGCATCCCTAGAATCCCTAGAATCCCTAGAATCTCTTGAATCCCTAGAATCTCTTGAATCCCTAGAGTCCCTAGAATCTCTAGAATCCCTGCCGTCCCTCCTCTCTCTGTAATCCCTCGGATACCCTTCACGGTAACCATCTCTTTCGCCTCCATAGCTCCGCTCCCTGTTCCAACCACCATCGTATCTCCCTCTACCCCGGTACCCCCTCCCGCGGTATCCGCCCCTGTCGGAATAGCCACTCAGATAGTGGTCGTCGCGGTGCAGCCGATCGTAGTAGTCGTCCTGGCCCATGTTGTTTGCTTTTTTTTCAAACCCAAAAAAGAACAAAAACAATTACACTTCCCAATTGGGAAGACAAACATCATTTCGATCTCGATCAACTTAATTAAGAATTGCTAGTACAAGAGATAGAGGCACCAATTATAAGAAGACGAACTGGTCGACTATTCATTCAGACTCTTCAAACTACTCATTCCGACTACTTGTTAACTGCATTCTGATTACTAATCCCACTGATACAGACTGCTCAATTCAGACAACTGCCTACAGACCAACCATCACTGACTCTTCACTTAGATTCAAGAGACACGATCAAGGGACTCAATCAGGAGCTTACAAAGTACTCAAGATCTGTTGTTAAGAGCAAATAGAAATTTAGCCGCCACTCAAATAACTGAGTGACCATCCGCAGCGCTACAGCCACATCTCTACACCAGCTATCACAACTACAACAACAGCAACTACAACACATCAACTACAACAACAACAACAACTACAACACATCAACTACCACGACTACAAAGAAACGACTTATACCTACCACTACCACCACAACCATGCAATCACACGTTCTTTACAAACGAAGCCGCATATCCATCATCGAAGACAACTCAATCTTCAACCTAGCATGGGACAAACTCGCCCCCAAGTGCGACGTGATCCTCCTCCACCGAATCCACGCACTTCTCCGCAGCATCGAGAGCGAGATGGGCCCCGGAAACGAGTTCTTGCACGACCCCGAGGTCAACTTCAAGATACAAATGGTGACGCGGGACATAGAGGGCCATTTCGGCAAGACTGCGGGTGAGATTGCCATAGTGAAGCGCGACATGTTCTCGCTCGTGGAGTGCATTTTGGAGGACGTTTCGGTTGTGGACTACACCTCCTTCAAGCTCGATGACGAGGACAGCAGGAGTCTAGACTACGATTCGGACGACACGAGAACACTCATGGGCAGCCCACTTCTGGTGGTGATGTCGCCACACAGCTGCAACGACGCTCTTGATGACGTGAAGCCCAGTAGAGCCAGCGAGGCGTTTGAGCTCCGCAGGTGTTTGCACGACTTGGAGGTGTTCTACCTGCAGCTCACGGTGAAGTTCGACAGGTACGACTCAGAGATCAACAACTTGCGGTTTCAGAACAACACGGACTTTAGCAACTTGTTGCAGTTGAGTGCGAAGAGTGGTGAGATCACGGAGAGGATAAACTCGATGCGGTCGGAGGTGATGAGTGTGAGTGTGCAGTTGCATGAGGCGTCAAACGAGATGATGTTGAGAGGGGAAAGGTCTGGGAGGGTGGATGTGGGAGTGCAGAAGGATTTTGAGGGGGAGGGAAGAATGAACGAAAGGACTGAAATGAAAGAGGGGACTGAAATGAAAGAGAGGACTGAAATGAACGAAAGGACTGAAATGAAAGAAAGGACTGAAATGAAAGAGAGGACTGAAATGAACGAAAGGACTGAAATGAAAGAAAGGACTGAAATGAAAGAAAGGACTGAAGTGAAAGAAAGGGCTGAAATGAGCAGAAAAGAGGCCTTCAGTAATACGACCTCAATTGAAACTATCGTGGGGAATCTCAGCTCGAATGAGGTCCTGATTGATGAAAATACAAATACTAAGGATGCCCGGAATGAGCCTGCCTACGGGTTCATCTTTAAGAATGGCGTACCAACGGCGGACTCATTTAGCATAGACTCAAAAACTGTTTTGATACCGAAGGACTCGATGGTAAAGAGGTCAAACTCTCAGAACGTGGTACCAGAAAGCATAAACTCTCAGTACGTGATACCAAAGAGCATTAACTCTCAGAACGAGATACCGAAGAGCAAAAACTCTCAGAACGTGAAACCAATAAAGTGTTCAAGAAAGGATGAAATAGGGATGTCTCTGGAGGATGTTGAGATAGAGATTTTGGAAACTGAGGTATATACGAAGCCAACTTCAGACCCAGTCGATTTGACAGTATCTAAAGAAGAGTTCAGGACCACGAAAATAAATCCAACTGGCAATCCAGACAACCCAATCCTATTGGTCTCGTTAGTGGTGGTGCTACTGATTCTCATATTGCAGAATTTCGGGCTCTTTATTGTGCACTTGGTCACGTAAGGGTTGAATAGGTGATGACTACTTTGATATGTAGAGGCAATACTCCTACTTTGTGTGGAGGCAATATCAATGACTACTCTAATATGTAGAGGAAATACTTTCATTGTATGAAGGCAGTACGGTATTTTTGTTTTCGAATGATCAATGTTATGTGCAATGGTCTATACATGTACACTGCAATCACTGAATCTAAAAGATCTCGCTCGAGTTTTCACCCTCATTATCCACCCACGTTAGCTTCGCTCACGTGCACTACTTCTTATCTACAATCCATCGTCACTGTTCTAATCGCTAAATGCATTTGCTACAAGGGCTGGCAGAAGGTGTCATCCTAGCTGTCTCCTACCCTTGTAGCATCTTTTTATGTTTTCTCATCATATTCGTCCGATCGTCGGACGTTTTTAAGAGTTCGCGGTCAAGTTCATCGATGGGATATTTCACATCACCGATATGGTCACAATCAGACATACCGATCTTCGGGAAAGTTCCCTAGTGCTATCTTTGCAAATGCCCCCAATGCTAACCTTCACGGATGTCCTCTAGTGCTATCTTTGCAAATGCCCCCAATACTAAACCTTCACGGATGTTCTCTAGTACTTCCGCTCACATTCGCTTCGCGAATGTTCTCTAGTACTTTTCGCGAATGTTCTCTGACGATCTACTCCATCACATCCTCCTGAAAATACGGGTGCACCAACGCCCTCTTCGCACTAATTCTCCCACTTGGGTCATACACCAACATCTGCTCCAACAAGTCCACGCCCTCAGGCTCCAACGACGGAACAAACTCGGCCAAGTTCTTCTTGCTCCACTTCGGGAACGTGGGCTTGAAGTCCGGCAAGTACAGCACGTCCGGCCAGGTCTCCTCCGTGGGCGTCCCCAAGATCCTGAAGATTCTGAAAATCTCGTCAATTTCGGAGTCGCCAGGGAACAACGGCTTCCTGTTGCACATCTCGGCGAAAATGCACCCCACAGACCACATGTCCACCCCCGTGGAGTACTGCTTGCCACCAAGGAGAATCTCAGGCGCACGGTACCACAACGTCACCACCTCGTGTGTGTACGCGCGCAACGGAACACCAAACGCGCGCGCAAGACCAAAGTCTGCCAACTTGAGGTTTCCCTCCTTGTTGATCAACAAGTTGTGCGGCTTCAAATCTCGGTGGAGCACGCGGTGACTGTGACAGTGTTTGATCCCCTTGACCAATTGGTTCATGAAGCGCTTCACCATGTTGGCGCCCAAACCGACCCCCAGCGGGATGGACTCCATGTACTTCTTGAGGTCGAGGTCCAAGAACTCAAACACCAAGTACAACTTGTGCGAGTCCGAGTGTATTATGTCGTAGAGACGCACAATGTTGTCGTCCTTCATCTCCTTCAAGAGGGAGATCTCGCGTATGGCGGTGGACGGCACGCCCTCGTCCTCGCTCTCGAGACGGATTTTCTTGAGCGCAACCACACGGTTGTTGTTGCGTATGTCAAGCGCCTTGTAGACAACTCCGTATGTTCCTTCACCGACCTTTTCCTGGCGCTGGTAGTCGGACAATTCAACCATGGTAAAAAGAAGTGATAGGAAAAATAGATGAAATGGTGGCGGGTGAAACGACAACAAGAGGTAAACACAGAAATGCAAAGACGCGTTTTTGACAGAGAGTAGCGAAGAGGGTTATCGCGAGGCTACATGTTACCGGACTACAGATCTGGTTTCTGATACAGGGCTTGTTCATCGTCGTGATTGACGATTGTTGATTCAGTCGTCTGTTTTAGGAAATAGTAACAGGGCTAACAATGGGAATGTATACGAGATAGGATGTCTTAACATGCTAGTGACGTTTACCTTGCAACCATCGATACTCCATCGCTACTCCCTTCCTCCATTCGTCCTACTGATGTATCGTACGCCGCTCATCTTCTCATCCATTTCCTTCCCAACTCATTCCATTTGCATCCCATCCATATCACAAACATATACACACAAACATATACACACAAACATATACACACAAACATATACACACAAACATCGCATGCACTAATATCATAACGCATGCAGAACATGGTTGCTCTATAACACCGTGTCTACACTCATTCCATCCTCCCTGGCTGATTACAAGCCGTTGCATTTAAGGTTTGTTCGCCTGAGTGCCAAGTCGTCATGAAATTCGCCAAACCGCACAATCACCTGTCATGCTCATCATTACGTCATCACGAACAAAGAAGTACTACACACACTCATTCAAAACACTCATCGCTATCACCAAATCTCTCAAATGCCCATAACTGTTGGTGTAGCCAAGTCTCTACCAGATCTCACGAATGACTAATTCTCCATCTTGGTATCACCAAATCTATAAAATTCATCTTTACATCAAATCTATACTCCAACTTTAGTATCAAATCTATACTCCACCTTTAGTATCAAATCTATACTACACCTTCAGCATCATCAAATCTATACTCCTTTAGTATCACCAAATCTATTCCCCTTTAGTATCACCAAATCTATTCTCCTTTAGTATCACAGAGTTCTACACCTTTAGTATCACAGAATTTTACTCCTTTAGTATCACCAAATCTATACTCCTTTAGTATCACCAAATCTATTCCCCTTTAGTATCACCAAATCTATACTCCTTTAGTATCACAGAATTCTACACCTTTAGTATCCCCTTCAGTATCACATCACTAATTCTCGGGTAAGACCATTCGCCTCCAAACGTCCTACTTATCTACGTTGCTCTGCTCGCTCTCTTTCTTTCCTCATGCATTAATAAATACCAGCAATCCCTAACCTATCCTTTCTATCCCATCTATCCCTCGCCAGCCTCACACACCTTGATCTCTCTTCCCCACTCACTGCTCAATATCTGCTTCCCAGTGATCCTCCGGTCCGGCTTCGGGTCCAATATCGAGTATATCACATTCCGGCACCGCGCACGCTTCAAACTCTCAATCGGCTCGTAACCCGTCGCGTCCTTGCGCTTGACCAAGTACTCCTGAAAGAACTCGTCCTTGGTCGGGTCCGCCAACTTCCACAACTGCCGCCCAGTCCGCATCGCCATGTAGATCACGCCACACGCCCAGATGTCCACACACCGCGGGTCAAACGTCGCCTGCGTGAACTCCTCAGGCGCAATGTACGGCGAAGACCCACAGACTCCCTCACTGAGCTGGATCTCCTTCTCCCACGCCATCTTGAAACACTCTCCGTTGCCAAAGTCGGTGATCTTGATCATCCCCGTCTGCGTCAACAAAATGTTCTCCGGCTTCAAGTCCCGGTGACTCACTCCCATCTCATGCATGTAGTTGACTCCTCGGATGAGCTGCTTGAAAAAACAGTCCGCCTCCGCGTACTCCAACTTGCCCAGCGCAATGATCAACGTGTACAAGTCTCCGCCCGAACAGTACTCCATAACCTCGCAGTAGTCGCCCTTCGCATCCTTCAACAAGTCCAACGTCTCAATGATGTTGCGGTGCTTGAGAGACGACGAAATGCAGAACTCAGACGTCAATCTGCGGTTGTACTTCTTGTCACTCTCCGTGGGCTTGCGCTTGAACTCCTTCACAGCATACAAGATCTCGTCGTTCTGCCCAGACGCCATTGACGACACATCCGTGGCCTTTTTGCCCGTCACATCCGCAATCTTCTTGTGCGAAATCCTCACCACTCCAAACGAACCCCGTCCAATCACCTCATTACATCTCCCGTACTTTTCCACAAACGAACGCAGGTCCTGCGTGCCATTCTCCTCGCCAGATCCCGCATTCAACTCGGTCGTCGTGATCTGCCCGTTTGTCGTCGAGTGGTACGGCGACGTGTTGTTCTTGATGTGGTTCACAAATCCCGCAAACAAAGTAGGCGGTTTCTGCTGGTTGGCCGCGGCTCCAGGTTGTCCTATCGCACCGTGAAGAATGTTGGGAAGTGCACTCTTGGCCTCATCTCGGAGCTTGTTGGCACCTAAAAAGTTCTTCAACATATTCGACAACTTCTCCTCGCGTTTGCCCGTGCGCAAGGAATGCTCGTGACTACCGTTCTCAAGCATACGGAAACGCGGTTTCTGTGGCACCTGGATCGTGGAAAGCGTGGCAGACGACAGCCCCGAGTGCTTCAACTTGGTGGATGACGACCGCGACACAGGACTCAGCTTCTGCCCGCTCGGTATAATTGGTGAGGGCACTCCAGGCTTTGGCGACGACTGCACACTCTTGCGGCCAGATAACGAGGATGATCTGGAAACTGGTGGCGAGGGACGCTTCACAGGTGCCTTGCTGGCAATCGAGTTATTCAAAGCCTGCAAGTTCGCCTTTGTTACTGTTTGGTTGGGTTTCATCGGCTCCCCCGATGCTGGCAGTGCCGGTGACGTGGTGGAGCTGTCTATCCTCAAGTCAGACGCCTTCTTGTCCGTCTTCTTCTCCTTTTCCTTGGGAACGGGTGACGAGCTATGCAGGCGGATGTCGTTTGGAAGTGGCGACACGTCGTCGTTCTCGTCATCCACTTGTTCCCTGCTCACACTCAAACCTGATATGGTACGCTTGCTCATGGGTGGTGAGTGCGGTGGCGAAACTGGCAAAGTCGGGTTCAACTGTTTTGGCAGGAGCGGTCTATTAGGCAACTGTGTTGGCAGGAGCGGTCTATTGGGCAAATGTAACAAAGACGGAGGGCTTTTCGGGTTGTCCTGTTGATTATTTCTAATTGGATTAGATTGACTTGGCACATGATTCGGTTGACTTGGCAGAATCAACACTTCGTTTTTACCTACAGAACTCCCCGTGATAGACGTCATTGGCGATACCAGGCTCTTGATGGACTCTTTCGGTGATGATAACGTAGACTCGTTCTCAACCTCGTGATCAAGCAGGGGGAGATTGGTGTGCAGAACACCAAAAAGTTTGCCGATTTTTGAGATGGTCTTTTTAGACTTGGATTCTCCCATGATAGTGGTGCCTCACCGTAAGGTGTGACGATGACGCTGAGGTTCTATAAGTACCAGTGGTGGTTTTTGCGAAGCCGCTGTGTAACTGAGAATTTTTCGGGGCAGGATTTTTGAGATATATAGGGAAAAAAGAAAACTCAAACAAAAAGTAAACTGAAAGGGTTTTTGAAAACAAGTCAAAAGTGCAGGGTCACACAAGAATGAGAAAGAGGCGGTGATTACAAATGCACCCTAATCATGAACGTAAGTTTATGTCCAAATCGGGGATATCGCATCTGTGCCTTTCCCGTGGTAGGTGTTGCCACCGGTGAGATGAGGATGTATACAGCCTCGCCTTTTCTTGGTGCGGGATTTTAGTCACATTTATCGGTTGGGTATACCGCATTAGGAAAGATGAGTGACGAGGGAAGGAAGGGTGAGGAATGCACGAAGGGTCTGGAAACCGTCAGAAGAGTGGGCAGGGTGTAGTAGTGTTGATGGATTAGTGCTGATGACAAGAAAAGTTGGCAACGCAAAAAACAGAAAAGGAAAGGAACTGGAAGTCACCTATTTCGTTTTGTATCATTTGCCAACACTGGTGTATCTTTGTAGGAGGCATGTCATTTCTAACTGTTTGATCCTAGAACTATTGTTCTTATGTTTTGTACCATTTCAGCTATTGTGTTACACCAAAGCAGATATTTCCCCATACACACCAATCATTCTAAATTTTCTTCAGTCACCATCTCCACATCTACTGTAAATGCCGTTTTTATTGTTCTCTGTCTTTTGTGGCTTTTAATGAATCTATGTTGTACTTTCTTTTAATAGATTATAGGGTGAAATTCATGGAAGTTTTAAGCCTTGAGGCTTAAACATGATATACGTGACTTTACTGGAAGGTGACTAGTCTGGATGGTTCATGTCGTTTGGACGTGGTAGTTTGGACGTGGTAGTTTCGATGTGGTGGTTTGGAGTTTGGATATGGTAGTTTGGATGTGGTAGTTTGGATGGGTTAGTGCGGTTCTGAATCCACCATGATTAACTCCCCTTTCTACCTTAAATCCTTCTCAAATCAGATCTTACGCTCTGATTACCTCATCGCTCCTGAAAAACTCGTCATGAACCCCACAATTCTGTAATGCCCATATTATGATTGGCTTCTGGCATTGTGATCGGGTAGCGTGGATGGGTTTGATATGTGTTCGGTCATCAAGTGACTAGTTACAATAGGGAAACAGCTTATACCTGTATCAACGTTCTCTAATATTACCGCAATGACTTCTTTCAACCCTTCCTCAACCTTCTTCTCACCGTCGCTTTCCTTACCGCTTTTCCGTTCCTTTCATTCCTTTGTGCTACTTCTCGGGAATATTCGAGACAAATTACATGGAACAGGGTCAACTTGATTATGATATCGACTATACATACTCGACTTCTATCATGCATCAACACATACCGACCACACATTATCATATCCGTCATTCCACCATAATACATGACAACTCCACATTTCCGCACTCCTGCTTCCTTCACTCTATTTCACATGTTTGCAGAATAACTCCTTTTGTACTATTTCTGACATCAAAGAGTTATTATCACTCGTTCGTTCTTCTACATCTTCTTACTTCCCCCTAAGACTTCCCTCCTTTCTTTCTCCCTAAGACTTCCCTTCTTATTTTCTCCCTAAGACTTCCCTTGTTTCTTCTCCCTAAGACCTCCTTCTCTCCTCGCTATCCTTTTTTCTCCTTCCTCCTCTCTTTCGAACCTTCGCTCGTCATTTTTTCTTGTTCTGACGTATGTTTACGACAAACCTCACCACAAAAAAGAATAAGCCCACGCGGCCCACGCGTTGTACGACAGATGTGCGTAGACAGATCACCATGCCAACAAGCGTCATATGGCTCCTCGCTCTTGAGCGTTGGTTACCACGTTCGTTAATTACAACCGTGGGTAACAGTTGTGATTGTGTAACGAGGCGCACATGTTCTAAATATACCCGGTTTATAAAAAGAGGCTCAACCGTCTGTGGATCCCGAGGTTCGTTTCGTATAAATTGATTGGCAGTACTACAATTGGTAGTTTGGTTTACATTAGTTGAGTTTACGTCACCACAGTTGGTACGGTTTTCATTGGTGTACATGCATCCCATCGCAGATCGCTGAGTTTCAGACGCGACTTGACAACAATATATTCAGTGAAGTTCAACTGAATCAGACAAGACTACTGAAACTACTGGAGACTGCTGAAACTACTGAAGATCTGTTGGAATCGCTACTACGGAAAAGAACCTAGTCTCAAACTGAAGTCCGATAATATAGATGTCTACCTATTCACACAAAACCAAATCTCATCTCATGATGATACTCTTCTTCCTAGTTTTCGTGGTAGTCGCGGCTCCTATCACCCCCAGACAGGACTTTGCCAACCCGCTCGACCACTTGGACCTCTTCTACGGAACCCACAATGGAAATACCTTCCCCGGAGCTTCGCGGCCTTTTGGAATGGCCAAAATCGGCATTGACTCTGGCATCGACGCAAAAAGCGGCTACACTCCGGAGGGAAACGTCACCGCCATCTCCATGATGCACGTGTCAGGCACAGGGGGTGCACCGCAGTACGGAGTGGTGGCCCAGTTGCCGTTTTTGAAGCACAAGAAGAACGAGCAGAATCGGAACTACATTACCAGGGTCGGGGAGGATGTCGCGCTGCCTGGTTACTACAGCTTCAACACAACCGAAGGCATAAAAGCCGAGGTTGCCGCTCTGGAACGGGCAGGCTTGCTCCAATACACATTCCCAACCGGCTCCAAACCCAAGGTACTCGTGGATTTGTCGCACTGCTTGCACTCTAGCCAGAGACCATATTGGGACCAGAAATTCGTGAGTGGAGAGGCCAACATCAACCCCGGACTCACGGGATATAACGGGTCGCTCGTATTTTCCGGTGGGTGGGGAGAACACACCGACTGGCCCATCCATTTTTGTGTTCAGTTCGACACCAACGCGACAAAAGCATTCACATCGAAGTCGCTGAAAAAAATGAAAAAATGGCTGCGAAAAAGCCGCCCGAAAAAACTTGTGGTGGGTGCAGGCCAGTTGAGCGGAACTCACTTGATGTTTGAGTGGAAGAACACCAACGTAGTCACGTCCAAACAGGGCATCTCGCACGTATCTATCGAGCAAGCGTGCCAGAACTTGGAGAACGAGCTCGTAGACTACAACTTACAGGATCTCCGCGAGCAAACGGAAGAGGTGTGGCTGAGCGAGGTGTTTAGCAAAATCAGCATCACCGACTACAACGACACCTTGAGCGGTTTCATCTACAACTCGTTGTATGGCGCCCACTTGATGCCAACCAACAAAACCGGCGAAAACAACAACTGGAACGACGACGCGGTCAACTACGACGATTGGTTCACGATCTGGGACACATTCCGCTCGCTCAACCCTCTTTTCAACATCATCAACAGGGTGCGCAGTAGCGAGATGATCCAGGCACTCATCCAGGCATATAAACACGACGGATGGACGCCAGACGGACGCAGTGCCAACCAAAACGGCCGCACACAGGGTGGGCTGAACTCAGACGTCCTCATGGCCGATGCCTACCTCAAGGGCATTCCCAACATCGACTGGAACGACGCATTTGCAGCCATGGTCAAGAATGCCGAGGAGACCCCACCCAACACCAGAATCGACCCCGTTGCACCCGATGCGCTGAACCTACAGGGACGTGGTGCGCTTCCCGACTGGCTCAAGTACGGTTATGTCACCAGGGAACACACACGCAGTGTGAGCAGAACGATGGACTATGCGTACGACGACTTTGCGTTGTCTGTAGTGGCCAAGGGCTTGGGGAACACGACTGCGTACAACAAGTACTTGCAGCGGTCGGCGAACTGGCAAAACCTCTGGAACAAAGACTACGACGACGGCCACCACGGCTACAAGGGCTTTATCCAGCCTCGAAATGCCAATGGCGCTTTCAACAATACAGCCTATGATCCGTGGTCGTGCCAGGCGTGCTACTGGTGGAGCGACGAGTACGAGGGAAAGCCTGCTGAGTACGGGTGGTCAGTTCCGTACGATGTGCAGACCTTGATAGACCTCGTTGGAGGCAACGGCACATTCGTGAAGCGCTTGGACGATATGTACGGGTTGTATGGAAGCCAGGTCGTCGATGTGGGCAACGAGCCGTCGTTTCTCACGCCGTACTTGTACAACTTTGTGAACCAGCTGTACAGAAGCGTTGAGTTGGTGCGGTGGATCGTCAACAACTACTTCACAGTGGGTGCTCTGGGTCTTCCTGGTAATTCTGACGCCGGGGCATTCCAGCTGTGGTTGTTATTTGCACTCAGCGGGATATACCCGATTGCAGGCACCACCACGTACCTCCTTTCGTCGCCGTTCTTGCCGTACATGGCATTCAACTTGGAGAATGGCAAGAAGGTGGAGATTATTGCAAACGGGCTTTCGGAGAGCAGTATTTATGTGCAATCGGTCAAGATCAACGGGCAACTGCACACACAGAACTGGTTCGTGCACAGCGATGTCTTCAATGATGGTGGCAAGATTGAGTTTGAGTTGGGCAACCGCCAGGTGGTGTGGGAGAGTGGAACTGCCCCACCGAGTCCGGGGCATGTGAGAAAAACGTAGTGCTGAGATAGGAGGTGGAAAGAGGTTATACATAGGAGATAGAGGGTAATAGACAAAGGTAATAGATATAGGTGATAGAAAAAAGGTAGATATAGGTAATAGGCAAAAGGTAGATATAATAGAAAAAAGGTAGATATAGGTAATAGGCAAAAGGTAGATATAATAGACAAGAGGTAGATATAGGTAATAGACAAATGCAATAGATTATAGAAAACGAGAGGTAGGTAATAGACAAATGTATAGATTATAGTTAACGATATGAGGTACCATAAAATGGCCAAATTCCAGAACTGGACTGAGATCCATAGTCATGGATTTCTCTAAGCACCTATTCACGGCCAATGTCTCAAAATTAGTCTCGATATTCTCTGATCATATTCATGGCCGGGTGTCATTGCCCGGTCAGATATTCTCAGTTTATACCTTCTCTGGTCGTATTCATGCCGAAGCAGTTATGGGAGGGTCATTCAGCATGAATTGAGCAATTTTAATTCTCGTTGATCTCTCAATTGACCGTAATCATGACTATCCTTCATTTCATGCCTTCGCCATGCCTATGTCTTTCACGAGTATCCTTCATTTCTATCCATGTCTTCGCCATGCCTACACATCTCCCTCCAACTCCAACTCCAACCCATCAATAAAGCACTCACTCCTCCTCAAAGCCAACAAAACTTTGATCTGCCTCTCAACCTGCAAATTCACCGTCAACCCCAACAACTTCAGATTGATGTAATCAATCAACTGCTCCTTAGTCACCGTCAACCCGATCGGAAGGTCCACCTCCTTGAACTGGTACGTGAGTTTGAGTTCGATGTGGTGGTCGTCAACATCCAACCTCCACAAGCAGTAGTAGGTTTTCCCGTGTCCATGGAACCTGTCCGACTCGTGGCGGTCGAGAATCCCTATGTTGAGCAAGTGCACGTATAGGGCACGACCGAGACCTGTGACGCCAGTTCCGGACTCCTCGACGGGGGGCCACCGCAAACAGGATAGCTCGTTGTGGCTGCGGAACTCAATCCGCTTGCTGGAGACACTGGGGTTGGTTTTGATTGTTTGAACGACGTCCACGGTTCTTGTTTCGTTGAGGAGGAAGCTGATTGGAATGGACATAGTGTTGGAGTGTGGATATTTGGATAAGTCTCATGTGGCATTAGAAATTAATGGCTGCAAATTTGAAACGCACACATGTCACGTGGACCAAACGACTGAACGTGACGGAACGGACGCGAGGACGTGAACGTGTGAATCAGAATGTATATAGACTGTCTTTCCAGAGTAGTATCAATAACTTATGAATCTAATGTTCAACACACGAGCAAGTACAGAGTCACCCAAATTCATAGTCAATCCTAACACAAAACTGAATACAATGTCAACCCATAGTGCAAAGGCGATTCCCAAATACAAAGTCAATACCCTAGTACAAAGTCATTACAATGCAAAGTCATTACAATGCAAAGTCAATTCCCATGCTTATAAAATACTATATATTACTCCAGAATTCGCGTACGTTTATACCGACTCCTCTCCATTCACATTCGTATCACACTGTCCAGTCATACCCTGCTGCTCCTGATGTTCACTCGTTGAATCCCTTCACATTCCTCTTTATCGTGGTCGCTGGGGTCTCTTCCTCATCAATAAAAGACTCCTCAGTCAGTAGACCCAGTGAGTGAGTTGGTTCTGTACTTCGATTCACCCTGAGTCTATTTCTCGGCTCCAACTTTGCACGCCTTGCCTCCAGCAAAGGCACCTCCACTCCACTTGCACCAGCAGTAGTGTCAATTTCACCAGTATCGGATTCACTAGGGGGAGATTCCTTCGGTTTGTAAGCCTTTATGCGGTCTGCTGAATCCTTCTTGAACTCCTTGCTCCACTCAGTGCTGCCAGCAGCACCGTAATCCACTACGACTTCCTGGATTTTCACCGAGTCCAACAAGTCTTTCAGTCTGTCGTCTCGTTGTCTTTCATGTATTCCCTGTCTTTCCCTTATGAAGTCATGTTCCTTTCTCTCCTTTTTGTAGTCATGCTCCTTTCTTTCCTTCTTGTAGTCACCAAGGAGCAACCCAAAAACAAACTGGATGATCTTCAAGTTGATCCCGCTCAACACACCCACAAACACGCCTATGATGGAGCTGGCGATCACGAAGTGGATGACCGACAAGACGAACAACTGGGCCTGCTCGAAGAGCCACTTGACCTCGTAGTCGTCATTCAACTCTAGGAAGTACCGCACGGGGGTGAAGGGGACCTTGATGAAGGGCGTGTAGACCACAATGCTGAAGAAGAGGGTGATTGGCGTCCATATGAGGTCGCCAATGACGAAGGATAGCGCTGTTGCGGTGAGGTAGTAGGTATACGCTATAGGGTTGAACATGATTTTTTCGTAGTATTTCGAGTGAACATGAGCGAGCAGCGAGAAGAGAGCAATAGTACAATACCGACAGAGTATTAATTTGGGAATGGAGCATTAGCAACATGGGAAGAGAGAATTAGTAACATAGCAATAGTGACGTGGGAAGAGAGAATCAGTAGCATAAGCGAGTAATGCAATAGTAACCTGGGAAGAGAGAATCGTAACATAAGCGAGTAATGCAATAGTAACCTGGGAAGAGAGAATCGTAACATAAGCGAGTAATGCAATAGTAACCTGGGAAGAGAGAATCGTAACATAAGCGAGTAATGCAATAGTAACCTGGGAAGAGAGAATCGTAACATAAGCGAGTAATGCAATAGTAACCTGGGAAGAGAGAATCGTAACATAAGCGAGTAATGCAATAGTAACCTGGGAAGAGAGAATCGTAACATAAGCGAGTAATGCAATAGTAACCTGGGAAGAGAGAATCAGTAGCATAAGCGAGTAATGCAATAGTAACATGGAAAGAACAGCAATAATAACTTGGGACAAGAGAGCAATAGTGGACATGAGCGAGAAGAGAGAAATGCGAGAAGGGGGAAATAGTGGACATGAGCGAGAAGAGAGCAATAGTGGATATGAGCGAGAAGAGAGCAATAATGACCATTCGCAAAGTAGTTTCGGAGTTCGAGTGATGAACAAGTGAATGAGCAGTAAGATTTAAAGACAGGAAGTGGTTGTGAGATCCAGAATGAATGAAACGAATATGTGGATATTTGATTAAGTACTGCGAACACAAGCACGAGGTAACAAAATTAACGAGATTCACCTTTAGAAACTAAGCTGGTAGAAGTTGGTTCCCACGAACAAGTATATCTACATTCCATAGGAAACCAATCTTAAGGCGTTTACTGTTCAACGTTTAAACACACAAATACTCTCGACCACTCAACCACCTATGGAACCTCACTTTCTGAAATAATATTTCGTCGATACTTCATTCCCATTTCTCACTTCACTTTCCTCCGATCTAATTGTTGCAAATTATAACTAATTTCGTTAAATCTTTACGAAAATCAATATTGCAAGCCCAAACAAACAAGGGTTCCCGGGAATACGCAACAGGGTTCCAAATGCAACGAAGTCCCAGGCATGATTCAGAAGTTTTCAATTCTGCTCGTACCTTAACTATGGGTAGCACTCATGAAAAACACCCCCTCACCCTCCCATTAACAACAGCTCACTTATCCAGAAATTTTCCCAACTGTGATTATCTGCAAAGGATTAACGTAGGTTAATTCCATTGCGCATGCCCATTACTATTGCGCGTTTCCATACTTCCCTACTGGTTCTCATGTACATGTTACGTTCTGTTCAACTCCATCGTCATCTCATCTCACCATCTTATCGTGTTCATTGGCAAGTTCAACATCTTATAATCTTCATGCTCACATGTTCATAATCATGTTCACAGTTACATTTTGATCTTGTTCACTGTTACCTTTTGTTCACTGTCACGTTCACTGTTACCTTATCATGTTCACTGTTTATGTTCATAATCATGTTCACTGTAACATTTTGTTCATTATCATGTTCACATTTCGTGTTCATATAATGACTTTCATGTTCACTTTTAGCCACATTTCATGCTCACTTATAATGCATATTCATGTTCACTTTCCTTTTTCGCTTTTTTGTTGACGAAACATGTTATATATCATGTTCACAAAGCATGATAGAATCATTTCATGTTCACTTAAGATTTACCCATGCTCGCTTATTATCAATAACGCATAGTATACCTGTTATGTATTCTCGCTTTCGTTACACATGTTCACACATTTCTATGTTTTCGCTTGCTCATGTTCACTTAATCTCATGTGTATACGTGTGTATACGTGTCTCGCTACAGTTTCTCCTACCCAATGTCATTACTCTATCTCTATAGATCATGTAGTCAAGATTGCCTTGTTCGTATCCCTGGCGCTCTTTTCATTGCTGTCCGTCGAGCACGCCTGGCTCTCGCGGCTGGCCGTCAACGGCGTGTCCAACACGCAGTTGTCGTTCCCCAACACCACCTTGCGCTTGTTCAACTTGTCCTGCTGAATCTTGTGGTGCTGGGTGCGGATAAAGTCCACGTAGTGCGTGCGGAACACGCTCCAGTGGAACTTGACGAGCGTGGCGATCCGCGACGAAATGCTCTTGAGCTCCGTCGTGCTGCTCGCAGCGGCCGGCGGCACACTCGTCTTGGTGCTCACGTTGCGGAGCGTGCTCGTGATGGCGCTCACAGGCACCATCGACGCAGGCGGCGCTGCCCCCTCCGGACTCGCAGAATCCTGTGCGAGTATGTTTGTGATCTCCACGATCAAGTCCTTGAATATTTTGCCCTCCATCAACCCGTACACCTCCGAGTTGGGCTGGATGTGCTTGATCAACCAGTTGTAGCTGAACTCCACCATGTCCTGCGGCAACGTGTTCTGCAGCGCCCCCGTGTGTGTGATGTTCTTGACCAACTGCAACAGAATCGCAGAAATGTTCTTCGTCCACTTGACGTTGCCGTTGTCGTCCGTCACGATCGCAAGAATCTCCTGCTGCACCTTCACAACATTCTCTTGCAGCAACAACTGGGCCACCGCCAACGAAGGGCGTGTCTTGCGTGCGTCCATCACTAGCTGCTTGTACAACACCACGCACAACTGCACGCACACGAGCTGGCGCACATCCGCGCGGAGCAACACCAAGCGTGTGTGGTCAAACGCCAACGCAGAAGGAAACTCCGTCGCCATCTGCCGGCACAGGAGGAGGTCCACAATCAGACTCACCACCACCGGCTTCAAAACAACGTCGTTCAACACAACGTCCTCGTTCTCCTCCTCCAAAAGCAAGTTCAGCTTGCGGATGAACTTCTTGTAGAGCCAGTTCAACAGGTCGTTCACGTTGATCTTCTGGTGCAGAATGAGCGTCTGGAAGTAGTCGCGCTCAAAGTCCACCGCCGTCTCAATCAAAACAGGACGGAGGACCCGGATCTGGTGGTTGGCCACGTCCAACTTCATCGCCTCCAAGATCTGGAAGATGAGTCGCAATCCAGCAACGAGGTGCTCCACCAGGTTCTGCGCGTACGCGTCCGTGAACTTCTGGTGCATCTCCAACACCCACTGGTCGCGCATCGGCGCACAGTGCAGCTTGAAGACGTTGGCAAGCCACTCAGACATCTCCACAAAGTCAAACAGCCCGTGGTTGAGCTGCTGCACAAGGAGGTCGATGTCCATAATCTCGTTCACCTTCTGGCGGTCCTTCGCTGGCAAGAGCGAAAGGAGAATGTCGCGGAGCGTGGTGAACAAGATCGGCAATCTGTTGATCTTGGCAGTCGCCCCAGCTCCACGGAAAAACTGCAGACACTCCTTCTGGATCTCCATCCAGTACTTGTCTATTATGCTCTTCTTGCGCTTGCCGCGCTCCCCGTCCAAGTTGGGCCGGAACTGCAACTGCGGGTCAAACAAAATGTCGTGGCGCAACTGCGGGTTCTTGAGAATCTCGTAGAGGTCAATCTCCTTGAGCGACTGCAAGTTGATCGGCGGCAACGGCGGGATGCTGCGCAGTTTGTGCACGTGCGGTGCAGGCTGCGGCATTGCCAGTATCTGGTGGTTGTGCGTGTGTGTGTGGTTGTGTGTGTGCCCGTGGAACTGGCGCTGGTTGTAGCTGATGATGGGGAGCGAGCGCAGGCGAAAACGGCGTATGAATGTGGGCGTCTTCTTCATGTCGCCGCCCGGTTGCTGCGACGGGTCGAGCCGCGCGCGCTTCAGGTCCGCAGATGGCGTGAGCAGCACGTGATGCGAGTGTGGCAGCGATGCCGACGACGAGTTGCGCTTGCCCGTTGACACGACGGGGCTAGTGCCGTCGGTGGATATTCTGGGGTGGTGGCGCACCGTTGGCGATTTGTCGAAGCACACCTTGCGGAACTGGCGCTGGTTCTCCATGATGGCCGATGACAGCGCACCAGAGCCCTCCACGGGCACCACAGCGGACGCCGACGGTGCCGCGGATGCTGTGGCGGTGCTCGAGCCGTCGTTGGGCGAGTGTTGCTCGTCTAGGAGTTGGTTTTCCTGGTTGTTTATCTTTGAGTTCATCATGATCGCAAAAAAGTCGAAAAAAAGGCTGTGAAAGTTGAGGCTGGCCTGTGTGGTAGTGTGTGGGCTGCTGGGTATGTTCTGGGCGATGTATTAGATGTATTGGCGGCTATGGTCGTGCGGTGTTGATGATGTTGAGAAAAAGTCTTGTAATTTTTTTCCTTGAAATTGCTGATGCGGTGTTGGGAAATATATATTAAAAACGGATAAGAACAAAGAGTTGATGAAATTCCACAACAGAGGCAAATAATAAAAGAAAGCAGTGACGAACAAAAGAAAAAACAGAAAAAATAGGCGATCACTCTAGTGAGGGCCCCAGTGGCTGCCATGCTCGTCCCCACTAGGGGGCCATAGGAGGAAGGTCACATGATTTTAATTTTGGGGTGAGAAAAAGGGAGGGCATTCGGAAACGTACCGCGGAAGACGTGACTAGGAATGTGAGGAGTCAGGTGGCGATGAGGTCCTACTCCTGACCGGTCTGGACTTTGCTCCAATCCTGCTCCGTTGATTATGACAAATTACCGATACGATAATCACGGGGAAGAAAAAGAAACAAGGAAAAAAAAGAAAAGCGCATGACTGACGAAATTGCCTGGACAGGGCCGTAGCAACCTGATTCGAGGAGGTGAGAATGTAGAAGCTAGTGGAAGAAGAAGAAGAAGAAGAAGTTATGGAAAGGAGAGGTATGAAACGGAGAAGGCATTAGAAAGAGGAGAAGGTGTGGGTAGAAGAAGGTATGGGTAGAATGAAGGAGAAGCATGAAGAGGCTAATATTAGGAATCGTTACGACGTTTTGTATTAGTATGAGAATGCGGCAAAATTATGGACTAAAGGGGATGAGATGGCAGATTATCAGGAAGAAGACCAGAAGGATATGTTGTTTGACAAGATATGCTGTATAATACTACATTCTGTCCTTCGATTACTTCTTGTGTCTTTTGATCTTATCTCATCTAACTTTCATCTTCTAACTTCATCTTCTATCTTCATCCTTATCTTGATTTTCTATTTCCACCATCTATCTCCATCTTCTATCGTCACTTCTATGTTCATCTCTCTTCATCTCCTGCCCGTTCTCATCCTCTCCTAGATCTTATCGGCACTTTGTGAAACATCGGTGTGGAAGGAGGGTTCGGTGATGTAAGCAAAAAAAACGTTGGACGTATGGAAAAAAAAGTATTAGTGACGTCGTAAGAGTAAACATCACTCAAGCTGCGTATCGCCCCATATCACTCCGCCCCTTTTCTTCGCGATGAGCTCTGTTATTGTACGCGATGTTCTATGCGATCCTCTGTAGACCTCTGTGAGATGAGGTTGCTGTCTCGTCATGACCATGGTTCTGGTCTGGTCATGTTTTCTTTTTGAGACCTAACCGTTTTCGGGGAGGCTTCCGAAAATTTACGACGGCACCCATAGACAAAAAAGGAGGCAAACCCGAGGGTGGGGTAATTGTGAGGCAATGAATAGGAGTGGGGAACGGACGTCTGTATAGAACAACTCGTATTCATACTTCATACCTATTAGGAAAGATCAAAAAGCAACGGGTCATGAGCAATGAAGGGGTAGCAATAGCACAAGAGACGGAGTAACGGCATAAGGGAAGGCAAATGCACAGGGAATAGCAAAACGAATAAAGATGAATGATTCTAAGTTTTGTGGTGCTTGGCTGAGATTCAGGTATTTTAAGGACACGGCGAATGTAGAGGGTAATAATTGGGAATGAGGGTGATTGGAAAAGATAGCTCCCAAGTTTGCATAGCTATCAGAGCATGTTGGAAAGGTTTTTATTTCTTGTGATCGGGTATAGCTGTGTAGATAGGGTAAAGCATGATAGGTATGGCATATTTAGATTGGATGTGTAGCATGTGTAGAAAGGGTATAGCGTAGGATGTAGAGATAGTGATTTATAGCAGATATTAGGGCTGTACCGATGAAAATCACAGATGCGAGACAGGGAGACAGAAGGGAAAAGCTCTTGACATGAATAGCTGACATATAGCTTACGCCAACAAGAGTCTCAGACACCCAATTGGAAAAATGATGTGAATACAAAACACCCATACCGCAATAATGCACATGGTAAGCTCGTACATGTTTGTACGAGATTGCAAATTTCAAACAGAACGCCGTTTTACGGAAGGTCCGTGAGAGATGTGCCGAAATCTAATTGATTGAACAACTCTTCCCGATACTTTGTGAGATCCACCATCTGTACTTGCTCGTGTACACTTAAGAAGGTACTGCACGCCATGTTCACTTAACAGTGCTTCGCTCTCTCTGCACTCGCTCACACGCTTAACAAGTGCTTTCTCTAGACTCGGCCAAAGTTGATGTTTTCGTTCTCTCCGTATTCACCCAAGTTCACCTATAGATCAAGGCTTTCTCACGTGCACTCGGTGCTAATATTTTCGGGGCTTTTGGTGGGCAATTTGAGTTAGGTTGACATTGTTGTGAGTTGGAGTAAGACCTTACATAAGCAGATCTGAAATAAGAATTGCCGAATTCGTGACCCGTGACTAAGCCTAAAAAGTGACATAAGCTTGACAGTCATGAGAAGTAGTCAGAACAGGTGATTTTATGGAACAAGTGACTGTAGGGACTCTAGAACAAGTGATTGTAGGGATCTCTGGAACAAGTGACTGTAGGTGGAATTGTCGACAAGCATTCAGGATAACAGACCACAGTTGCGGAAGCAGACAAAAAGCTATGAATGAAATAGTTCACGGCTGAGCTCACAAAATCACATCCACAAAAGATCAGAATCGCTAGCACGCGAGATTATGCTGTAGCGTGACATATTAATGAGCCGGGAGGCTTTAGCATGAAATATTGACAGGACGAGTATTTTAGCTAAGACTTCTCATCGTTCACTCGTTCTCGCTTTAACAACTCGCTTCATACCTCTCCTATCTTTCGCTTTTCCTATTACAGACACAATACCGACATTTCACAGCCCAGTTGGCTTCACAGCTCATTGACATTTTCACATGTGACATTTTCGCTCAATGATATTTTTTACAGCGGTTGAAGCGTGGAGAAAAATCGAACGATCGGATTAACTTTGCGCTACCAAGAAATCTTAACTAGGCAGGGTGCTAGGCGGAGGGATATGAGGAGGCGATGGGTAGAGATGGTGATGGGCAGAGATGGTGATGGGATGCGAGACGGTATGGGATGAGAGATGAGGATGAAGGATGAGGGGTTAGTGGAAACGATTAAGTCAAGAGGTTTGTTCGGAAGATACCCAGAGCTCCTATCTTAGCAATTTCTTACTAACTAACATCATTGCACCATAATTCCACCAAATGCACAGGCAAGAGGCGGTGAACCACTGGTACAAAGGGTATATAGTACAAAGGGTATAGTGAGGTACAAAGGTATAGAGTACAAATTGTATAGGGAGGTGGTAGGTGCGTACAAAGGAGGGTCTAAACAAAGGAATAGTGACTAGAGGTGTGGAGGGTTTGATCGGGCAACCAGCCGAATGCTTTCTGACTAGGTGAATAATGAGTAGTATCCATTGCTCGTCATCCTTGCTGTGTTCCGACTGTTGACTCATCTAAACCTACAGTATGCGGCTCGTAAGCGCAATATATCCTAACCCGCCGTAAAGTTTTTGTGTCAAGATCCTAACCGTCCATTCAGGCAGAACATGGGCATGATCGAGAAGTAGAACAATTCGTGTAGCGAAGAACAGGAAGCAGGGAAGAATCGTGAGCGAATGATGACGAAATCAACAAACCACCTCATTAAATCTGAGCATTATAGTCGGTGAAGGTTCATGTTGTTATAAGCTTTTTCACGCCCAGTTCTATGGCGCTAGTTCGTTCTTCAATTCTTTCACCTTAGTTCATTCACCTTAGTTCATTCACCTTAGTTCATTGACCTTATTCACCTCATTCACCTTAGTTCATTCAATTCATTCACGCTGAGGCTGCTCGTCTCTTTTTGTCTGGTTTTTGTCCGCCCCAGAAAATACTCCGTCCACAAAAAACATAAAAAATTCTCGAAAAAGAAACCCAAAACTTCAAACTTAATCCAACCGTTGTTTGCATAGGTGAATGACAGCCAGATGAAATAGCAGCCGGAACTCATCGAAGCGCGCAGAAGGCCAACCCCGGCGCCGAAAACACTTTAATGCTCTCCGCCGCGCCTTTCTCTACCCCCTCCCACTTTTCGCGGCGTTTTCGCACAACTTGACCACATCCACCAAATTCCACTCCTTTTCTACTTATTCTCCCTCAGATTCGTTTTTTTTTTAAAAAACACCCAAACCATGAACCATGTCGATCAACACAGCCTCTACCACAGCGCCTAAAGCAGCCGAGGCACCCGACTACGCGCCCGAGCCGGCGTCCACCGGCAAAACACAGACGGTGTTCATCCACAAACTCTACGACATGCTCCACGACCCATCCATTTCGCACCTCATATGGTGGGCCGCGCTGAACGACTCGTTCTGCTTGCTACCTGGCGAGGATTTCTCGAAGGTGCTATCGCAGTACTTCAAACACACCAACATCGCGCTGTTTATCCGACAGTTGAACATGTACGGCTTCCACAAGGTCAACGACACTTTCCAGAACCAGAACGAGGAAAACACAGAGTCGCGGCTGAGCTCCACGCTGTCTGGGTCGTCAACGACCTCGGCCAACAAGTGGGAGTTCCGCCACTCAACCAACCAGTTCCGAAAGGGCGATGTTGAGTCGCTCAAGCTCATCAAGCGCCGATCATCGAAAAACGTCAACTCGCACAAAGAGGTGGTGAACTTGAAGTCGTTGCCGCCCACGTCGGTGCCGGTCGAGCACCAGCACGTGGTGTACGGCCGTGCGCCCCCCAACTACCTGTTTGGGCAGTACTACGAGGAAGAGCCGCGCTCGCGTCACAACTCGCAAGACCACTACTTTATGCAGCAGCAGCACATACACATACAAAACAAGCAGATGGTGAGTGGCAGTCAGAACAATCCTAATCAGAACCCTAATCAGAATCCAAATCCGAATCCGAATCCGAATCCGAATCAGCATCAGAATCAACACAACCAGACTCATCCCATCAACCAGAATCAACAGAACCAGACTCATCCAATGAACCAGAATATGTTTACACCAAGTGCTATTTCGTCACCTGCTGCCCCACAGCCCCCACATCTCCACACGATCTCGTCGTATCCCCCACCATCACAGGGTAGCTCGACTTACCCACAGAGTAACTCGTATCCATCACAGGGAAACTCGCCGTACATGCACCAGCCTGTGCCCACACCGCCGCCTATGGTGCCGAGTGTGCCCGCACGTGCGCCCTCCACACACGACAACTCTGACGTGAAGCTCCGGTTCCTAGAGGTCAACACCCAGCTCCAGAATGTGCGCTCTGAGCTTGCGACGATGCAGGTGCGGTTTGACGCGATGAGCGGAGAATTGCGCCGTAACCAGAGCGATACGCTCCATTTGCTTGAGATGTTTGAGCGGTATGTCCAGGATGACGTGCGGATCAACACCAAGATCTTTGAGCAGAAAGAGGAGCCGGACCGGCTGAAAAACAAGACTCCGATCAACAAGCAGTTGGATGTGAATGCGGATACCTCGCCAATGCTGCGCATGGGGACCAGACACAGCATACGCAGCGAGTTGAACAGCTTCAAGAGTCTTTTGGTCCTGAACAGTACACGGAGTCCTGGGCCGCAGCAAGTGACTCTGCTGGCGTACCATCTCAGCAGCACACCGCTGCGGCAGTCTTCGAGTTCGAACGTGCAGATCGTGCCGCAACACTACCCACTCAACCCGCACTACACGATATACAATGCCGCCAACAAGCTTATCAAGGGCGAGGGCGAGCAACAGAGGCACATGTCTGTGTTGATGGACCCGTTGCAGCCGATTCCAGATAAGGAGAGCAGTCCGGGGCCCAAGGGGCCCAAGCCGATCAGCAGGGCAAACAGCACGGATGGAAAGACGAGTGAACGGTTAGAATCGCGGTTTTTGGGGCTGAGAACGCATTCGCTTCCGACTCCAGACACGACGTATACGCAGACACAGCGGAATCTGTTGACGCCGTTGTACAAGGCGTCGCTGCATATATTGCCCCCGTTGCAGAACGGATTGCGGCTGGGGAGTGTGACGGAGAAAAGGGAGGGGAGCCCGGTGGGGATGCTGCTTCCCTCGATGGTGGAGTTGGATAAGCTGATAAAGGTGGATGAGGAGGGGGAGAGGAAGAGAGTTAAGTTGAAGTAGGTGGTGTGAGAGTGACAGCGCGAGTAAGCGAATTGCGATCAATCGAGTGAATTTGATTCCATGGCGAATGAGCAAATGAGGAATGTGAACGTGTGTGATCATGAACGAATGTGAACGTATACTGTGAGCATGAGCTAATGTTACTATACTGCGGTGTGATCATGAACCAATGTTACTATACTACGGTGTGATCATGAACCAATGTTAACTGGATGGCACAAGTTCTCACATTAGTGAGTGTCATTGCAAAGTGAACGAACTACATGACGGATGTCGAATCATGACGAATCTGAGTATGGCTAAGAATGAGGTAATCTGAATGAGTAATATGATAATGAGTGAAGTAGCATAGAGTATTCTGTAGGATTGAGGATAAGAAGTGAGAGGTGAATGCAGTGTAAGAAGTGCCAGGAGCTGGTGTACAAGCAAATGGAGGGACACTAGGATAATACGAAATGGAAGTGAACTAGTACGGGTGGTAGAGCATGTATGGTAGAGTATAAATGGTAGAGTATAAATGGTGGAGTATAAATGGTAGAGTATAAATGGTAGAGTATAAATTGTAGAGTATAAATGGTAGAGTGCTAATGTTGGTTGAGTATATGTGGTGGTAGAGTATGTTACAAACGGTGAAAATGATGAAGAGGTAATCTGAATGACATAACTCACCTGCTCTCCTAACTCAACACTCGTCCGATTTCCAGACAATAATTCAACAACTTCCGCTTTTTCAGTCATTTGCAACTGTGCGGGATTTTCGGGATTTCCCGAAACAATCCATAAATACACCGGAGAGGATTTGTTGTGGTTTACCCCTGTCAAAGTTCCACGGCTTAATTTAGCACCATGCCGACAACCGTTTATGACCAATTTCAATCTTCCACTACTTCCACATCTTTCATCTTTTGGAATCTCCTTTCAATTATCTTCTCACTATTTCCTCTCTCTATTATCTCTTTTCTCTACTATCTCCTATTCTGCTATTCCTTCTACATGTCATTCTTCCTTCTTCTACTCAGTTTTCCTTCTACCTGTTATTCTTATCCTTCTACTTCTCCTTTTTTACCGCAATTCCAACCGACGCTCACGCACCTACAGATCCCCTATTCCTGAGCCCTTACCCCAATCTTGCCATCTGACGCAGGATTGAAACCGACACAAATCCCCCAGATCCAGCGTGTTTCGTCCTGCCCCACAATACTGCCGAGGTCAGACGCGGGTTTCAGGTGAATTGCCCGATTTGATTATGAGAGTTAATCAGGCATAACTTGAGATACGCTCGAGCCTAAATGTCCCACATTTCGTATTCAGCGTATCTTGAGCGCGGTCTTTTACAGTTTTGGACGGCCCTAGACCCTCAGGGCGCATATACAATACCAGGCAGTGAGGCACTTGTAGACGATTGGGCTTTGAGTCCCCAACTGTTTTCAGACATTTATGCAGACATAAGTTGTTGCACGGAACTAATGCACAGTGAAGTCTTCCATCGTGCATAAAAATTTCCGTCGGAATCTATAGACAAGATATACCAAGATGGAGTAACCGGGTATTGTATGGAGATATTCTCTTGAGGTCGTTTGAAATTAGTCTGAATTATGCGTTCTTTTTTGTGCCGTCAGCTCTATTCCCCTAGTAACACTCCCCACTTCAGACCTGCTCCGTTTCGCCTGGTATTCATTGCTCTAGGTCTGGTTCAACGTATGCACCGTTGATGATGCGGCAATAAGCGACATCGCTGTGGTCACAAAATCCTGCAGTCGGAGCTAATTGCGCTCGATCGGAGTTATCGCGGGGACACTTCGGAATGTCAAACATAGTTAGCCTAAATCCTGCCCTCTTTATCAACCAACGACTATTGTGCTACACCTTAGCCTACATTTATCTCGAAGTAAAATTTTAATATACCCGTCGTGCATATAATGGATATTGCTGAATTTCCAGCAATCGTACCTCCCGCATACGACCAATTTCATCTTGAAATAAGGAGCTTCCCCATACTTGCACTATCAAACCTGATCACTGGGGTAATTTGCTCGTCCGGAGGACGTCACGTGAAGTAATGCAATACTCCGATCCCGTGAACGGATAGTAATGTTCCGCTGATAAACACGGACGTCTCTCAAGTAATAGAGTTAATGTCCATCGGAAAGTTAAAGCTGTTAAAGTATATTTGGGCATCGCAGCTACGAGAATTTTATCTCACTACGAATCTGAACTTTAACCTTATCATGCACAATCTCGAGATCATACGGGTGCATTCTCGAAGTTAATTTAGCACTATCCCAAAAAAGACCATATTCCTCTTTTTTCAAATTACTAAAACGTTCGCTTGCTCTCTATTTCGAGTATGCCTTTGTGTCATGTCATTTTGTGCATTTGTTGATTTAATTCAAATTACTAAGTGCATTATACCTCCGATCTCATTGCAATCAGTCACGTGAATACTTTCAACTGATGGAATATCCATTCACGTTATTTGCCATTTTCACTAGTCCAGGTCGATTGAAAGTTCACTCGATTTCGTTCACTCGTTCAAATGCTCACTCGATTCTGTTCACTCGATTTACTCTAGTTCATTCGATTTCCAACCTTCACCTTCCGTCTCTTCTCACAATCTCGATCACGCTCTATTCTACCCGATCTACATGCCCTCACTTCGTCACGTTCATTTTCAATTACTCTCATTCTTCTCCCTCATTTTCAATTACTCTCATTCTTCTCCCTCATTTTTTCTATCTTCTCGCTCATTTTCAATTTACTCTCATTCTTCTCGCTCAATTTCAATTGCTCGCAATCTTCTCGCTCAATTTCGATTACTCGCAATCTTCTCGCTCATTTTCAATTTGCTCTCATTCTTCTTGCTCATTTTCGATTTACTCTCATTCTTCTTGCTATCTCAATTTACTCTCATTCTTCTCGCTCACGTTCACTTCGTTCACGCTCACTCAAAGTCTATCTAATATCCCTCTTCAAAGGCTCTATGTACTCCCCCTGCAAATCGTCCCTCACGTACACCACATAGTACGGCGTGGCAGTGTTCCCCTCCACAAAGTTAAACACCTCCGACTCTGGCGCCTCCGTTACAATCTCGTCGTTGTACTTCCTGTACATCCCCGAGCGCGGATCCTTGATGTAAATCCAGTAGTGCCCGTAACTGGCCTCACCTCGGTGGATGAAGATTGCAAATATCGAGTACCCCACCTTCTTGTAGGCCGTGAACTGGTTCGCAACCAAACTGTTCAACTCCGTACACTTGGCATCAATGTCCTCCAACTCCGCACGCAAACTCGCCCACTGCCTGTCAATCGCAGCAACTGTGCTCGGATCCACACACAACACCTCATGCTCCGTGATCTTCTCCTCCAAGTACTTCTTCGAGGCAGCAAGCGAGTCGATGATGTTCAAACCGGTCGTGGGGTCGACGTGCAAGATCGCATCCTTACGTGCGTGCCAACGTGCCAACTCAGACTTCCATGCAAATACCTCACTTCGCTTCTGGAGAATCTCGGGATCCGTAGTATCCAAGTACCGGTCCACATATATCGTCTCGTTGAACGGAATGTGCTCCAAAGACTTGTACGCAACAAGGCGTTCACGGTCAAACATCACACGCTGCACGTGGAACTGTAAGATCTCCGGAAGCTCGCTAATCGTAATGTCCTTCTTGCACACACCCTCCTCAAGCGTAACAAGATCACCGCTAAAGTAGTTGTCGAGCGAGTCGTAGATGTTTTTGGGGTGGTCGCTGACGTTGATGATCAAACTGAAAAAACGCTCAAACGAAACACGCTCCTCATTCTTGGGCGTCGTGATCGTCTGCTTGGTCTTTCCCGAGAAAAGCTTTTTGATGAGATCGTACTGCTCGCCATCCTCCTCCAAACGCTCGGGCTGCAACGCTGTTTCAATCAGAAAGATAACATTCTCAATACACTCCGTCACATCCTGCTGTCTTCCAAGCTCAATGGTGCTTTCCATCTGGTCAGTGCTAATGGGGAGAATACGTGGCTCATCCACCTCAATTGGGTTTGCCTCAGTCCCAGAACCTGCATTCACAGAATCACCATTCCCAGAATCAGCAGTACCAGTGTCAGCAATCGTGGAACCCGCATCCCCAGAACCCGCATTCCCAGAACCCTCGACCTCTCCCCCACTCCCATCCTCAATTATCTCACTCACCTCCTCAATATGCACATCCTCCATGCTACCCTCAATCAAGTTGTCCTCTGGATCCACAGTGGCCTCAACCAGCTCAATATCAATCAAATTCGGCTCCTCCTTCTCGGACCCCTTAAACTCAACCGGCTGCGACAACGGCAAAAACGACAAGTACGCCAACTCCTTTGACGGCTGCACACACCGCCGGTCACTCCTGATCATCTCCAGAAAAAGACTCTGCAAATGGTACATGAACTGGTTCGCCCGCGTCACCTCCTGCGTATCCACCGTACGACCACCGATCTTGCGCGGTACTGTGACATCCTTGCCCCCCTCAAACTCCAACACCAACTCGCGCAACGGACGAAGACAAAAGTAGAACTGCAACAACGAGTTCAAGTAGCACGTATTCCCAATATTGTCCAAACCAGTCGGCCAGTCTTCTGCCGGGAGCAACGAGGGATCGTTCTTGCCCGTACGCAAGAACTGGATCAAGTTCGCCGACTTGCGATGCTCAGCCAAAGACCGAAGCGCACTGCGCAAGAGCCGTATATCCGTCAAGCCCTCCGCCACTTTTGCCTGAAAAGTGTTGAAGATCTCGATATCCGTCGACTTGGCCCCGCACGCCAACAAACCTTGCGCCGCAGACACAGAGACTGGCTTCGGACACAAGTTTGGAACCTTGGTCTCGACATACGTCAACAAAACAAACGATTTGCGCGCAATGGCCACCGAAGCCAACAGTCGCGGCAAAAGCAGCACCTCTGGCGCATCCACGTTGAAGTTGTGGTTCTGCAACACCTCGTCCAACTTGAACTCGTACGCGGTGATGACAACCTCGTCCTCGGTGTTGCCCTCCACTCCCAACTCCTCCATCGCCATGCTGTACGGGAGCACCTCTGTGTCCAAAAAGTCGCGGATCCTGGTCGACTCGCGCCCACGCGCAACAGTGCGCGCTATCCTGTTGAAATAGAGGTAGTTCTTGGGGTCCTGCTTGTAGCTCGCCACATACACCGAGATGATCTGGTCGTCCGTAGCACGGACCTCCACACCAAGCGCATGGAGCGCATCCACATACGCACGGTAGCCCACCCACGGCAACCCCGACACGTACTTGCCAAGCTTGTTGCTCGAGTTGAAGTTTGCAACGCCCTTCAACGCGTCCACGTAGTGCATGCGGTTCTGCACGTCGGATGCCACGGTGTTTTCGAAGCACTTGACAATCATCTCATCGGAAAAGTACGTACAGCAACTGAGTGTGATGAAAGACGGTGGAAGCGACGGTGGCTGCTGCGTGAAGTTCATTATGCTGAGCAGTTTGTCGCTCTCGGGAATCTTGGTGAACACCAACGACAAGTTGTCCAGATACGAGTACTGCACAACAAAGTCGTCGTTGATGAGGTTCGCCGACATCGCGTAGACACGCCCCAAGTACTGCAACTCAAGGATTCTGCGGATGTACGACTCTTTGAGCTCGGGCTTGGTCGCCAATTGCGGGGGCACGAGCTCGCTTCCCGACGACTCAAACCCGAGCTTTTCAAGCAACAAGCTGACGTCAACAGTCGCACTCAAGGTGGTGGTCTCGAGGTTTATAGTCTTTATTTTATCCTCCGGCTCAAGGAGCAATGGTCCCTTCAACACCTTGATCAAGGTGCGGAAACACGTCACGGGCGTTATTGAGTCGTCGACATCCTGGCCGCGCTTTTCCATCTCTGTCGTGTATCTCGCCCTAATGGTCTCCCTGTCGGCGACCCCTAGGAGGTCCTTCTGCGAGAACTCCTGCGAAAACACCGACACGCGTAGGATCTGGCCCTCGGCGTTGTTGGTGCTCCTAAAGAAGGCGTCGTCCACGACGTTGCGCTCGTCGGGCGAGTAGCGCAAATCACCCAAGTCGTCGTCGTGGAGCGCTTGGCGGGGTGTCACGTGGTACTCGTGCTTGATTGAGCCTGCGAAGGGGTTGTTTGTGCCCAGGAGGCTGATGATGCGGAAGTGGGCGACCTCGTTGTAGCTATTCACAATGATGCCGCGGACAATGACGAGCAGCTTGCCGCGCGGGGTGGTGTGCTCCTCGGCGCTGGGGGCGAACGCGAGGTGGTTATTAAGTGTAAGGAGCTTGTAGTCGAGTAAATGCGTCACCAGACCGAGCAGCAGGGCGTAGTCAAGCGGGCGTGCACGGAGTAGCGACTTCCCCAGCTTCAATCGGTACGGCACGGTCCAGCGAATGTCGTCCAAGACACGATTGAGTGTCTTGAACGGTTCCGGCGTGGCTCCAGATGCAAATGGGTTGTTGGAGTCCATGTTGGTGATGTGTTGCTAGAAAAAAGGAAATTGGCTGCAAGAAAGAAGAAATGACTGAGAGAAGGTTGGAAAGCTGCAAGAAAAAGGAAAGGCTACGTAGTTGAGGAAGACAGAAGAAAGATAGAGTGGGCTGATACAGGTGACGTTGGAAAGTTTGGGGAAGAGAGGTGAAATGCCAAGAAGGAGGCGGTGTTGGTCATACTTATGATTTGAGGGTGGGCATACTTATGGTTTGAGGGTGTTGGGCATACTTATGATTTGAGGGTGTTGGGCATACTTTGAAGATGTTTGGGTGTGATGTGTTGACGGTTTCTGAATACCGGCTGGTGTGTCTCCCGCTCCTCTCTTCATACTCTCCTCCTTTTCCTCGCTCTTCTCTTCCTCACTATTTCTGCTCCCTACTTCCTCGCTATGAACTTTGCTATGAACTTTGCTCGCTATTTCGCTCGCTAATTCATGGTATGTTCTCCCCGGTAATTCATATTACCTACTCTTCCGCTAATTCATGGTATGTTCTCCCCGGTAATTCATATTACCTACTCTTCCGCTAATTCATGGTATGTTCTCCCCGGTAATTCATATTACCTACTCTCCCGCTAATTCATGATATGTTCTTCCCAGTAATTCATATTTTATTCCCTACTCTCCCGCTAATTCATGGTGTATTTCCTAATCTCCTCACAAATTCATATTTCGTTCCCTACTCCCCACTAATTTTTCCCTAACCCTCTTTGTATCTCTTATTTTTCACTGTTTTTCACCATGTCTGAAGAACTACCCACACCACCCCCGCCGTCCCCACCTCCCACGTCCTCCCCATTCGACGGTAACCTCTCCAACTATGCCCGTACCACCATCGAAAACGCCCTCACGCAAAACCCCTACTTTGCAGCAGGTGGCGGCCTCATGCTCCTCGGAACCGCGCTCGCACTTGCCAGACAGGGCATCGTCAAAGGCTCGTCGCTAGTCTACCGCCAGTTGCTCGTGGACCTTGAGATCCCGTCCAAGGACAAGTCGTACCTCTGGTTCCTCGAGTGGATGGCCCAGTACAAACACCGCTCGTCCAGACACCTCTCCGTGGAGACCAACTTCATCCAGCACGACAACGGCGCGGTAACCACCAAGTTTTCCTTGGTGCCAGGTCCAGGAAAGCACTTTATCAAGTACCACGGCGCGTACATGCTCGTTCTGCGCGAGCGTTCGGGCAAGCTCTTGGACATGACCAGCGGAACGCCGTTTGAGACCGTCCGGTTGACCACCTTGTACAGAGACCGCAGCTTGTTCCAGCACTTGTTGGAGGACGCCAAGAAACTCGCCCTCAAGGCCCGCGAGGGCAAAACCGTTGTTTTCACGTCGTGGGGACCAGATTGGCGTCCGTTTGGCCAGCCACGCAAAAAGAGACAGCTTGGGTCGGTGATTTTGGACGACGGGATTTCGAAGCTGATTCTCTCCGATGTGAACGACTTTTTGGTGAGCGGCGACTGGTACCACACCAGGGGTATTCCGTACAGGCGTGGGTACTTGTTGTACGGGCCTCCGGGAAGTGGTAAGACGTCGTTTATCCAGGCATTGGCGGGGGAGCTTGACTACAACATTTGCATATTGAACTTGTCGGAAAACAACCTCACGGACGACCGGTTGAACCACTTGATGAACCACATCCCGGAGCGCTCGATTTTGTTGCTTGAGGACATCGATGCCGCGTTCAACAAGCGTGAGCAGAGCAAGGACCAGGGGTACACGAGTGGGGTGACGTTCCTGGGGTTGCTCAATGCGTTGGACGGTGTGGCGAGTGCCGAGGAGTGCATAACGTTCATGACGACGAACCATCCCGAGAAGTTGGACCCCGCGTTGTTGCGGCCGGGGCGAGTGGACTTCAAGGCGCAGATTGGGAATGCGACGGTGCACCAGGTGCGGAGGATGTTTATGAAGTTCTACGAGGGCGAGGAGGAGTTGTGCGAGGAGTTTGTGGCCAAGTACGAGGCGTTGGGGTTGGAGAGGGTTTCGACGGCGCAGTTGCAGGGGTTGTTTGTGTACAACAAGCGGGATGCACGGGGGGCAATAGAGATGGTGGAGACGTTGGGAAATGTGAATTCGGTTTTCAAGTAGCTCGAACATGCCGAGGAGAATGAGATGATCCAGAATAAAGAACGAAGTGACTGGATGGGACGAACCAGAATTAAAGAAGCGAATGAGCGAGATGATCCAGAGCACATCAAATCATGATGAAGAAACATGAGTGAGGCGATTGTGTGCTTCATGTGGGAACTGCTACTAGCAATCGTATGCGAGTGAACCACCGAACATATCTCAAGAAATAGACACGAGAGAGAGGATGAGATAAGACACGAGAGGATGGTAAGTGATTAGAGATCGCAAATGAATCACTGACCGTGATGCGAACTGGTGTACATGTGAAAGGATCAAAAAGAAGAGAACAGCACTTGAACAAGTGAATGAATAAGCGACGATCAGACTGGATTTGGACGTTCACATGTCAGGCGTCGAATTGTAAATAGAAACAGTGATTTAGCGACGTTGGAAATGTTCTAATTTATAGAATCTTTGAATTAATAGAGATACAAAGATACGCAGAAATGGGATTCAAATTTGTAGATTCTTTGAATTAATAGAAATACAAAGATACGCAGAAATGGGATATTCTATTAACTGATTACTACTTGAACACGTAGGGACGTATTATATTACGGTTGGACTTTAGTAGCCGTTAGTCCTTCATCGAGCTGTCCTTGAGTTTGTAGGCTGGTGACGGGATTCCTGCTCACGCACCAGATCAGCGATGGTCACGGAGAAACCTGCAGTCGGTATGAATAAAACCTATTGATGTAGTATTCGATAGAACGCCATTCCACGATGATGTGGTATTCGATGGAGCGCCATTCCTTGGTTGTTGATACTAACATCCAAGGTCCATTGCATGTCATTTGGTGTGATTATTTTGAGTTGCTCATCATCGCCACTTCTCAATCTTTCACTAGTTACTGGTCAAGGTCACCAAAATCTGCAGTCGTTCACATTCGCTGGCCACGGTTTTCATTATGATTGTTTGCTTATAATGATGATTATCCTGCACTTACTTAGTGCTATCCTTGCTCGTGTTGCTCAGTGCTTATCCTGCTCATGCTGCTTATAATAGTGCTTCGTGGTCATTTACGTCTTCTTATAGTGCTAGGTGGCCTGGCTCACATTCGCTTCATTCGCTCGCTATCCCCTATGCCTCCTCATCAACTCCTCGTGCACCTTCCCCAACTCCCTCTCCTCCCCCTTCACCAACTCGTTCACGTAGTTCACATACAACAAGTACACGAGCAAGTCGCAGTTGTCCTTCTTGAGCGGCTTGCTCACCTTCAGCGCCAACACCTTGCGGAACCGCTTCTGGTTATATGTCTTCATTAGGAATAAATAATTAAAATTGCTAGAGATAATTGCCACTATCCCAATATCGCTCAGCAGTCCACAAGGTCACTAAGCATCATTCGATTACAAGATCAGTCGATTGATCAAGCTACAAGCCATTTGATTATTGTGTCAGATCAGTCATTTGATCAAGCTGCAACTACATTATTATCAAGCTACACACTTTCACACGTTTATCAATTATAAGCTCACCAAGGTACAAGCTTATCACCACGACCATTGACCCATGAAACCATTCATAATCCTCTCCCTCCTATCCCTCACGCTCGCGTTTGATTCGTTTGACAAGATCAAACGCGATGTCGTCTTCAACGATATCTTCCAGGTCCCACAGCCCCGCGACGACGAGTGTCCCCCCTGCTTCAACTGCAACCTTCCCAACTTCGACTGCACGCAGTTCTCGCAGTGCAACAACTTCACAGGCATGTGCGAGTGCCGCGAGGGCTACGGCGGCATGGACTGCTCGGAGCCCTTGTGCGGCTCCTTGGCCGACAACAACTCGCGCCGCCCCAAGAGACCCGAGGACCAGAAGCTGTGTGAGTGCAAAACCGGCTGGTCAGGCGTCAACTGCAACTTGTGCACTACTGACGCAGTCTGCGATAGCTTCGTCCCGGAGGGGTTGAAGGGCACGTGCTACCAAACGGGTATAGTGGTGAACAAGGTCCACCAGATGTGCGATGTCACCAACAAGAAGATTGTGTCGATCCTCAACGGAAAGAAACCCCAGGCGACGTTCAGCTGCAACAAAACCGCTGAAACGTGCGACTTCCAGTTCTGGATCGACCAGAAGGAGTCGTTTTATTGTGCGTTGGACCAGTGCAAACTCAAGTACGACCTCGCCGCCAACACCACCCACTACAACTGCGAGGGTGTGGCGTGCAAGTGTCTCCCAGACCGCATGCTCTGCGGTGAGGCTGGATCAATTGATATCTCAGAGTTTTTGACCGAAACTATAAAGGGACCGGGCGACTTTACGTGCGATGTCAACAAACGCGAGTGCCGCTTTTCCGAGCCAAGCATGAACGACTTGATTTCGTCTGTTTTCGGTGATCCCTACATCACGTTAAAGTGCCAGTCTGGCGAGTGTGTGCACAAGTCGGAGATTCCGGGGTACGACCTTCCGGGTAGAAAACGGTACACACTTGCGAACCAGTTGCTCATCGCTGCTGTGTTCGTGGTGTGTCTTCTTGTTGTTGCCGCGGTGGTGGTGAACATCAGCAAGTCGCCGTTGTTCAAGGGATACAGTGCTGTCGACGGGGGGTTCAATGCACAGGAGAGTGTCCTCAACCAGAACTTTACACCAACTACGCTTTCGTTCGACAAGGTGAGCTTCACCGTTGATGGCAGGCGTATTTTGAACGATGTGTTTGGCGTGGTTAAACCCAGCGAGTGTCTTGCGATAATGGGCGGGTCTGGAGCTGGTAAGACCACGCTTCTTGACATTTTGGCGGGCAAGGACAAATCGGGCAAGGTGGAGGGAGATATCCGTGTGAACGGCCAGTCGTTATCACCCAAAGACTACAAGAAAATGGTGGGGTTTGTTGACCAGGAGGACCACTTGATTCCGACATTGACTGTGTACGAGACTGTTTTGAACAGTGCACTTCTTAGGTTACCACGGTCGATGAGCGTGGCGCAGAAGGAGGCGCGTGTGATTGAGGTGTTGACGGAGTTGCGCATCATTGGGATCAAGGACCGCGTTGTTGGGTCTGACTTCAAGCGTGGTATTTCGGGTGGTGAGAAGCGCCGTGTGTCGATTGCGTGTGAGTTGGTGACGTCTCCGGCGATCTTGTTCTTGGACGAGCCTACATCTGGCTTGGACTCGTACAATGCGCGAAACGTGGTGGAGAGTTTGGTCAAGTTGTCGCGCGACTTCAACCGTACGGTTGTGTTTACGATCCACCAGCCCAGGTCCAACATTGTTTCTCTTTTCGACAAGTTGCTCTTGTTGAGCGAGGGTGACTTGATCTACTCGGGCGACATGATCAGCTGCAATGATTTCTTCACTGCCAACGGGTTCAAGTGTCCGTTTGGCTACAACATTGCCGACTATTTGATTGATTTGACTGTTGACCAGCAAAAGGCGATTGAGCTGAGTGCGTTGGCAGCTGGGGACCCGCATGCAAACTTCGTTGCCACGTCCAGTTCCGGCGAACTTGACACCACGCGCGAGTGGGAGCACTATGCTGTGCACCGCGACGAGTACCAGCACGAGGAGCAGGAGCAGGGTAAGCTGGACGAGCTGTTCCACCAGGTGAAACAGCGGTTGTCGAGTATCTACGCAGAGTCGCACATTGCAGTTGGATTGCAGACCGAAATTGCTGCTTTGGTAGCGTCGCCAACGGCAGTGGACTTGCTGGCACAGAACTTGAAGAAAGCTTCGGTAGCGCACCAGATCCTCATTTTATCGCTGAGAACCTTTAAGAACTTGTACCGTAACCCGCGGTTGTTGTTGACACACTATGTGTTGTCTGTTACTGTTGGATTGTTCATGGGGTACCTTTACTACAATGTGTCGAACGACATCAGTGGGTTCCAGAACAGATTGGGGTTGTTTTTCTTTGTGTTGGCCTTTTTTGGGTTCTCGTCGTTGACGGGGTTGCACTCGTTCTCACAAGAGCGGATCATATTCATTCGCGAGCGTGCCAACAACTATTACCACCCTGCGCTGTACTACATCTCGAAGATCTTGTGCGATGTGTTGCCGTTGCGTGTTTTACCGCCGGTGGTGTTGATCAGCATAGCCTACCCCATGGTGGGGTTGACCATGGAGCACTCCGCGTTCTTGAAGGCTGTTTTGGTTTTGGTTTTGTTCAATCTTGCGGTGGCCATTGAGATGTTGATCGTAGGCATATTGCTCAAGGAGCCGGGTACGTCCACGATGATTGGGGTGTTGGTGTTGTTGTTGTCGCTTTTGTTTGCGGGGTTGTTTATCAACAGCGAGGACTTGAAAGTGCAGATCAAATGGTTGGAGTGGATCTCGGTGTTTCACTATGCGTATGAGGCACTTGCGATCAACGAGGTGAAGGATTTGATCTTGAGGGAGAAAAAGTACGGGTTGTCGATCGAGGTGCCTGGTGCGGTTATTTTGAGCACGTTCGGGTTTACTGTTTCGGCGTTTTGGAGGGATGTGTGGTGGTTGGGGGGTTTGGGGAGTGTTTTCCTCGTGATGGGGTATGGGTTTTTGCATTACTTTACGTATGAGAGGAGATAACCGCTCCAACGTGACCGAACCAAACAATACTCTAACGAGCGGAACGAAGTGAACGTCATCGAACACTCGAACGAACAGAACAAAGTGACGTGCGTGGGTTGAGATTTTCGAACGAACGTGAAAAAAGTGAATCGTGAGTTCGCATGAAACCAACTTAAAAATGAGAACCATTCTCATTCATCAGGTACCACATGTTCACCCGACAAAGTGAACGCGTCTTCACTCCACCCCAAACGAGTCACCATATCCCACTAGAGAATTAAAAAATCGCCAATACAGGGCATTGGTTTGAAAGATTCATATTAGAGAATAAAAAGTCTGAGTTTGTATCATGTAAAGTAGCGGATAACTGATTTTTGGTAGGTGATTTTTTTTTGCAGCCAACATTTTGGAAGCGTGGATCTAAACACAAATGAAAACCAGTTTACAAATGTGAATAAGTGTGTTGGCTATATTTTTGCAGCCGTCGAGGAGTTCTGACTAGATCGCACGGTGAACACACGACGATCCTTGTTCACAATCCCAACAGAATATAGATATCTGACCAGCACGATACCATTCCCCATGTACACCCGTTTCCTTTCAATCTTCTCTTCCATTTAGCTGCTCAATATTCTCTTCCAATTTCCTGTTTCGTAAGCTCAACAGTAAAATGGCTCATGTCCTCTTCATCGACATCACCTTCTCAAAAGTCAAACTTTTCAAAGCATCCAAACTCAACTGGTCCTTCGGTACATCAAAATGAAACTCCTCCCGCGATATCGGCATGCAAACCGGCTCGTCCAACGGGTCGTGGTAGTTCTTAAGATACGGGTGTCGCAACGCCTCGTCCACCGAAATCCTCTGCGCCGGGTCAAAAGTAAGCATTCTCCGCAACAAGTCAAGCCCTACCGGATTTGCGGGCACATTCGTGGTGCGCATCCTCAACAAATTTATAGCGTTCTCCAAGTGTATACCCTGTTTAAGAGGCAAGGTTTCTATGTAAGTTCTTGCACGCCGCGACTTGATACACTCAAGATCGTCACCTTTTGGCGTCCCCAACACGTTGAAAATGAGCGTGAGCTGGTCGCGAAAGTCTGAGCCTGGAAATAGAGGCGAATGCGTGAACAACTCCGCCAAAATACACCCAGTGGACCACACGTCGATTGCAAAAGAGTACTGCGAGGCTGAAAGCATGATTTCCGGTGCACGGTACCACCTCGTTGCCACGTACTCTGTGAGTGCCGAGAAGTTGTTGGTTTCGTCACTGGACAAGCGAGCGAGGCCAAAGTCACATATTTTCAAGTCGCAGTTGTCGTTGATCAAGATGTTGGATGGTTTGAGATCGCGGTGGATGACGTTCGCACTGTGGATGACTTTGAGGGCTCTCAAGATCTGGTACGTAAAGTACTGGCAGTGTTCGTCGGTAAGTGTGTGGAAACGTATGACTCTGCACAAGTCTGTGGGCATATACTCCTGAATGAGGTACACTTCGTGAAAGTTGTTGTAGTCTAGCGGCTTCTGGATGTCGTACAACTGGACAATGTTTTCGTGGCCCTTGAACTTGATCAACAACTGGATTTCGCGCAAGGTACGCAAGCAGAAGAGTGTTTTTGCAAATGGCTCGATTTTCTTGATGGCAACCAAGGTTCCTGTGGGGGTGTGTGTGGCCAAGCAGACTATGCCGTAGGCACCTTCGCCGAGGATCTTCTCCACCTGGAAGCTACGCGAGATGTTGAAGGTGACTTTCTTGAGGGGTCTGAGGGTTGGGGTGTTCTTAGTTGGCATTGGCCTTTGGATATGTAGGATGTGGGGCATTTATATATGTATTGCGTATGTGGGAGTTTTTGCAACCAAAAGAGATTTTGTGTGTGTGAGTTTCAGCGGTGTGTTTCAACAGCACAAAAAGGGAAATAAGTTCGACGTTCGCTCTGCTCACGTCGAACGAGAAAAGTGTTAAAAGAGAGCGACCAAGTAGAGGAGAAACGAGAAGCCTCTCTATAGAGAAGAGAATATGGTTCTTGAGGCGAGATTGAGAAGAAATATGGAGGAAAAATGATATTTTAGTATTAACCAAGAAGAGAAATTGTGAGGACCAGGTATGACAAGTGAAAGCGTAAAAGTGTTGTTGGCCGTGGAAAATAGATTTTGACAATTGTGACACTGTGTTTGGGGTAGTTTTTGAAAGTTTTGGAAGGATTTTGAGCAATAGCAATTCAGAGGGAAGATGTTGGAAGCTTAGATTGTGATTGACTAGAATCGCTTGTTCCTTGGTGCCTATAGATAGCTTTTGCATAGTAACAGTTTCCAAGGGCACCTCTTGCTCACATCGATTCTGCCTTTCATGTGTCTCTCCTGACCTCCGCAAATTTACATGCAGTACCTTGCTCCGGGACAAGAAACATAGGGATATCGAGTGGACTTGGAGGTGTTGAGTAGACAAAGTGATCAGGCTACGAAGTCTATAGGTCTATGGATCAGGCTAGTAGATCACCACTTATGTAGATTACAGCAAATTTATGCAGCCTTGTTATTCCACAACAGCCGAACGCAATCAACCGTGTCAAAAATTTTAGTTCCCTGGTCGAATCAGCCAATCTTCTATTCGCTTTCATTATCAATCTCAATTTCATCGTCAACCTCAATCTGAATTTCACTCTCAATCTCAATCTCAATCTTCGTTAATCCTCCACCTTCATTCATTCAGAGCTGTCAAAGTGTTATTTCTTTCTCTTTTCGGCACCCTCCGCCCTTCCCGAATCTCCCCGCTTAGTTGAGTCCACATTCCCCATCACTTGAGTCAACGTCATAGCTGCATAGTGCCAGTAACGGTAGACCTAGTACCAGCAACGATAAACCTAGTAGCAGTAAACAAGTGAGTACCAAGCCGCAAACAAATCCCGTCGTCATTTCTTTGGCAAAGCTTGGCATAATCAACCACCTACGTCCTCATCTAGTTCCACAACACCTATAAACATCACCTACAAAACTTCACAGCTCTTGTGTGCTCTTGTGTAGCCGGAGCGGCAACGAAAAAGTGACTTTTTCCGGCCTCAGCTGAGTTTTGAGTGGGGTGAATGACAATCACAAAAATCACTGCGAACTTTGAATTCACAACACAGTATATTTAGAACTCAATTGACCGTCAAGTATCACCAGGAATTGATTAGACTACTAGAATAGACAGTCACTGGTAGAGCTACCCCAGAAGGATCACTGAACGCAGCTAGACTACCACAATTGACTAGAACAATCTCTGACACTGAACAACCGTTGGAACATCACTGATCACTGACCACTGTACAATCATCCTACCACACTAACCAAGTTTCTTATAACTGACAGTACACTACACTACCGAAGTCACTGATCACTACAGTACATCACTCCACTGAATCACTTATGCCAGACAGTGACACTTTTGACCTCGGTGCCATCCGCGAAATGGTGGAACACCACCCCTCGTCACAAGGCCTCACCGGCTCAGATGTAGACTGGTTCATGCGCGACGTGCTGCAAGAGCAATTCAGCTCGGAAACATCAAGAAACGATTCCCCTGCCGACTCAGATGTCACAGAAGAGAAGAAGGAGGAGCCAAAAGGGCCCGCTGCAGCACCAAAGGAGGAAACCAAAGTATTACCTACCCCACCAGTATCTACACCAATACCAGCACAAACACAACGCCTTCCCCGCAGACAGTCCAATGCAAGCATCTCCAGTTTGGGGTCGTCGCCAGGAAAACCACTGGGGGGATTCTTCCACAAGTTGAAGGAAAAGTTCCGCAGGGACAGTGTGGATGAGACTCTTTCCAAAGTCCCTACAAACGGGTCGGTAGACCCGCTCTCGCGCAGTTCGTCCGTAGGGCGCAGCAGAGCGAGTTCTGTGGGCAGAAACGGGTCCGTTCACAGCCCGTCGCCGTGTGCGCCCACAGAGTACAACCTCAACGATTACGTCAACTTCTACAAGCAAAAAGACATCCGGCGTGGGTCGGTACTGCGTCGGTCGTCAGTCGGGTCGGATGTGGGGCCATTGGACGACGATGTGTACAAGAACATCAACCCATTTGATGCACACAACAAGACGGTGGACTTGGAGGACAAAGAACACAAGTTGTCGAAGTTGTGGCGGAGATCACTGGTGTCTGAGAAGCATGTAGAGGTGCCAAACAAGTCGGAATTGCCTTCTGCGATGCTGAGTCCCCTTCCTGTGGACGATATGGACGTGCTCCCTGCGTTCCGCAACCTCAAGCCGTTGAAGCGGGTTGCGTTTCATTCGTCGACGTTCTTGATCAACCCGCCACAGCAAATTCCGTCGCGAAACCCCCGCAAGGGGAATGTGGAGGTGATGCCGAACGGGACGGTGAAGGTGAACCCGCTCACAGAGGAGGACAAGTTGGCGATAGAGAAGTCGCAGATGGGGCAGGGTGGGGGTATAGTAGTTGGGGGGTCTGGTGCGTTGAAGCCAGAGGAGGCGAACTCGGAAAGTGATGCTACTACGGATAGTGAGAAGGGAAAAGGAAGTGAAAATGAGGGAAGTGAAAAAGGAAATACTCTTGACAAAGGTGAAAACGACAAAGGGAAATCTAATGGAACTTCTTTTTCCTCCGCCTTCCCATCCGAAGACTCTGTTGTTATTAAGCCGCCCTCTGTTAATGTGACCTCCGACTCCGAAGACCAACCCGTGGACAAACAAGCACGCAACTTTGCAATCGACAAACCAATGATCTCCCACACCCACCTGTACGAGGCACCAGTCAAGAAAATGGCACTCGACACACTTTACACACGGTGCTGCCACTTGCGAGAAATCCTTCCCATCCCCTCCATCATGAAACAGATCCCCAAGGGCTCTATGGCCCCACTTCCATTGCTCCAGATGCGTAATCCGGCACCGACGATGATTGAAGTGCAGACTTTTGCAGACTTCATCCGCATAGCACCGGTGGTGTGTGTGTCGCTTGACGGTGTGCAGCTCTCTGTGGAACAGTTCAAGATCTTGCTTTCGGCAATGAGTGCAAAAAAGCAGCTCGGGCATTTGTCATTGCGCAACACGTTTATTGATGCCGAGGGGTGGTCGCTACTCTGCTGGTTTCTCTCGCGCAATACGATGATCCACCGGTTGGACATCACGCAGTGTGCGCAGCTCACGGTGAATGTGTTGCGGAAACGCAAAAAGAAGAGCAGCACGGAGCTGAAGAAGTTCGAGGTGGAGATGGTGCGCATGCAGAGCGACCCTGACAGCCGTTCCGACATGGACTGGGAGCTCTTTGTGGCTACGCTCATTGCGCGCGGGGGAATCGAGGATCTCATTTTGACGGGATGCTGTATTGAAGACTTGAGTATCTTTGAGAAGTTGATCACTTTGGCGGTGCTGCGCAAAACGAGCCGTTTGGGGCTTGCTTACAACAAGTTGACGCCTGCACACTTGAAGGTCGTGGTAGAGAACTGGATGTTCCAGGACTTTGCGCGGGGCTTGGATGTGGGGTTCAACGACTTCTCCAATAGGGCCATGATGCGCACGATCATCGACCACTCGAAAACGGCAGGGTTTGAGGACAAGTTGAGCAAGTGCCTGTTGACGTTCCTCAGTTTGAACGCCACGAACCTTGAGTTCAACGACGACTTGAAGGAGCTGATGGAGCGGCTTTTGACGCGGTTGCCGAAGTTGAAGTACCTCGACTTGCTGAACAACACGCGGTTGTTTGCGTCGTTGGAGAATACACGGTATATTGTGTCGAAGTTGCCGTTGTTCCCGATATTGATCCGGTTGCACTTGCAGAACAACAACCTTCTGCTGGATGCGATCTTGGCGCTTGCGGAGATTCTTCCGTTCTGCAAGCACTTGGGGTACTTGCTGGTGGTGGGCAACGACATGGATCTCACTGCCGGGTCTGCGCTTCTCCAGGCGTTGAAGCACTCGCACCTGATGATCAACATGGAGTTGGACTTTGACAAGTTCCCGGACTTCTTCAAGGAGAAGGTGGGGCTCTACTCGATGCGCAACATGGAGCGTTTGTTGTACCAGAAGGACGGTATAGAGGACTTGGAGAAGAGTTTTGGGGGGTCGCTTACCGACCAGTTGAACACCATCTTGGAGAACAAGGCCAAGCACAATATGGATCTCAATGCGCCGGAGGTTACGGCGTTTGTGCAGCGTACGCATAGGTTACGGCGCGAGTTGCAGCGTGTGATTGACGAGTTGCAAAAGATCCAATTGAAGGGGGAGTTGAACATTGAGGGTAAGGAGACGTTAATCCGGTTCATGTTTATTGACTCGTCGGTTGAGAAGGGGTTGATGTTGATAGACCCGTCGCTTGCGGATGACGAGCACCCGAACTACCAGGAAATGCACGGAGCTTTGGAGTCGGGGTCGTCGCTCAAGGATGTTTCGGACAAGTTGCAGCGGATGACATCAGAGGAGACAAGAACCACGCATTTGGAGGTGAATGACAACGTGCGACCCAGTGCGTCGCCATTGGCGGTGCTGCGTTCGCTGCTGAGGCTCAATCTCCAGTCTTTGGACAAGCAGGAGGGGCTGGTGCTCAAGTTGGCCAAGTTGCATGACTACCATGACTCGAAGAGCGAGTACTTGTTTCCGTCGATAACCGACATGTCTGGGGAGGAGATCCGGCGGAAGCTTCCGAAGGCAGACTACGGGGATATGGACAAGTTCATAGCGTACTTGGACGAGTTGAAGTCGAACGGCGTGTCGTTGGAGAAGGTGTTTTCACGGGCGGAGAACGACGAGAGTTACCAGGAGAAACTTCGCAGAGAAGGGTTGGAGATTGAGGATATTAGGAGTAAGTTGCTGCTGTTGACCAAGGATGGGTTGCATTTGGATGGTTATAATCCGCAGGAGACGGATATTACTGAGACGTATGACAAGGTTTTGGATAGGTTGACGAAGAAAGAGGAGCGGACTTCAGAGAGAAGCGATGAAGTGAGCGATGACGTAAATGAGTGAAACAATGAAAAATTCAGCAATGGAGATTCAGAGCGAAGCGATGAAGTGAGCGATGACACAAGCGAACGTCTAAGAAAAGCAATCCAGTGAACAATGACATAAGTATGTGAGCTTCAGAATGCATCGATGAAGTGAGTGGTGCCACAATAGTGAACCTCAGAGCCTGCAATGAACGATGAGTGAAGTAGTTCAGCGATGGTGAAGGAGCGTTAATTTGAATTGCTTCATGCTCATTTAATAGATATTTATCTGATTAATTTCTTTACATCTGTAAGTGGCTGTCAATATTTGCCGAATCATGGATTCTATACTGAAAGAACTCATGTTGATTGTGTTATATTGAAGTGATGAACCTCCTCGCAAACGATAGAGTTTGTCACTTTATACATATCTCACTTTCATCTCTTATACATATATCACTTTCATCTTATACATATATTACTTTCATCTCTTATACATATATCACTTTCATCTTATACATATATTACTTTCATCTCTTATACATATCTCACTTTCATCTTATACATATATCACTTTCATCTTATACATATATCACTTTCATCTTATACATATATCACTTTCATCTCTTATACATATACATCTCAACATCATCGTATGCTCACGTCATGTTGCTCCATCTAGCTTTCTCTATAAACTTTTCCGTTCGACAACCCTATACTGAACTGATTCCCGCAACAATGCCCTCGAGTGAATCTATAAGTGTTCAGTCGATTCGTTTTGTCACTATTCACTCAAGTTGTTCCGTTTCGTTCGCACATGATCAATGTCCACTTTAATTTGATTATAATTCACGCTCGTCTTCAGGGTCACCTTTGTTGTGAGCTCGTTCACATATGCGTTCGTCAAGTACAGGTACACTGTAACCTGCACAAGTTCACATTCGCTTCGCTCAAGTTCAGTGTCCACTTTGATGAGCTAGTTCACTGCTCATGTTCAGTGTCCACTTTGTTGGCTAGTTTATTGCTCATGTTCGGTTTTCCCTTAGTTTGAGCTAGTTCGCATTCGCTCGCCCATGCTCAGTAGCCACTCAGCTTGAGCTAGTTCACATTCGCTCGCTCAAGTTCAGTATCTTTGTTCACTAATAGTCATCCTCATCCGAGTCAAATTCCGGCCTCTTCGCTGGCTTCTCCTCGTCGTCATCACTATACTCCTCGTTCTTATCAGCCTCTGCATTCAAGTCTTCACAGGCATCGATCCAGTCGGTGTATATGTCGACGGGCTGCGACAACGAATGTATGGCTGTCTGGAACGACTGGCCGCAGATCTTGCAGTGCAACTCGCCAAGCAAATTCTTCTTGTCAAGGGTACAGATGACCGCCTTCTCGTGGTTGCAGAAGAGACACGTGAAGACCGTGTCCAACGTCTGCTTGATCTTTTTCTGGGGCTTTGCGGACGACTTTCTTTTACCCATGTTGGAATGAAAGTTTGATGAAAAGTAAAAACATAGAGAGAACAAAGGAACAATAAAATACGAAGAGAAAGAGCAAGAGGATATATCATGATTATGGGACTGGAAGGAAATACGCAGAAGGGTTGTGTAACATCAATTTTCCCATTCTAATACTTATGAATGTCATCACCAGTGGTCGATGACTTTTTGTTGAACATGAACTTATTTTATCTATATCTTGACTGTCGTACGCTACAATCAATCATTACTGCTCATATTGGACATATACTCCTTACAACTTTTAATTTCCTGAAGTTTCATTTAAACGTTACTGGACTCATTAAACCCGTTACCTTAACTTTCATTTAGACCATGACTTGAAAATTCAAATTCTTCTTTCCTGTTCATTTAAACCATTACCTGAACTTATCATTCAACTCATTGCTCGACTTCTCATGTTTCATTACTTGAAAATTCAATTGTCTCATTACCTGTTCATTTAAACCATTACCTGAACTTATCATTCAACTCATTGCTCGACTTCTCATGTTTCATTACTTGAAACTTCAAAGTCTTCTTTCCTGTTCATTTACACCATTACCTGAACTTATCATTCAACTCATTGCTCGACTTCTCATGTTTCATTACTTGATATTGTTCATTGCAACTCTCATTTTTACATTTTTCATTTCTTCGTTTCATGATGCTGGAATTTGGTGCCCATGGAAACCGTCACATTCACTCATTTTATCAATCTTGTTTGTTCATGCTCAACCTTCATATCTTAATACAAGTCCCACGTCACGTCATTTGAGTACACGTTCACGTGTACATCCAAGTATCTTCTTCCTGTTCACATTCACTTCCTCTTATTTGTTGTCGTTCACATTCGCTTCCTCTTATTTGTTCTCGTTCACATTCACTTCCTCTTATTTGTTGTCGTTCACATTCGCTCCGCTCATGTTCACTCTCTCCTCTTTTCGGCTAACCTCTTCTTCAACCTCATCTCCATCCTCATCTTCTCAAATCGCATCTTCTCCACCGCATCCAGCGTTGGCGTCGGCGACCGCGACACCAGAATCTTCACCTTCGGGTTATACACCGCATTCAACTTCAATCCACACTCGTACAACTTCAAGTCCTGGTTCCGCACCTCGTACAACCGCACTGAATCCCTGTACAACGCGGTCACAAACGCATGCATCTCCGCCTTGTCCTCTATGGGATAGTGCAACAATAGCGACAAAGCCTCGCCAAAGTCACACGTAATGAGATCAGTCTTCAACTGGATGAGCATCTGGATCACCAGGAACATCACAATGTCCGCTATCGCGCTCACACCCTGCGGGTTGCACACGAGCCGGTCCCAGTAGAGCAGCACCATCTCCAAGTCCGAGCCCATCTCGCGCAACAAGAGCAACCGCAAGTAGCGTATGATCCAGAGCTGCGACTCGATGCGGAGCTTGCTCACGAGGTTGTAGTGGATCAACTGGTCGACCTTCATCAAGTTGGCATTGAACTTCTCAATCGACAGCCAGAGCGCCTGCTCGCTCTCGTAGAAGCTGGACGCCACGCCGCTCGCCACCACAAACTTGTTGAGGATGGTGAATGCGTCGTGCGCGAGGTACCTGTTGTCGAAAATGCTGAGAATCAGCAAGTCGTCGCTGGAGTATGTTCCTTTGACGGTGGTCGACTCCTTGTGGAGGTTCATGTAGATCAACCCGAGTATCTCGTGAATGCCCTGTTTGTACCCCACGGTGCTGTTGCACTTGGCCCACACAAACAACACCTCGATGAGCTGTTTGCGTACGCCCAACGACAGTGGACTTGGTTGGTAGAACTCTTCACCTGGTAGCAAGCGGTCTATGTCCATGATGATGGTGTTGAGGAGGTCGAGATCGGATTCTGGCAGGACGTGTTGGTTAGTTTGGTCTGTGTGTTTTCCCGCTCTCAATGGGTCTGCTACTGCTACCCTCTCCAAAGCGTTCCTGTTCTTTCTCGTTCCGCTCCGCGAGAGTGCCGGCGAACCTGCCCGCGATTTTGCCGCAAAGTACTGGGAGTCCTCACCTAGAAGGTGCCATGGCACCGCCATGTCTGGGCGTTTGCGTAGCTCGTGGTAGACGGTTCTGGTGCCGTGTAGTGCCTCTGGCCATGAGTGGATCTTCAAGCTGTTGGTGATGAGGGTGCACTTCCACACGAGGGTGCGCAAAAAGTGCGAGCAGCCGCGAAAGTTGTACTCGTCGTCGATGACCGCAGTGCGGAAGGCGTTCATGTTGCCGTTGTACTTGTGGATGGTCAACAAGACGCGGGATATGATTTCGTTTTCCATAATGGGATGTTTCTAATGGATGGTCTATAGTTTCTGCGGATGTTTCTATGTAATGGACGTTATGCTGATGCTGATATGCTGATGTTCTTGGTGATATGCTGGAGTTTCTTGGTGGTATACTGGTGTTTCTATGCGATTAATGATAAAAAGAATCTAAAATTTCTATTGATCAGTTATTAATCACAGTTACTACTGTTTATTACAGTTGTACTACCTCAAAGTTGTACTGCTTCAATTACACTCATACTGCTTTACGTTCTTACTGATATGGACGACTCTGGTAAACTCCAGAAAAGCTTGGATGCTTTGGCAGATCTCGAGACACAGATGGCAGCGGCCGAACGCGACTGCGAGGTCTTCCGCCTCAAAAAGACCAGCCACATCTACAAGTCCAGAAAGGCGGTGTTGGCCGGCATCGACAAGTTCTGGTACATTGTGCTCGCGGAGAACGACGAGTTCGCAGACTACATTGGGCTCGAGGACTTGAAGTATCTCGAAAGCATCGAAAACATCAGTGTGCAGTACAAAATCGCCGACATTGAGGTCCCCACCACCGAGGACTTGGACCACTTCAAGGATTTTGACGTCACATTCGCGTTTTCCGACGGCCTCATTGCTGCGCAGACCGTGACGAAAAAGTTCCGTGTGGTGATTGAGGACGGCGAGGAGAAAATCGTATCTGATGCGGTGGATGTGGTGTGGCCGCAGGACCTCCAGGAGTTCAATCCGCGCGCGATAAAAGACCGTGTGAAGGCGAGTGGTGCACCAATGACGAAAGACGATAAAAAGCAGTACAGGCTTGGAATCAAGTCGTTTTTCTCGTGGTTTGCATGGACGGGCGAGAAGCCGGGCAAGGAGTTCAGGAACGGCGAGGAGTTGACGCGTTTGATTGTGGACGACTTGTTTTTGAATGCGATCAAGTACTACGTGGTTGCGTTGCAGAACGAGGACGAGGAGAGTGAGGACGAGGGCGACAGCAGTGAGGGGGAGGCTCTTGATTTGAGCGATGGTGAGCCAGAGCAGAAGAAGAGAAAAGGGGAATGAGAAGAGGAATGACAGAGTAAAGAGAATAATCAAAGAATTGAGTAAAAAGGGGAATGAGAAGAGGAATGATAGAGTAAAGAGAATGATCAAAGAATTGAGTAAAAAGGGGAAGGAGAAGAGGAATGATAGAGTAAAGAGAATAATCAAAGAATTGAGTAGAAAAGGGGAATGAGAAGAGGAATGATATGATGAAAGAATTGAGTAGAATAGGGGAATGCGAAGAGGAATGATAGAGTAAAATGAAAGAATTGAGTTGGAAATATGCATGATATGTGCGGCTGATGAAGTTGATATACGGCTGAGCATTGATGTTTATGTAGTGTGGCATCTATAATTGCTCAAGTGTATGTGAATTTACTGTAAATGGTGTGGCATCTAGGATGCTAAAAGAGTAGTATTTAAAATGCTACGTTGGGAAGTCTTTCGCAGCCCAATTGACATACTGCGGCATTCTCCAATCATCAATTACATCTATGAACACTACCTCTGACTATGACCATTAACTCAACCCGGTATGAACATTCACTCAACCCGATATGAACACTCACTCGCCTGATTTGGTTCCAGTTACAAGTGAGAATTATATCCTCACCAAAAATCAATTGTGTGGATTTTGCCCATTACATTAACTTTTCACGAAAATCATATCTTGAATCACTAAAAATCTTTTAACGATTTTACCCGTTCCATGAATATTTAACGCCACAAACGTGTCCTCGTAAATAGCATTGTGGCCAACTGATGGCCCACTTAGTAATCGAATCTCTCGGCAATCCACTGCTTCCTCTGGTATACGAGTTCTTCCGCACCCAATTTACTTGGCGAGGGCCTCAATTAGACAGCATTGCACCCAATACTGAAAGCTCTTAAGAGGCGGATCCCTTTTAGTTATTCCGCAGTCATTCATTCGGACTTATCTAATAGTTTTGACTTCACAAATACAGCCAACGGGTTTTTACGGGATCGGAGGTCAAAGTCCTTGGGTAGGTTTCCCTGTCGCTCTTGTTCCATAGGCTTGTCTCCTTCTATCTTGGTCTTCTTCTATCTTCCTCTCCTTCTATCTTCGTCTTCTTCTATCTTCCTCTCCTTCTATCCTTGTTTCTTTCTCACTTTTATCCTTCAATTCTCTTCGCTCTACCGTGTGCCTTTCCCATTTTCTCTCCCTTCTTCATCTCCTCTTTGTCCTTCCACGTGATTTCTCCATACTGTTTCCTATAAAAGACTGCAAATATCACACTCAAATAACCAAACACAACACAACATGTCTCAAGGCCAGGAAAGAATCATTGGACACATGAACGCCGACCACCAGTTGGCATTGAACGACTACCTCGTGGTATACGGCAAGAAGAACGCCGACGACCTCAACTTCTCCTCTGTCCGTATCACGGACTTGGACTTGGAGTCCCTCACCATTGAGTACAAATTGAAAGCCTCCGAGAAGACCAACACCTACCAATTGAAGTGGAAGGACGCTGTAGAGGACAAGAACGTCGAGGTCGCTGCCTACTCCGACTTGAAGGACAAGTTGGTCGCCATGGCCCACTACACCGCCAGCAAGCAGGGGTACGCCGTCAAGCAGATCAAAGAGGTGTTGTTTCCCGCTCTCCGGGACGTGCCTTTCATCCTTTTGAACGTGATGATGTTCCTCAACGTCTACGACACTTCCATAGTGCACAATGCGTTCACCACAGACCCTACGTTCCAGTTGATTGCAAAGTACTTGCCAAGCGCATTGGGGACAGTTTACAACGTCATTTTTGAGAAGAAGCCGTTGGTCTCGCTCCTCACTATGTACACCGCCCACATCATCGAGATTGTGGGCTTTACTGTTCCGTTCTTGAGAAAGTACAGGGTTCCAGCTGAGCAGAGATTGAAGTGGTATGTGATGCACTTTTTTGAGGGCTTCTTGGTGATTTTGAAATTGAAGAGTTTGCAGTAAGGACCTGAACGTGAACGTGCATATCGATACTTGAGGGTGCACGCGAGTGTACTAAACGCGAGGATTCGACCTCCAGTAGATCCTTATAATTAAATGCGTGAATGTTTTATTAGTGAATTGTTAGTGTTCAATGTACATAAAAATGATTGAGAAGTACTCTTCTCCAATAAACTTCGCTATCCAACCTTAATCCCATTGACAACGCAGGAATTTGAAAAATCAAAAAAATGATTCCGCCCAGGATCGAACTGGGGACGTTCTGCGTGTTAAGCAGATGCCATAACCAACTAGACCACGCAACCATTTGTTGATTTAATGGAGCTGAATGTTTATGATACAGAAGAACTAAGATAATCTCTTTTGAACTCAAGTAGTTGGACCCACTGATATGAAAAACTAACGTAGCCTGGACTGGCAGACTTTTGACAGAGAGTGATATGCTTGTATTCTTCATTACAGAGCTTAACCTTGTATCTTTAATCCTATTCTACGCGCTAACCTACTTAACTCCAATTTTACACTCGTTCAAACTCACTTTGCTCACGTTCACTCGCCCTGTATTTCGTTCCGACACTCGTTCAAATTCGCTTCGCTCACATTCACTCGTCCTGTATTTTGTTCCGACATTCGTTCACATTCGCCTCGCTCACGTTCACTTGCTATACAATTCCCCTGAAGACATTCCTCGTGGACTTCAAAAACCTCACAAGCTCCTTATGCCCATTGAACTCCCTCTGCAACTTCTCTGTTACCTCCTCCTCAATCACAGGTACCGACTCCCCCACCCTATACTCCTCACTCGACACATCGAGCTCTATCGAAAACTCTCTATCAAGGTCATCCGGGTCTATATTCGTGAACACAAACCGTATGAGATCCACAGACACCGCTATTATTCTCAATCCCAAGTATGCCTCGAACTTCAAAAGCTCGGGGTGGTCTCTTTTCACCTGTGCGGCGAGGCTCTTCTGTATCGCGTCGAATTCCTCGTGTGAAGACCGTATCTGCGACGTGAGCACCCCGACCTGAGCCAGCAAGTCCTCCTTCACGTTCGCCAACTCAGTGTGCTTTCTCTGGAGTTCGTCCACCTTTTGTTTCTGCGCTTCTAGTACATGTACCGACCTGTCCAAGTTCTCCTTTGTCTTTTCCTCCTTGACTTTTAGCAGCAGAACCTGTTCCTTGAGCTTGTGGTCCTGTGTGCGAAGCTCACTGAGCCGGAGTTGGTAGTTTTGGTTCTCCGACATGAGCCGCACGCGTTTCGCATTCAACTTCTGCTCAATGTTGGCCTGGAAGTCGTGCATCTGTGCCTGGAGCACCTCGAACTCCTCCAACAGTGTTTGGTTCATGATATGTAAACAAAAAAAGAGGTTTGCAACAATGCCAAAAAAAAACATTTGCAACAATGCCAGAGACAGTAAAACTATTGACATTCAACACCTGGGGGTTGAAGTTTGTTTCCAAACACAGAGATGTGCGACTCCGGGCGATCGCCGAAAAGCTCGCGGATTCAGACGAAGATTACGATATCGTGGCGCTCCAAGAGGTGTGGTGTGAGGGCGACTGGCAGTATCTCAATGAAATCTGCGCACACAGATACCCGTTCCGCAGACAGTTCAAATCGGGGATGATCGCGGGACCGGGTTTGGTCATTCTCTCCAAGATCCCCATAGAAGAGTCGTTTTTGTATCGCTTTCCCATCAATGGCAGACCATCGGCTTTTTTCAGAGGCGACTGGTTCGTGGGCAAAAGCATAGCGGTCACCTTGCTCAAGCCGTTGCACAAGGATTCCAAGCCAATTGCAATCCTCAACTCGCACATGCATGCCCCGTATGCTCAGAGTGGCGATGCAGCATACGCCTGTCATCGCGCGTGCCAGGCATGGGACTTCACCAAGGTTGTCCGGATGTTGAAGAAGGCAGGATACGCCGTGATACAGGTGGGTGACTTGAACTCTAAACCAGGCTCTCTCCCGTATCAGTTGTTCACAGTGGAAGCGGGCTTAGAGGACTCCTGGGTGAACTGCCATCGCGACAGTGATAAAGTGTACTCGAATGCGGAGATTGCCCAATTATCGCCCCGTGAGCAGATCGAGTTAGGGGGAATAACGTGTGACTCGCAGTTGAACACATGGAGAGCAAACCGTCAGCTTTGGGAGGCTTGTAGGTTGGACTATGCGCTCATTGACCCGCAAACTATCAGAGCGTTGAAGGGATCGGTGCACTTTACCGAGCGGTTGCCAGGACTCGACTGTCTGTACTCAGACCACTTTGCTTACTTTGCTGAGCTTGAGATCAAGGACCTGGAGGTACTGGAGATTGCGCTTGGTGAGAAAGAGCTAGTGTACAAGGAGTTGCAGATAGAGGTGGGGAACTACCTCAAGCACACTATCCCGAAGCAGGCCCTGTGGAGAAAGTACCACTTCTTGGGGTCTATTGTGCTTGTGGTGCTATTGCATGTTGCTGTGTCGTTTGCGGCGCTGCGGGCGTCGTGGGCGTCGGTGATTATGATGTTGGCAAGTACCTTGGTGGGGATTACTGGGGTGGTGAATGGGTTGATTTGGTTTTTGGGAGTGAGGTCTGAGGAGCGGGCACTTCAGGAGGTTCAGATGGAGGTGGAGGATTCTTTGTTTGCGTTGTATAGAACGTGAGTGAGTGTGGGTGAGTGAATGTGAGCGAAGCGAGCATGAACGAACAAGAGCGTGAGTTAGTGAGCTAGAGCTAACTAGAGCGTGGGTTAGTGAGCTAGAGCTGACGAGAGCATGTATGACATGAACGAACGATAGTGACAAGCGCTTGGGAAGAACAACGAGAAGGTGAATGAGTGAACTAGGCACTCTTAGCCTCACTTTGAACGGGAGGATAAGTACTAAGCTCATGAGAACGAGCGGTTAATAAGGAGATGATATACTTAACTCCCGAGTAGGAGAATTTGATAGGAAATGAAACTGCTTTATATTATACTATTCTCTATGACCTCTTCATATTATACCAACTATTCTCTATGACCTCTTTATTCTCTATGACCTCTTCATACCACTTAATTTAATTTGGATGAAGACAAAAAGGGCCGGATAGGAAAGTCATTGTGGTTTATTGAATTCGTTTGCTCGTTCCATCTCCGCTATCGCTCACATTCGCTTCGCTCCTGTTCGGTCCTTTTATTTTCTTTGGCAGCCTGTTTTTTCATACGTGTACAATGTTCATACTATTGGTTCTTGCGCTCGGTGTCGAGGCCAACTTCTTCAACTTCTTCGGCGGGTTCAACCAGCAGGAGCAGCACGAGCCTGAAGGCAGACTCGATACCCCACAACAGTTCGAAGAGGCCATGTTAAACACGCGTTGTGAGCGGTACTTGTGTGGAGACACGGGCATCTGTGTTGATGGTCCAGACAACTGCCCCTGCCCATATCCATCGTCACAGTTGAGGTGTGTGTTGCCAAACGGAAAGTTCTTGTGTGTATCGAAGCCATCTGGAGAGATAGCCGTGAACTATGAAGACGAGCACAGCTGGAAGGTGGACGCTAAGGATGACAATGTGAGAGACTGTGGGTGGGTCACGAGGGCGTATAAAGGGTTGGTTTAGGTGACGGAGAGAGTGAGTGAAGACGGATAAAAAGTATGATAGAAGAGGGTCGGAAAGTGGTAAGAGAGAGATGGATGTTTGGGCCGAGATGCATATTGAAGAAGGTACTTGCCTCTAGAAAAATGGAACTAACTCGCCATCAGGAAAATGGAACTAACTCTCCATCAGGAAAATGGGAATGATATGCCTCCAGGAAAAGGGAATAGTCCAAAGGCGGCCAGATTGACCTTCATGGTGGTATTGAGAAACCTTGATTTCAAACAAGCCCAACTAAGTAATGCTTGTGTTTCCGTGCCAGGGTAATCCCTTTATATGAGGCCATACTGATGAAGGCGAATGTAAAGCTAAGTCAAGGGCCATTGATATGCAGAGTATTGATATACTTGGAGCAATTGATATGATCATCGACAAGCTGAATTTGGTCTTACTGTGGCCATTACCATGGTACTGAAAGGTCAACCAGTCGATAAAAGGGTATTGTATATTGCGAATAAAGGTTAAGGTATTCATCATCTAGAATAGTAAAGTCCGTCTCCATAAACACGAGTATCTTCACTAATAGTGTAATTCTTGGTAATGGCTTACAAAACCTATGACCAGTTCTTATCTACGGCACGTGACCTATGACTAATACCTATGACATTTATATAATCTGAAAAATCCGAGAAAAATGGGATAACTACAGAATGTATTACCACATCCTCGCTTTCCTACCGCTCATCCTCACTTTCCTTCCACTCATCCTCACTTTCCTTCCACTCATCCTCACTTTCCTTCGAACTTCCTGAAGGCTTGCTCGTATATCTACCTCCTCTCGTCATCCTCCCCCAGCTCCGCATCTATTACTTCTCCGCTATGCTCTTCTGACTCTTTCTCACGTGATGATAAGATCACGGCACTCTGAGTCATAAGTAATCCCAACTAAAAAAGGCGCGATTGGCCGATCATAACTTTTCAGCCATTTCTTTTATATATATCTCCCGCTCCACATACTTTTCGTTATATATATCTCGTATCTCCCACTCATACTTTTCTCAGCACTATGTTATCTGCTAGACGCATACTTAACACGCGACTGAGACTGTTGGCAACCGCCAGCATGTTCCACGTCCCCGAGGACTTGAAGAGCAGGACTCCTCCATACGCCAAGTTGATCAAGAATTTGGCCACCGTGAATAAGGTCCTCGACAACCAACCGCTCACATTGGCGGAAAAAATCTTGTACTCACACTTGTGCAACCCCGAGGAACTCTCGGGCCGCTTGTCCTCCATCAGGGGCGAGCAGTACCTCAAGTTGAACCCCGACCGAGTGGCGATGCAGGACGCCTCCGCACAGATGGCGCTTTTGCAGTTTATGACGTGTGGCATGCCGCTGACCGTGGTCCCTGGTTCGATCCACTGCGACCACTTAATTGTGGGGAAAGACGGCGCGGAAGACGATTTGACCAAATCGATCGCCACGAACAAAGAGGTGTTTGACTTTTTGCAGCTGTGCGGCGAAAAATACGGCATCCAGTTCTGGGGTCCAGGGTCCGGTATCATCCACCAGATTGTGCTTGAGAACTTTTCTGTCCCCGGCTTGATGATGTTGGGAACCGACTCGCACACACCGAATGCCGGTGGTTTGGGCGCCATAGCGATCGGTGTTGGTGGTGCTGATGCCGTGGACGCATTGACGGGCACTCCGTGGGAGTTGAAGGCGCCAAAGATCTTGGGTGTCAAGTTGACGGGCCACTTGTCCGGGTGGGTTTCGCCCAAGGACGTGATTACCAAATTGGCGGGCATCTTGACGGTGAGAGGTGGCACTGGGTTCATTGTGGAGTACTTTGGCGAGGGTGTGGAGCTGTTGTCGTGCACGGGAATGGCTACAATCTGTAATATGGGTGCTGAAATCGGTGCCACGACGTCTACGTTCCCCTACCAGGCCGCGCACCGCAGGTACCTCGAGCAGACTGGCAGAGGGCCCATTGCGCAGCTGATTGACGCAATTGCGCAGGAACACAACTTCTTTAGGGCGGACGAGGGCGCCCAGTACGACAAGGTGGTGGAAATCGACTTGTGTGAGTTGGAGCCACATGTGAACGGGCCATTTACGCCTGATTTGTCGACGCCAATCTCGAAATTCGGTGCTACCGCCGCAAAGGAGGGCTGGCCAGCGAATGTGAGTGCAGGCTTGATTGGATCGTGTACCAACTCGTCGTACCAGGACATGTCGCGTGCAGTTTCGCTCATCAAGCAGGCTGAGAACGCGGGCATCAAGCCCAAGATCCCGTTCTTTGTGACGCCGGGTTCCGAGCAGATCAGAGCGACAATCGAGAGAGACGGGTTGATTGAGACTTTTGAGAACAATGGTGCCGTGGTTTTGGCGAATGCGTGTGGTCCGTGCATCGGGCAGTGGGACAGAACGGATGTTTCCAAGGACCTGACGGACTTCAACGCCATTTTCACCTCGTTCAACAGAAACTTCAGAGCGAGAAACGACGGTAACAGAAACACCATGAACTTCTTGACGTCGCCAGATATGGTCACTGCGATGATCTACTCGGGAGACATGAACTTCAACCCAGTCACCGATTCGATTCCGTTGCCAAACGGCGAGGAGTTCAGATTCGCGCCTCCACAGGGCGAGGAGTTGCCTGGTGCTGGTTTCATCAAGGGCCGTGCTGAGTTCTACCCTGTGGCGAACCCACAGCCACAAGCCGACGTCCAGGTGAACGTGTCGCCGTCATCTGACAGATTGCAGTTGCTCGAGCCGTTTGCGCCGTGGTCTGGGGAGGAGATGGCGACCAACGTGTTGTTGAAGGTCGAAGGTAAGTGCACCACAGACCACATTTCTGCTGCGGGTGCGTGGTTGAAGTACAAGGGGCATTTGGAGAACATCTCCAACAACACGTTGATTGGCGCGGTGAACAAGGAGACCGGCGAGGTTAATGTGGCGTACGACTTGAACGGTGACAAGTACCTGATTCCTGAGTTGATGATCAAGTGGAAGGAGGACGGCAGACCGTGGGTGGTTGTTGCTGAGCACAACTACGGTGAGGGGTCTGCGAGAGAGCACGCAGCGTTGTCGCCACGTTTCCTTGGGGGTTCTGTGATTTTGGTCAAGTCGTTTGCGCGTATCCACGAGACCAACTTGAAGAAGCAGGGCATGTTGCCGTTGACCTTTGCGGACGAGGCCGACTACGACAAGATTGCGGCTGGCGACTTGTTGACGACGATAGACTTGGCAGACATGATCGCGAAGGGTGGCGACAACGGAGGGTACGTGAGGATGAAGGTGGAGAAGCGCGACGGTTCGGAGTTTGAGATCCGCTGTAAGCACACCATGTCTAAGGACCAGGTGGAGTTTTTCAAGGCCGGGTCGGCAATCAATTACATTGGTAACCAGAAGAAGTAATAGAATAGCATAATAGAGGAAGAACGGTAGGAAGAGTAGAGGATCACGCACAGACAGAACAGTAATGAGCAGGCAGAAAAATGATCAGAACAGAACAGAAACGTAATGATCAGAACAGAACAGAAAATGAACAGGAACTTGACAGAGCAATGAACAGTAGTGGAGAGACATCATGATCAAATAAGGCAGTGTAGTGAGACGCTCGCAATAGTTATTATGCACTCGTCATCCCACTTTCCTCTTTGAGATTTTGTTTGCACCCAATCGTTATTTCCACATTTTCTCATGCTCAGTGACTGGAACTGGACAAGCTGATCAGAAACATTAAGAATTAACACACATTGTCTACCCTCGTAGTTGATCTTCTCAAAATAGTTTGATTCAGGTTTAGGTACTTCCAAAGGTGCCACACCGTTGGCTTGTACTAGGTCTGCTGGATAAAAATGTCTGGATTATTATGGAAGATCCGATGTCGTCTCAGCGAGGCTTCTGGTGATCTTGAAAAGATGACGGTAGAGATATGGAACAACAGTTTTGAAGTGACTGCATCTATGATTGCGGGGGTTAATTCGATAGCTATTTTCCAGTTCTCCCAATCTGACTGGCAACGCTGACTCATGTCAAATCCCAAACATTTGAGAGCTTCTCCACAGCACTATCTCTAGACTGAGGACGTTGTACTCTCAAAAACTGATACTCGGGGCTGTAGTCTCATCTCAACTTTCTTTTTCTTCGACTGAAGATTCTGCCTTTCGTATAGATCTGTGATGTTCGCAACTTACGGCTACCAATTCAAAACGATACATCCATTCTTTCGGATTCTATCCTCCTATGTAACTTTCTCGTTTCCAATCTTTTCACGATACACTGATTCTTTCGGATATCATCCTCCTATCTTATCCAATATTCTCACATCTCATTACCTTTTACCTCGTTATAGTCGCTCGCGTTCACATTCGTTCACTCACGAGGTTGCCAATCTCTACGACTACCACAGTCATGTAGTTCCATACACACTCGCTTCGCCCGCTTAATTCACTCATTAATGCTACCGCTCGCTCACTTAATACACTCACAAATTGCTAGCTTTCATGGTTTACTCATAAAGTGCTCTCGCTTGCCTCGCTCACGCTTGTTTGCTCATGCCACGTTAGCCTACATTCCCCTTCATGCTTTGCATTACTAATAAATGAAAGGTGTCTTTCTATAGAATTGAAAAATCAACATTTTAAGCGTCAATCAAATCGTGGGACTTGTCAGCGTCCTCCTCGTCCTCGTCCTGCTCCCTGGCACGGTCGTAGAACTCGTTCAAGATCTTTGGACTGATTCTGTTCAACATCTCCTTTGGATAGATTCTCAACAACGACCACGCCTGGTCCAAGGACTCGAAGATGGTTCTGTTCTCGTACGCACCCTGCGCAATGAAGTTTTTCTCAAACTTCTCCAAGAACTCCAACGACAACTTGTCCTCGGTCGACAACGCCTCCTCACCCACGACAGCCTTCATCGCCGCAGCGTCCCTACCAATCGCGTACTTGGCATACAACTGGTTGGAAACGTCACCGTGGTCCTTTCTGGTCATGCCCTCACCGATGGCAGACTTCATCAAACGCGACAACGACGGCAAGACGTTGATCGGCGGGTAGATACCCCTGTTGTCCAACTGTCTGTCAATCGAGATCTGGCCCTCGGTAATGTACCCGGTCAAATCTGGGATCGGGTGCGTGATGTCGTCGTTCGGCATGGTCAAGATAGGCACCTGCGTGATGGATCCGTTTCTGCCCTCGACTCTACCGGCTCTCTCGTAAATGGTGGACAAATCGGTGTACATGTAACCAGGGTAACCTCTTCTACCTGGCACCTCCTCTCTGGCAGCAGACACTTCTCTCAACGCATCGGCGTAAGACGACATGTCCGTCAAGATGGTCAACACGTGTCTCTCGGTCTGGTACGCCAAGTACTCGGCGGTGGTCAAGGCCAAACGAGGCGTGATGATTCTCTCGATGGTGGGGTCGTTGGCCAAGTTCAAGAAGAGCGACGTTCTCTCCAAAGATCCGTTTTCCTCGAAATCCTGCTTGAAGAAACGCGACGTCTCCAAGTTCACACCCATGGCGGCAAACACAATCGAGAAGTTCTCCTCGTGGCCGTCGTGGACGTCCTTGGTCGGTCTGACCAAACCGGCCTGCCTACAGATCTGCGCGGCAATCTCGTTGTGCGGCAAACCCGACGCAGAGAAAATCGGAATCTTCTGGCCTCTGGCAATGGAGTTCATCGTGTCAATGGCCGAGATACCGGTGGAAATCATCTCCTCGGGGTAGATACGCGCGTACGGGTTGATGGGCGAACCGTTGATGTCCAAGTAGTCCTCGGCAAAGATCTTGGGGCCCTTGTCGATGGGTCTACCAGAACCGTCGAAGATTCTACCAAGCAGGTCCTCGGAAACGGGGATCTTCAAGTTCTCACCGGTGAACTCCACCCTGGTCTTCTTGACATCGATACCAGACGTACCTTCAAACACCTGCACAACGGCCTTGGTGCCCTTGACCTCCAAGACCTGGCCCTGTCTGATGCTGCCGTCGGGGAGGGTCAAGTTGACGATTTCGTTGTAACGAGGGAACTTGACGTTGTCCAAGATAACCAACGGGCCATTGACACCGCCGACTGTGTTGTAGTTGAGTCTGGGCTTGATATTGAAACCCTCCGTCACGGCCTTCTTGTTCAAATCGAACAATTCCTTATCGGTGAGTGACATGATTGATTGATTGTTAATTAGCTGGTTGATAAGATTTTTTTGAACATAGGGACAACAATTTCGGCTTTCAACGAATCGTGATGAAATTTACTCTTTACAAAAGTTTACGCATAGGAGGAATAAAACGTGGGAGATGGGGGTTGATGGATGGATGGTGTATGATGAGGCCGCCGAGAGTGATCCCGACAGGCGGTGGACAGTGTATGGCTTTTGTTGTCTTATCTGACGATTGCTGTAAAAATGGTGCAAAAATGAGCGAAAATAGAAATACCCGAGAAAGATTGTGGATGTGTGTAAATTATTATTGGCATGAACGAGAACGCGAGTGAGTGTCATCGAATAAGGAGGACACTCTACAAATATCATCTACGTATATAGTGAGACGCTCTATTTCTACAAATCTACGTATCTAGTGAAGCGACGCTCTAATTCAATGATATCTACGTATAGTGAGGACCGACCTCTACTAATATTATCTACGTATATTGTGTACCTTTTAATATCATATCCTATCTACGTATAGTGAAGACTAATATCATCGACGCATATAGTGAAGACACTCTAATTGAATGATATCTACATATAGTGAATTCTACATACCATCTACGTATATTGTGTACCTTTTTCCTATCCTGTATCCTATGGTTTCAACTCTATCTTACATCCGATTACCTGTTGCTTCGGGACGTCTGAAAAATGGCTCTTATGTTCGCTGAAGCATGTCCTCGAGAAAGCCACCGTTAAACTAAGTGTTTTAACTTATGTTCGTTGAAGCATGTCCTCGAGAAAGCCACCGTTAAACTAAGTGTTTTTCCTTATGTTCGTTGAAGAATGTCCTCGAGAAAGCCACCGTTAGACTAAGTGTTTTTCCTTCACGTTCGGCCAGTCTGAACATGTTCACTCCCAGTCTTACTCACAACATCCCACTCATTCAACTTCAACTTCATCTGATTCTCAATCAACGAACTCACATTCAAATCTCGCAAACTGGACGGCACGTGCATGTCCACATGGATCAACTTCCGGTAGACCTGCTCCATTATGAGCTTGAGACTGTCGTCCGCATACGCCACCGTCGACGACACATTCCTGATCTGCAAATAGTACAACCGGTGCAATATTTCGTCAAAGTCGTAGAACGCCTCCGGGTCGTAGTCCTCCTGCTGGTTCGAGAGAAATAGCACCTTGAAGTTGACCAAGATCTTCACCACGACAAGCAAGAAGCGGAGAAACTCCTTGATGGAAAGCTTGTTGAACGGCTTGCTGAGTATCTTGTGCGGGATGATGACAATCTTGCGCGAGGTCGCAGGACTGGCCGTCTCGGCCTGCGAGTGCGGCGATACCAGCGGAGCGAGCTCATTATTTGTTTTCACTAGCGATGCGCGTCTCTGGTTGTTGAGTGTCTTCGAGCTCAACGGAAGCTTGATGAAGTTCCCTAGCTTGATGATCTTTTCGTGGTTTTTTGGGGCGTCCGGTGGCTTGAAAACGTCCTTCAACTCCTCAGTGTGGCCCCCGAGACGGATCTCCTTCTCCTTGATCAAGTCGAAAAACTCGTGTCCCGGAATCAAGTGCAACAACTCGGTCAAAAACGGGAGTTTGGTGTCGAGAACGTCCCGCAACCTTGCCTGTATAAACACCAAGTTCTCCAAGAACTGGTTGATCTGGAGGATGTTAGAGTTGAGGAGCTTTCCAAGCGGTATTATCGGCTGTGAAAACACCAACAACTCCTTCTGCATGTTGAACGTCAACTCCTTCAACGTCTTGAGATGCAGCACGCGGAGCTTGAACGAGTGGAGTTGGATCTGTTTGATCTTGAATGCTTTCAAGTCCTCTAAGAGCACCGATATCTTCCCGTCTGCCTCCGTGTACTCGTTGCGGATCTGCTGCTCTCGTTCTCGTATCGCACGTTTTGCCCCCTCGGCCTTCTCGCGTGCCTCTATCACCTCCACCTTGAGCTTGTCGTTTCTGGAACGCACAGACAGTATCAAGCGGTCGAGCGAGTTGTTCTCGAGCACGGCGTTCAGTGTCTTGAGCTTGGTTAATTGTAGCGCAAGGGCCTGCACTGAGCTGGCCAGGATTGTGGGGACCTCGCTGTGCGCGCGCTGCAGGGACACGAACTCGTCGACGGAAATGCCACCTCCGCTGGCCTGGAAGACCCCGTTGATCCGCTGCTTGCCGAGGTAGCTCGTGGCGTCGCTGGAGCGCACTTGTTTCTGGAGGGCGCTGATCTCCTCACTCGCCATGGGTCATAGAAATAGTAGCGTGGAGAGAAATGGTCACGTGTGATAACAGAAATATTGAAGATAGAAGCGGTGTGTAAACAGGACAAACCTGGGCGGTGTGTCAATAAGACAAACCTGGGAGAAGTGTAATAAAAAACAGGATCCTTGAAGTTTGATACAGGTACCTGAGAGATTGATAGAGATCCCTATTAAGCGATGAGAAACTGGTGGATAAGATGTCACCTGAGAATCACGTGAGCTCACTATCAAGCCGATGTTTTTTTCCTATTACGTCTATGCTTCGGAAGAGTACGAAGGAAGTAGACCGGCCGATCAACGATGCGAGTCCTGTGCGGATAGCGCTTCTCGGCGGGTCCAAGGCCGGAAAGACGTGCCTTATTTCCAAATTGGCGTACGGGATCTTCCGCGACACCTACTACCCCACCACGCAGATCAACCCAATCCTCTTCAACTTCGGTGCGGACGACAAGCAAAGCAGAACGATCTTGGATGGGTCGGAGTCTACGGCCGCTGCAGGCGAGTTGTTGCAATTGGATCGCGCGGTGTTGAGTCCGTTGTTGTACAAGCACATCTCGAGGGTAAGTCAGAGGAATCAGCAGGGAAAACATACAGGAAGCCAAGGTCAGGGTAAAATGGGCCAAAGTAGCCAAAGTCAAGTTGGTCAAAGTCAAATCGGTCAAAGTAAAATGGGCCCAAGTCAAGTAGGTCCAAGTCAAATGGGTCAACCTTCCAGAAGGGACGAATCCGAAATCACCATCACTGCTAAAAACGAATACTACAAATCATTCAAACACAAGACCGACGAAAGCTCCGAATACGTCCCCCCTCATGTTACCCCTATCCTAGTTGAGCTCATCGACACCCCCAGCTTCAAGCCGAGCCAGATCGTGCCGTTTTTGGAGGCATCGCTCTACGTAAAGTTGGGGAAGGAAGTGTTGCGCAATCTCGCCAACGAGCCACCAAAGCCCGTGCTGACGAGCCCGCTACTTGTGGCCAGCGGGGCCAGCGAGATGAACGGGAACATCGATGGGTATTTCTTTGTGTACTCGCTGGTGCCGTCGTACAACCCCCCGTCGTACAACGAGGTGTTGAACGACGAGGACTCGACTGCTGAGGTGGACGGAGAATCCTCTCAATTGCCTCCAGGAATCGACGGCGATGCATTCAACCTCCTCGCCATCATGAAGCAGGCGTTGAACGAGGCGTGGCAGGAGTACAACACGTTCAAGAGCAAGTGGGAAAAGGGAAAGGAGCACGACGTGTTTTCCATCAAGAACGCGATGCGCAATGTGTGGCTGCTGCAGAACCCCAGTGATTTGGAGAAATTGCGAAAGGAGCTCCGCACAGAGATCCGCTTGATGGAGAACCCCACGGACCCGGCAGACCCCAACTGCCCGCCGCCGATCTGGCTCGTGTGCACGAACGTGAACAGTCCGTTGAGCTCGCCGAAGTTTGTGGAGAACGGTGTGAAGTTGGCGAAGTTCTGGGGCTGTGGATTTGTGGCGGTGGACAGTGTGGGAGGGGTTGACACGGTTTTGTCGTTGATGATACGGGAGGTTGTTGAGAGGAGGCGGGCGAGAAGGAGTAGGTGAGCTAACAACGAGGAGTGGGTGGACCAAAAAGACTAGTGAACTACCAAGAAAGTTGAACACCGGACTTGACAAACCAAAAGGGAATAGAGCCTCTTGGAATTCCTGATGAGTATCCCGCAAATAGCGGCTCCTTAGAATTGCATAACATTGCAAGGCAATAAATAATAATAGGATAATGGTAGCTTTAACTATAGTTTATGACAAGGTACTAATATATGATAGTCCAGACTACTAATATGAAATAATGCAAGTTATTATGAGAGTCCAAGCTACCATTATATAATAGCACGCGACCAAGAAGCTAACAATACATCTTGTTCAACATTGCCGATAGCACGCTACCAAGAAGCTAACAATACATCTTGTTCAACATGGCCGACGGTTACTCCTCCAGCTTCAATTATATTTATTTGCTCAATTTAAGTACTACATTCATGTACTCGTTGTTCATGCTGACTCATTCAGCATTGGCCAATCAACACTATATCTCACGTTCACATTGCTTAGTCTTCTCATACAGAATTAATCTTCATGTCACTCACACAGAACTATCTCCATCTTTCTACTCATACAGAACTATCGCCATCTTTCTACTCATACAGAACTATCGCCATCTTTCTACTCATACAGAACTATCGCCATCTTTCTACTCATACAGAACTATCGCCATCTTTCTACTCATACAGAACTATCGCCATCTTTCTACTCATACAGAACTATCGCCATCTTTCTACTCATACAGAACTATCGCCATCTTTCTACTCATACAGAACTATCGCCATCTTTCTACTCACACAGAACTATCGCCATCTTTCTACTCACACAGAACTATCGCCATCTTTCCATGCCACTCACACAGAATTATCTCGATCTCTCTACTCGCTCAATATTGTGTTTCTTTTTTTTTTCGCAGCCATTTTGTCCATTTCATCTACATCTTGTCCATTCACCTACACCTCAGCCACCGCAACGCCCAACTCGGAATCTCCCTGCCCAAAATACAACAACCACTTCCCCTTGAACTGCACAATGCCCTCGCAAAACACAACCTTGTTCACCTGCCCCTCGTACTCGTTTTTCTCCAGCGGCCGCATGAACGGCAGGTCCAAGCGCGCCAACGGCCCCCCCCTGATGTTGTCGTAATCAACCAACATCTGCCCGATCGAATACGTGTCAGGCGACAAGTTGTACCCCCCCGTGGTGCTCGCGTTGTAGATGAAAACCCACTGGTTCTTGCCGTTGTCGAGCTTTATCGGCGCGGGCCCCGACTCAATGAGCTTGTTTTCCCACGGGAGCTTGGGCTCCGTGAACCTGTTTGCATTGTAGTTCCCACTGATGGGCTCCCAGTGGATCATGTCGTGTGACTCAGCCAAGTGCAAGTGCGAGTCGCCAAACACCATGTAGTACTTGCCGTCCTTGGCCTTCTCCGTGAAGATCGCACCGGACTTCAGCCACTCGTACCTGATCAACTTGGTGTTGTCCCAGCCTATGGCGATGTCCTGCCAGAACCCTGGCACAAAGGAACGGTACTTGGTCCAGTGGAACAAGTCCTCCAGCGTGGCTACACAGAGACGCGCGGTTATCTTGTCGTACGCGGTGTACGTGACCACAAACAACTTGGAGACCGGGTCGTGCACTATGCGCGGGTCCTCGAGGCCTCCGCCCTGCTCCCACGGCTCGCTCGCACGTAAAATCGGTTTGTGGTACTTTTTGAAACTAAAGCCGTCGTCTGACCATGCGAGCCCAATTGACGACTCTTTTGCCTTGTTCTGCGCGCGGTACAACAAGAACACGCGCTGGTCGATCACAATGGCCGTGGCGTTGTACAAGTACCCGCTCTCGAACTCGAGGTCGGGGTTGGGCTTCAAAATCGGGTTTCCCGTGTACTTGGTGAACGGGCCCAACGGGAACGCTTTCGGCGCGCGGTAGTGCTTGTCGCCGACCACTGAGTCGCGGGTTATAATTGGGATGTGCATGCTATTGCTCTTGTGCCCCCTAATTGCTAATTTCTGCGGGGAGAAATGTCGCGGCGGCTTTGCAAAAAATGTTGAACAGATAGTAAATAGTATAGACTACAGATAGACTACCGATACAGACTACAGTGACAGCACAGATAGACTACAGCTACAGGCAATAGATACGTCCTATACCACTACAGCTACAGGCAATAGATACGTCCTATAGATACCACTACAGTTCAGGCAATAGATACGTCCTACAGGTACCACTACAGTTCAGGCAATAGACACGTCCTATAGATACCACTACAGTTCAGGCAACAGATACGTCCTACCACTACACTCAGCACTACGCACATCCACTATTCTATGGGCCAGTTATTATCGCATCCAGTCGAGGACAAAACAATCGACTACAAGACACACCTGACGCTCACGTACTGCGTGGGGTCGATGCAGGGGTACCGCATGACGATGGAGGACGCGCACGACGTAAAGATCAACGAGGACGAGTCGTTGGCGGTGTTTGGGGTGTTTGACGGGCACGGCGGCACCCAGTGTCTGGAGCACCTCGCGGAGATACTCCCCAAACGCATATTCAAGAGGCTCAACCACAAGCAATTGGCGTTGGGCGAGTACGCGGCGACGTTGAAGGATGCGTTTTTCGAGGCGGACCTGGAGTTGTCGCGGATGCCGAACTTTGTCAACTGCGGATCGACGGGCATTGTTGCCACCATTGTCAAGGACAGATTCATAATCGTGGCCAACACGGGCGACTCGCGATGCATTCTCTCGGTGAACGGCCGGGCCAAAACGATGTCGTTTGACCACAAGCCGATCCTCATGAACGAGCGCATACGGATCGAGAACAGCAACGGGTACGTGATGAACAGCCGCATCAACGAGATCTTGGCGTTGTCGCGGGCGTTTGGCGACTTCAAGTTCAAGTCGCCGTACTTGCGCAGCCTGAAGAACAAGTACATCATCGAAAACCAGCGCCGAAAGCAGGGCAAGAAGCTCGTGCACATCCCGCCGGAGCTTTTCCAGGTGACGGTGGAGCCGGACGTGATGACGTACGACTTGGCGTCGGAGTGGCAGGCGCAGCCGGAGTTTGTGTGTGTTGCGTGCGACGGGATCTGGGACTGCTACCTGAACGACAAGTTGGTGACGACTGTGCGGGAGATGTTGCGCAACGGGTGGAAGTTGCACAAGATAGTGGAGTTTGTATTGCATGACTGTTTGACGATGGCGAACAACATCACGGGGATTGGGTTTGATAACATGACGTTGATTATTGTGGCGGTGCATCCGCGGGAGACGATTGAGGATTGGTATGAGCGGATGCTGAAGAGGTAAGAATGGCAAAGATGAGTAAGAGAATGAGTATGGAAAATGCATGGGTATGGTAAGGTGCATGAACATGGGTATGAGAATGCTTGAATTGGGGAAGATAAATCAGTATGGATATGAGAATGCATGAATTGGGGAAGATAAATCAGTATGGATATGAGGAGGCGCACGAGCCACTTGACGATACATGAGTATGGATATGACGAGCTACTAGACGATACATGAGTATGGAGGTAGGAAATGCACGAGTCACTACAAGATACATGAATATGGATAAGATGCATGAGAGGCATGGATTTATTATGGAGACCAAGTGAATAAGAAGGTATTCAGGGTCGGACAGATTTAGGTTCTGGTTAGATATGAGTGCAGACGCTCAACTTAGACGACTGGAGATTAGATGGGAGACTACTGAACGCAAGCAGACTAGTATCTCTTAGTAGATACTACCTAGCTGACTAGTGTCTATTAGTGCAGATATTACAGACGAGGTCAACGACTGGTGTCTATCAGTACAGATATTACAGACGAGGTCAACGACTAGTGTCTTTCAGTACAGATATTACAGACGAGGTCAACGACTAGTGTCTATCAGTACAGATATTACAGACGAGGTCAACGACTAGTGTCTATCAGTACAGATATTACAGACGAGGTCAACGACAAGTGTCTATCAGTACTGATAGACACTAGCCCGGGCACTAGAGTTTATCAATACATAGAGACACCCATTAGTACTCCAGTATTTTCTCTTTCACTTGCGGGACCGAAAGACTCTTTTTCTTTTCCTAAAACTCTTATATCGGTGTTTGGCTCTCCCCAGAAAATAGGTATTCATTTGTTTGCTCAATCTCCGCAAAAAATAGATTTCAACTAATAGACTCTCGCAAGCTCCGAAACTACCGAACTCTCCAAACTAAAGAACTCTCCAGACCAGAGAACTCTCCGAAACCAAAGAGTTCCCCGAAACCGAAGAACTCTGGCAAGCTTTCCCTCATGCTCAGTTCCTGGTTCGCTCCAGAAACTCGTCTCCTGCACAATTTCTTAACCATGAAAAAGTAAATAAAAAGCATCAAACACTTTTTCTGAGCCGAAAAGCACCTGATTAGAGCAACCACAACACCCACATTTAGCATATCGAGCATCGGCATAGGAGAGTAGCATACAGTGTATCCGTAACATCATCCCACACCAACGGCTAATAGTACCCCAAACATGACCGCCGTGGAAGCCGTGTACGAAGACCCGATAATACGGTTGATACAGGACCCCGACTTGAACCGGGACAAGGAGAAGACCAACGAGCTCATACTGCTCATCAGCGGGTTCCCCCTCACGGAGCGAAAGGTCAGCAAGTTGTGCCAGTCGAGTTTGAGCATTTTGCAGACGCTCGAGAAGGTCAAGCTCAAGTTCAAGAGCTGGGAGTTTCTATCGTTGGACTACAACAGCGACAGCCACTTCAACGAGACGGAAAACGCTGAAATCAAGTCGTTCAACAACAGCATAGCAGCGAAGGTGTTGACTGCGTGCAAAGAGCTCAACAGCAAGTTGAACAGGATAGCCATAGACATCGACTACATTACCAAGTCGTCGCGCACATTGACGCCTATCGAGTACATATCCGACAGCGGGACGCTTCTAACGTCGCTTTTATTGCGTATCATCAAGCTCAAGAACGAGGTGGTGGACAAGTTGACGGTAGCGTATCTGAAAGCGAAGTTGATCTCAATCGGCCAGGAGCTCGAAGTCATGCTCGAAAAGAACCACAACGAGGAGGATAACCTCACGGTGACGACGTACAAGACGTTCATTGTGAATTTGTTGAAGCAGTTGAACGACTCGATCGACCAGGAGGACAATGGGGCAAAGTACGAGTGTCTTGCGGTGATAAACGACATGGAGAAGATGTTTGAGGCGTTCAAGTTGGAGAAAGTGCGGGAGGCGGCAGTGGCGAGGTATAGCAAAGAGCAGACGTTTCAGGAAGAAGAGGAAAGTGAATTTGAAGAAGACGAGGAGGAAGAATTCGAGGAAATCAAGGACTACAAAGAAGACTTATTTGAAAAGGAAGGAGAAAACGCCGACCAGGAAGACTTATTTGAGAAGGAAGATAAAAACTTACCTAAGAAATCAATACCTTCCAAACCCAAGAACATACCACAACCCAGAAACGTTCCTAAAAACACAGATTCACTATCACCCGCAGCAAGAACTGCCCCTAGGACGATACGCCGCAACGCTTCCCGATATAACAGCCCGCGGTCTCCCGACATGGAAGAAGACTACGACTACCTGGACTCAGAGTACGGTTCCAACTCGATATACCTGTCACTGTACCACGGTGCCATGGTGCACTCCATCACCAAATCGCACAGCAACCATAACATAGCTGACGATTCCAAACTGAGGAGAGATTCGATATCGTCGCTTTCGACGTCGACGTTGTTCCAGAAGACAACCATCTCTGAGGAGTTGCCGTACTTGATGACTGCGTTCAGCTCTGCGAGAAACTTTGAGGAGGATGTGAACCATTTCAAGGAGGAGCTGAAAGTGAAAAGGGAGGTAAAAAAGGACAAGAAAGAGGTAAAGAAGAACGAAGCGCATAAATCCGTGTACTCGCACAAGAGCCACTTACCGGAGACTTCGCTCTACTCCGAGTCGACGATCTTGCCGAAGCCTCTGACGTCTCCAGCCGCGTCGTACTTGTACTCAAACAGCTCGCTCTTGTCCAAGTTGGGGATACGACCGCAGGTGATTACTGCAAAGGAGTTGGGCGAGAAGAACAGCCGCATGCCTGCGCCTCCGAAGCGGTTGTATGTGACGACAGGGGAGGAGGAGAAGGAGAATGACGAGATGCCTTTGACCAAGGCAAATCTCCAGTCACACACGATATCGAGTTTGCCGGCCCAAACGATGGAGTATGTGGACTAACCGAATGGAAGGAAGTGACGTGAGGGAGCGACGAATTCGACTGACGAATGTTTGACTGAACGTGAGGGAGTTAATCGACTGACGTGAGCGAAGCGAACGTGATGGAGTTGATAGATTGAAGAATGTTCTACTGGTGAAAAAAACTGACGTGATTGTTAAAATGGGAGGCCCATATATTGCAATTCCTTCGTGTAGTCGTTTTTTGCGCTGCGCTCTACATTTGTGAGCTGTTCTCAAGCTCTCTATTATTGTGTTGACTTCTAGATTCACTTAAGATAAATGGCTCATGGAATCAAATACGACGAAAGCCAGTTGTCAGCACTAAGTGAAGTTCAAGTATTTCATCGAAGCAGTTGAATCTACAAAGAGCATTTAAAGGGAGTTGGGAATTTCCAGAAGTTCAATTCAAGAGATAAAGAGTGTTCGGGTACAGTTGAATCTACAGAGGAGCATTTAAAGGAGGATTTACAGATACCTTTTCAAGGAGGCAAAGAATGTTCAGGTATGAGCATCTCAAGAGTCGAATTAAATGAGCATTTCATAATCAACAATTCAAGGTTGTTGCATACAGAAATCAATGATACCAGGAGTAAACTCCATCATGAGCACCAGGCGACGCATATCTAGATACGCTTTTCATGGAAGGTACTAGCGGTGACGCTTGGCACATATATATTCATATGGTAGGAATGCCAATAAGCAAGTAGCTATTACATTGTACAAGGAGATGAAAGGAAGCACGGAAGCAGCGAAAGATCATAATCAACAAATTGCATTAAGGAATTCAAAAGTCTTCGAACCACTACAAATATCACCATTTCTCATTTATTCACCATAGATATCTACTGACTACTTGATGGAGTCAAGCATTGTTCACTGGTTTGTTTCTCGTCCCTTACATTCTCAACCAAGTGTAGTTCACATCGCTTCGCTCATACCCACAGACCAATCAATAATACTGTTCTTGCTCCATTCGCTTCGCTCATGTTTCGTCAACACTTCATTGAGTGTTCTCATGTTCGCTTGATATTCGTGCTTCTTGTATTGTTCTCGCTCACATTCGCTTCGCTAATGGTCCTCAGATTCTTCATTGAGTGTACCATTCGCTTCGCTAATGGTCCTCATATTCTTCATTGAATGTACCATTCGCTTCGCTAATGGTCCTCAGATTCTTCATTGAATGTACCATTCGCTTCGCTAATGGTCCTCAGATCTTCATTGAATGTACCATTCGCTTCGCTAATGGTTCTCAGGTACTCTTCATTGAATGCACAATTCGCTTCGCTCATGTCGCTCACTTAAGCTTCTTACACTTATAAAGCTCCTCCACAAACGACTCCCCCCAAAACCCCGACGTGTACTTCGAAATGTACGTAAACATCTTCTCAAAGTTAAGATCCTTCTTCTCCGTCGGTAGCGTCAAACTCTCCTTGATGGTATCACTCAACTCCTCGATGTTCCACGGGTTAACAATCAATGCGCCGTTGAGCGACTGCGCAGCACCCGCAAACTCCGAGAGAATGAGCGCACCTTTCTTCTCCTGCTGGCACGCAATGTACTCGTACGACACCAAGTTCATGCCGTCCCTGGTGGAACTCACAAGACACACGTCCGAGATGCTGTACAAACTGATCAACTCATTGAACGGAACAGACTTGTGCATGTAGTGGATGGGCACAAACTCCACCGTGCCAAACTTGCCGTTGATCCGCCCCACCAACTCGTTCACCGTCGCACGGAGCGCCTGGTACTCCTCCACGTCCCCACGCAGCGGGACCGCAACCTGCACCAACACCACTTTGCCGATCCACTCGGGGTTCTCAGTGAGGAAAATCTCAAACGCGTGCAACTTCTGCGGCACGCCCTTGATGTAGTCCAAGCGGTCCACACCCACAATGACCTTGGTGTCTGCGAACCGCGACTTCAACTGCTTGACACGCTCAATCACCGGCTCCTTGGTCAATCCGTCGACAAACAAGTCCACGTCAATGCCAATGGGGAACGCACCCACGCTGATGCTGCGCCCGCCAAACTCAATGCCGTTGGGGAGCGTCAATGCGTTGGGAACGATACGCGAAACCAGCGACAAGAAATGTCTGGCGTAGTCGTAGGTGTGGAAGCCAATCAAGTCGCACGACAACACTCCCTCCAAGATCTCTCTTCTCACGGGGAGGATTCTGTAGATCTCGGACGATGGGAACGGCGTGTGCAAGAAGAAGCCGATCTTGACGTTTTTCTTGTCGATGAGATCGCGCAACATCAGGGGGAGGAGCATCAAGTGGTAGTCGTGCACCCACACCATGTCGTCGTCGCCGACCTGCTCGGCAATCATCTTGGCAAACTTCCTGTTGGCCTCGATGTACGCCGCCCACGCGTTTTCGTCAAAGTTCATCTCACCGGGGTGGTAGTGGAACAACGGCCAGAGGATGCTGTTGGAAAAGCCGTTATAGTGGAGGTCTGCGATGTGGTCGCTGAGGAAGATGGCCGTGCAGTTGAACTTCTTGTCCAAGTCGGAGTTGACCTTGCTCTGCTCGTTGTCGGGGATCTCGAGACCCGGCCAGCCGAACCATTGGAACTCCGTGGACTTCTTCAATCCTTGCAATGCGGTGACCAAGCCGCCCGACGACATGGAGTACTCGTACGACCCGTCGGGCGACCGATTGATAGTGACTGGCAAACGGTTGGACACAACCAAGACTTTTCCTTCGACCATAATGACTGTTTTTTTAAGTTGCTGAGCAAGCAAAGATCAGGTGATGAGTTTTCACCGCAGTATTCGCAGTATTCTGAGAAGCACGATACTGGAAGTACTGTATACGTGTATCAGTATCTAGTCCCTGCCCTGAATACTGGATCTTCATTAGCAGGATGCTGTCTACATTCCTTCTGTATGCTATGCACAGAATATTGGATCTTCTGGGCAGCAGGAGACGGCCTACATTCTGCATCTGCGTATTTGTCTCAATGCATTGATCGTTTACTTTACATTGATCAATTGAGTCAATTCTTCGTTGTTGTGAGCATTGCTATCATAGCAATAGAATTTAAGTTGGTTGAGACGTACCATTTGAGTTTATTTCGTGACGTGCCTATGAATTATCTCTGTAATTGTCAAGCAATACAGTTGTTATCCTCTTGATTCTCCATCCAATACGTATTCATTCTATGCTGATTTGTATTCGTACAATATCTGATTCGCTAAGTAATATCGCTTAGTTCTGTACGCAGTCTATTCACTTCCAATCTCCAATCATTTCCTCCAATCTCCCTCCAATCTCCTCCTCCGATTTCTCCATCAATTCCTAATCTCGAACTCAGGTCAGAGTGAATCAATTGAATGAACTGCGCTTCAAGCTGAGGATCTGTCGGGTGCAATTATGTTATTTTTCTTGAGTCGCTGACTCGATTTTGCAGCTTCCTCAGGTTAAAAATCAGTGGAGTATTCGATGTTCATTTCCGCAATTTGCTCTTGCTACAATCATCATCAAAGTAGATTATCAACAGTCGATATAAATCCACAGTTCATACATAAATATTCAGTTACAGTTATTAGTGTCTGTGTATATTCACGTACTTTCCATTTCATTAACAATCGCTTTGCTGCTGCTCCTTCTTACATTCTACATTCTACCTCTTTCGCACTCATGACCTACTTCGATTTCATTGCTCATGTTATACTAGCTCAGATTCGCTCGCTCATGTTTTCTTCAATTTATTCGCTTGTTTCTTTGTTCGCTATTTTTCTTTTCGTTACGTTTCTTCATGTCCAATCCCTACCAATTCCAACCCCAGCCCGAAGGGTTGCACCACCCCCAGCCACACCATCCATCGTACCAACAGCCCCAGGGCCAATACCAAAACAACCAATATGCCCAACCCAACCAGAACTACCCCAATTTCTTCAACGATCAGGCCGCCAACATCGCGTCGCAGTTCGCCAAAAGCCAGTTCGAAACCTCCAACCAGTACTTGCAGCAGAACTTCGCGTCGTTTTTGCCCGGCACCAGCGACTTGAAGTTCTACTTCCGCGTCAGCAACTCGTACGTGTTCCGCAAGATCGTGCTCATTGTGTTCCCGTACCACCACAAGAACTGGAACAGAAACACCGCCAGCGAGGTCGATGGCGCGCCCCAGACAGGCCAGCAGTTTGTGCCGCCCATCTACGACGTCAACTCGCCAGACTTGTACATCCCATTGATGTCCTTCATCACGTACATACTATTGTGGGCCGCGTTCCAGGGGTTGAAGGGCGACTTCCATCCGCAGGTGTTTGGGTACTTGGCCTCGCAGACGATGGCGTTCTCGTTGATAGATATAGCAATCTTCAAGGTGGGATTGTACTTGCTCAACTGCTCGACGCAGTCGTCGTTGTGGGACTTGGTCAGTTTCTCGGGGTACAAGTACGTGCTGATTATTGTTTTGTTGTGCTGGAAGCACTTCTTTGGGAACGGCTGGGTGACGTACTACCCGGTGGTGTTTGTGTTGATTATCAACTTGGCGGTGTTTTTGATGCGCTCGTTGAAGTTCTTGGTGTTGCCGAACGGCGTGACGGGGACGAACAACAGTATCACGATTAGCCAGAGGAGGATCAGGATTCAATTTTTGTTTGTTTACCTGTTGATTGTGCAGGGAGCGATAATTCTCTTTATGAGCAGATAACTGACGGCGCGGAACAGCCAGTGAGCGAAGCGAACGTACAAGAGCAATATAACAAGATAAATTGCAAGATATGAGCAGAGCAAAAACAAGAGTATTACAAAAAATTTAGGAGAGTTTGCAGACCATCAATTAACAAGAGAAATTGCAAGCTAACATGAGCAGATAACAAGAAAGCTAATATGAGCAGATAACAAGAGAAATTGCGAGCTAACACGAGCAGATAACAAGAGAAATTGCAAGCTTGAGCAAAGTGACCTGGATAACAAGAGTATACAGAAGATCAGGACAATTTGCAGACCATCAAATAACAAGAGAATTTGAGGCGATCGTATAACGATAGAATTTACGAAGATGATCAAAAACTAGTGAATGAGAAAAAAACAAGTGAACTAGTGTATTGAGCAAGCATCGAACGAAGCAACTGAATTAACAACGACGAAATTTGCAATTTAGCAAGCGACCTGAACAGTGATTAGTTAACGTGAGCGAAACCAGTGACTTGGAAAGGTGCCATTCAGTCACGACAGATTACGATGATAGAATACTGGTATAATGAATTGCGAGACCATTGACAGATGCCATGTATAGTGTTTTAATAGTAGGTGTAAGCAATATGGGCGATAAGATATCGGATCTGATGATTGATTGTACATGTACAGATAGAGTTATTTCGATCACGTAAAAGATTTCGAACGTTTGCGATCTAACGATTTAATTTACACTATACAGAATAAAAACGTCGTTCATGTAAAAGATCTAGAACGTTTGCGTTCTGCTCATTTGTTCACTTTATATTTTGCATTATTTTCATCTGTCAATCTTTAATTTTCCTATTTGGGAATAATAATGGGCATATTACAATTGGATAAATGGTCAGGATTAGAATGTCCCACATCTGGCTCTGATCAAAGGTGATTTCAAATAACATTGTCTAGAGCAAGAAAAAGCTTCCACTTGATATCTTAAGCAACTCTTTAACTACTAGTTGTACCATTGATTTTCATCCACTAATGGTACCACTAAACCCAAATTGTACCATTGACTATAACCCAAACTGTACCTGTGATTATAAACCGCTATACGCTTAAATGAATACTACCATTTACATTCGATCCGCTTATGTTCTCTCGTGAAGTCACTCGTCTGTAAGTCCGTTCCCATTCGCTTCGCTCATGTTCACTTGTTCCTTGTTCACTCGCCTTTTTTTCTTCACGCGTTAGATGACCACCCCATTCAAAGGCTCCACATCAGCCCGCTTTGTCAAGAACAAGACCGTGCGGTCCGAGTTCAAACACAAGGCCGAGCGCCTCGGCACCGACAACAGCCCCATGGGCACCGACGCCATCCTGAAGAAGGAGCTCGTGGAGAAAATCGACGCGGTCGACTCCATCATGGGCTTCGACCGCGTCGAACACGGCGAAAACGACGGCGCTAAAGCGCGAAAAGGCTGGTTGATCAACATGCATGCCACCACAGTACCCCGCGATGACTTCGAGGGCTCAAACAGCATCTCCGGCTACTCGGCGGTGGACTACTACTTCTTGGACGAGGAGGGCGGGTCCTTCAAAACCACCTACCGCTACAGCCCGTACTTCTTCGTGGAGGTGATACCTGGGCACGAGCCTGAGGTCGAGGAGTGGCTCCGCAAGTTCCTCGAAAGCGCGTATCTCAAGCTGTTATGCCGTGTGACCAAAGAGGATTTGGCGCTCCCCAACCACTTGGTGGGACTCAAAAAGAACTTGATCCAGTTGAACTTCCACAACATCCAGGACCTCCTCGCAGGAAGGAGGCTATTGACGCCGATAATCGCAGACAACCAGCTGAAACGAGACACGAGGGAGATGTATCTGATGATGAACTTCCACAACACCAACAATACGAGTGAGATGATGGATACAGACCGCAGCGAAGCACCGTCTGATCCGGCTACATACATACAGGACATCAAGGAGTACGACGTGCCCTACCACGTGCGAGTTTCGATCGACAACGGGGTGCGGGTGGGTAAGTGGTACGACGTGTATGTCAAGCATTCTGAGGTGACTTTGGTGGAAGATCCCGAGAAATTGGCGTTTGCAGATCCGGTTGTGCTTGCGTTTGACATAGAAACCACCAAGGCGCCATTGAAGTTTCCAAACGCGCAGGTTGACCAGATCATGATGATATCGTACATGATCGACGGTGAGGGGTACCTCATCACTAATAGAGAGATCATTGCAGAAGACATCGAGGACTTTGAGTATACACCGAGGCCAGAATACCCCGGTTTGTTCACCATCTTCAACGAGCCGGACGAGAAGCATGTTCTTATGAGGTTCTACGAGCACATTAGGGACGTGCGGCCCACAGTCATGGCGACGTTCAACGGTGACTTTTTCGACTGGCCGTTCGTGGAAACGCGCACGCGGTACCATGACATGGACATGTTTGACGAGATTGGGTTTGCGAAGGATAACGAGGGAGAGTATAAAAGTAAATACTGTGTGCACATGGACTGCTACAGATGGGTGAAGAGAGATTCATATTTGCCGCAAGGATCACAGGGCTTGAAGGCTGTTACCACTGCGAAACTTGGGTACAATCCCACGGAGTTGGACCCCGAGTTGATGACGCCGTACGCATATGAAAAACCACAGCTTTTGTCGGAGTACTCTGTGTCTGACGCCGTGGCGACGTACTACCTCTACTACAAGTACGTGCATCCGTTCATCTTCTCGCTCTGCACGATTATTCCGCTCAATCCAGATGAAGTGCTACGCAAGGGTACCGGTACATTATGTGAGATGTTGTTGCTGGTGAAGGCGTACGAGGGAAACATTCTCCTCCCCAACAAGCACAAGGAGCCGATCGAGAGGTTCTATGATGGGCATTTGTTGGAGTCGGAGACGTACGTGGGAGGGCATGTGGAGTCGTTGGAGGCGGGAGTGTTCAGGAGCGACATCCCGTGTGATTTCAAGGTGGACACGACTGCGATCGACGAGCTCATTGGCAACTTGCACAACTCGATAAAGTTCTGCATAGAGGTTGAAAACAACAAAAAGGTCGAGGATGTGGAGAACTACGACGAGATCTACGAGCAGGTAAAGGCGGCACTTGTGGACTTGAGGGAGCAGCCAGCGAGGACCGAAAACCCATTGATTTACCATGTGGATGTGGCGTCGATGTACCCGAATATCATGACATCGAATCGTTTGCAACCGGATTCGATGAAGTCAGAGGAGGACTGTGCGGCGTGTGATTTCAACCGTCCTGGGAAGACTTGTGACAGGCGACTTCCGTGGTCGTGGAGAGGCGAGTTCTTTCCCGCGGAGATGAACGAGTACGGTATGATCAAGCGGTCGTTACAGAACGAGCGGTTTCCAAACCCCAAGCCGTGGTTGTCGCCGCGGACCTTTGACGAGTTGCCGTACACCGAGCAGGCTGCTTTGATCAAGAAGCGGTTGAGCGATTATGGCAAGAAGGTGTACCACCGCATCAAGCAGTCGGAAGTGGTGACGCGAGAGGCCATCATCTGCCAGAGGGAGAATCCGTTTTATGTGGATACTGTGCGGTCGTTTCGTGACAGGAGATATGAGTTTAAGGGATTGGCCAAGGAGTGGAAGGGCAAAGTGTCCAAGATTGACAAGAACAGTGCGTCGATCGAGGATGCGAAGAAAATGGTGGTGTTGTACGACTCTTTGCAACTTGCGCACAAAGTCATTTTGAACTCGTTCTACGGGTACGTCATGCGTAAGGGGTCGCGGTGGTTCTCGATGGAAATGGCAGGAGTCACGTGTCTCACTGGTGCGCACATCATTCAAATGGCGCGAAAGTTGGTGGAGCGTTTGGGGCGTCCCTTAGAGTTGGACACGGATGGTATTTGGTGTATTTTGCCCAAGTCGTTTCCGGAGAACTACACTTTGCGGACCAAAGACGGGAAGAAGATCTTGCTTGAGTACCCCTGTTCGATGTTGAACTACTTGGTGCATCAGCAGTTTACAAACCACCAGTACCAGACATTAGAAAACCACGATACTTTTCGGTACAAGACGCACTCGGAGAACTCGATTTTCTTTGAGGTTGATGGGCCGTACAAGGCGATGGTGTTGCCGACGTCGAAGGAGGAGGGCAAGAACTTGAAAAAGAGGTACGCGGTGTTCAATCACGACGGAACGCTTGCGGAATTGAAGGGTTTTGAGATGAAGCGCAGAGGTGAGTTGGGCTTGATCAAGACGTTTCAGTCTGACATTTTCAAGTTGTTTCTTGAGGGAGACACCTTGGAGAAGTGCTACGGTGCTGTTGCGACAGTTGCAAACAACTGGCTCGATGTTTTAGAGACCAAAGGTGGGTCGCTTAACGATGTTGATTTAGTTGAGCTTCTTTGCGAGAACAGAAGTATGTCGAAAGCGTTGGCAGAGTATGGCGACCAAAAGTCCACTTCCATCACCACTGCCAAGCGTTTGGGTGAGTTTTTGGGCGAGGAGATGGTGAAAGACTCGGGGTTGGCGACAAAGTACATTATTTCTGCGAAGCCTATCGGAGCGCCAGTTACCGAACGTGCTGTTCCCGTTTCGATCTTTTCGCTGGAAAAGAAGGAGTTGTTTCTCCGCAAGTGGCTCAAGGATCCTTCCCTTGATCGTTTTGCGCCTCGTGACATCATCGACTGGGCATACTACTCGGAACGGTTGGCGTCGGTGGTGCAGAAGATCATTTCGATTCCTGCTGCGTTGCAAAATGTGAAGAATCCGGTGCCTCGAGTTCCGCATCCCGACTGGCTTCAGAAGCAGATCAAGCGCAATGAGGACACCAAGCAACAGTCGTCGATTCTGGCTTTCTTCGGGAAATCCACGCTGCTGGTGGCCAAAATCCAGGATATTGAGGATTTCGGAGAGGTGGCCGCGGATGTTCCGAAGACGAGGATTGGAAAAGTCACATCGAGAAAGAGAAAGAACCTCGCTGAGGATGCTGCCGAGGACGATGAACGTGCGATGGCGGTGTTGAACGGGACGTGTCCTGACATGACTGAGGATTACGCAGGGTTCTTAGCGTACCAGAAGGCCAAGTGGAGGGTTCAGGCGAAGAACCGTGCGAGTCGCAAAAAGTTGTTTGGAGCCAATTCAGACACTTCCAGCAGAACGCTGGTTGGGGGAATTTTAAGGAAACAGGCGGAGACAGTTGCGGGAACGGACTGGGAGATTTTAGAGTACAAGACAGATCCTGCAAAGCCAGGTGATGTGAAGGTGCATGCGCTGGTTGGGGGCAAGCTCCACACGTTCACGTTCCGTGTGGCCAAGAAGGTATTTGCGTCGTACAGGTGTGATATAAAGGGGAAAGCGGAGAATGGCAATGCCGTTGGGGTTTCCAAACTGGCTATTGAAATAGAAAAATCGGGGGCGATTTTGCCAAATGGCCATGACGCAACCCACTTGTACAAAATTACCATGCCTGAGGATGTGTACAATGAAGAGGCCACCAACTTGAGTGGGGTTCTCCAGGACACCAATCTCCTTGGGTTGTACGAATCGCAAATCAGTGCAGTGGAGCGTGCAATTATAGATATGGGAAACACCGTTCGATTTGACGACACTCGAGTGGGAGCACTTGGACGCGGACTCAAGAATGGGTTTCCCGCGCGTGAGCTCATCAAGGTAGACAAAAAGGACTACTTGAAGCGCTTCGACATGAAGTTGATGTACTTGCTTCATATGGTGACGAATGGGTACGAGATGTATACGTTGTTCACGTCGTGGGACAGCAAGGCGGTGGTGTATGTGTTGAAGCCTTCGGCAAGTGCGCTGGAGCTCCCGGCGAACTTTGCCAAGATTTACCAGGAGTCGTTTGCAGCCAAACGCGACAAAATCAACAAGTACTACCGGATTATCGAGTATCCTGAGGAGATGGAGTTTGAGACTGTGTATTTCAGTGACCGGGCGAAGTTGGTGCGAAAGATGAACCAGACGATTGGCAAAGTGCACGAATCGCGCAGCAACAAAGCGCTTTTTGCCATCCAGTCGCCACACACGAGCACTTTGCTTAATGCGTTGACATCTGTGGCTGATTTGCCCACTGTGAAGATGAACATCAGTGAGTTTTCGCTTCCTGCGGTAGGTTGGCAGTCTTTGATCTCCAAGAGGGTGATCAACCATTTTTTCGTGTTGGCGTCATGGATCCACAATTTGATTTCACTTGCGCAGTACGGAGGAATCCCGTTGTGCAACTTGCAGATTGAGAATGTGGGGTACTTGATTGATATTGAGTATGCGCGCAGATTGTCCTCGAACAACATAGTCTTGTGGTGGAGTGGAAACCCTCTCCCTGACCACGGAGGGTTTGAGATGGACTCTGCGATGGATCTCGAGAATCTCGAGTTCTCAACCATCAACAACCCGGAGGTGTATGAGACTGCGTGCCTCGAGGTGGAAATTGGTACGTTGACGATCAACAGTATCTTGACGAGCTCTTTGATCAATGAGGCGGAAGGAACTGATCTAGCTGAAGACAATGTCCAGTTTGATACAAACAACGGTGCGTCTACGATGGCCGAGGACTCTTTTTCTGCCCCAGCTTTAGGAGTGTTGCGTACCATGGTGAAGGATTGGTGGGACGATGCGTTGAAGAGCAACATCAATGCGGATTCCATGATGCACAACTTGGTGACTTGGGTGCAGAGAAAGGACTCGCGGTTGTACGACTACGCGTTGCACTACCACGTGCACAACCTGACGACCAAGGCATTGCTCCAGCTCATTGGTGAGTTCAAGCGGATGAATGCACAGGTGATATACGCGAGCAGAAACAAGATGTTGATTCAGACGACAAAAATCTCAGTGGAAAACTCGTATGCATATGGCCAGTACATATTGCGTGCGGCACGGAGCAAGCCGTTATTCAACTTTCTCGACTTAAAAATTGTCAAGTACTGGGATATCCTTGTGTGGATGGACGAGTTCAACTACGGCGGGAGGTGCTGTGAGGAAATCACGGACGGCGATCAGCAGCCGCTTGAGCTTGTCAACCAGTGGCAGATCAAGAAGTTTCTCCCGCCCATTGTGGAGAGGGAGCTCGAAGACTACATTATAGTGTTTTTGGATGCGTTGACAAGAATGAAGAACGAGGAGTTATCGGGGGGAACTCAAACACAGCGTGTGACGCAGATTGCGCACATTCTCAAGGGTCAAAAGAAGCTTTCTTCCGGCGAAATGAACGGCACAGGGGATGAAATCACCGAGGAAGAGATCAAGAACGGGGTGGTGGAAACATTCAGGAAGCAGTTGCACAAGACAGTGCTGCGGCTCTACAGGCTCCAGAACAACACCATCATCAACCCAGATATGGCGGAGTCGTACAAGTTTCCAAAGCTTGCGGGATCGCATCTCGTTATGCGCAACCCGACGCTCGAATTGGTCAAGTTCTTGTGCTCGATCTTTGGGTTATCCAGAAAGCGTACGATTGAGGTGCGGCTTTTGAGAAAAGAGCTCTTGAATATCTTTGATGTGCGGGAGTTCAGTACCGAGGCCAACTTCCGCAACCCGAGCACTTCTTTGAAGATTCCCCATATTGTGTGTGACTATTGCAACCACATCAGGGACATCGATATGTGTCGTGACGAGGTTTCGCTGATCTGGAACTGTGTAAAATGCAGCAAGGCGTACAGCAGGGTTGCGATTGAAGAGGAGCTCATAGCGCAGTACCACAGGGTGCTCGCGAAGTTCTACAGCCAGGACTACAAGTGTGGAAAGTGCCAACAGATTCGGAGCACGAATTTGAGTTTATTCTGCAAGTGTTCAGGTGAGTGGATGGAGACGGTGAGTTATGTTGACGTGGAGAGGAAGTTGCATGTTTTTGGGCGGGTTGCGGAATTTTTCAGTTTACAGTTGTTGAGGGAGATGATGGAGGGAAAGTAGTTTTCTGGCGAGCTTGTGAGCGAGGAAACCGCCCAAGAGTTTTTTGTTCCTACGAACATGAAGTGAGTGATCTAAATAGAAATCAACGGGTGAAATCGGCAACGCTTGGAGAACAACAGCTATAAACAAGTTCTCAACTTTAGACATTTTATTTGCATATACGATCATTGGGTAAGGGTAGGTATCGTAATTACAGGACAGCATATTCGATAATTGTGTAAGGATGGACTCAAAGGAGGTGATATAGACCCAACATTAGTGGATGACTATATTTGCACCCAAAATGTAAGGTCCTCTGAATTCTGTTTCTGTTTCAGGTGACTCGTGTATTTTCACTCGTATTCATCATGAGCGAAGCTACCAAACAGAGATTGATAGAGAGTGATCGTAAAATTACCGTCATAGTATGGCTTTAAGGTTAAGGGATATAGAGACGAGTTAATCATCGAGTTATGCTTATTGTAGTTCACGCGATTGGATTATGGCACCCAAAACTATTGAGCAAAAATTTGAGTTCGTTTTGAGGGGTCCTCCATATGATTTTTGCAGCCAGTGACAGCGATCGAGAACGTATGTTGTAATGTCACAGAGCGATAAAGGTGCACTTCATCATAGTGGACCCAAAGTGATCAAGAAAGGCAGCCTGCGGCTGTCATATGGTAGAGCGATATTTCAAAGACAATTGCAGGCTAGGGTTATTTAAAGCTTTTAGTTACATTCTTCATTTAGTAAAACTTCTTCTAGTCAATCACATTCGCTCGTGTTCACCTCGCTCATGTTCACCTTGATCATGTTTACATCGCTTTTGTTCATTATTCTTTTCACATGTTCACTAATCTTTGCTCATGTTTTCACCTCTTTAATTTTTCAATGTCTCTTTTTCTTCACCTTTTATGTTAAGTCTGACCCTCCAATCACTAAAATCCACCGTACAGTACCGAGACGTCCAGCTTGACCTCCTCAATGCATTCATAACCACCGATCCTCTGCTCCTGGCCGGCGTGGTCATTGTCCACGGCTTCAAGTCCATTGGAAAATCCTTCACCGTGGAGACGTTCCTCCAGACACTCCAAGTCAATCACTCCATAATACGATGCGACGAGTGCATCACCAAGCGAATCATGCTACAGAGGAGCTTCAAGAGCATTGTCGCAGACAGCGGAGTTGGTCATCTCTACACAGACGAGGTTCCCGGGTCGCTTGGCGAGAATTTCTCGAGTTTCGTCACCCAGGTGGAAAAGTTCAACAAACAGACCGGGTATCTGAAGCAGCACGTGCTTGTTCTTGACCGTGTAGACCAGTGCATGGAGTCTGCGATGGAATACCTTGCAGCTTTCGCCAAAATGCGCGAGCAAACGGAGGTGCAGAATGTCACGGTGGTGCTTGTAATAGCCACCGACATTCCCAAAGAGGTGGTGACTATGAACTTGCCACAGGTGTACTTTCCCAACTACAGCGAGGAAGAGTTGGCGGGAATCTTGCAGTCGAGCCAGCTCTGTGTGTTTGGCGACGACGAGATCGACAACGATCCCGCGAGCTACGACTTTTGGCGGCAGTACATCAAGATCGTCATTGATCTCTTCTACGTATACACGGGGTCTGACATGAACCTCCTCATGCACATTGGCCTCAAATGTTGGGACCGTTTTATCGAGCCGGTTCTCGCTGGAAAGTACGGGGTGGACGACTTTCTTATGGTGTACAGAGACAAGAGGGACATGTTTGCGAACGAGAACTTGATGAATAACTCTGCCATAGTTGAGTACCTGACGATGGAGCTCGAGAAACTGGCGGATAGCGAGGATGTTCTGGACTTGCCTATCCACTCGCAGTTCATTTTGATTGCGTGCTATCTCGCGTCGTTCACTGAGCAAAAAAACGACTTGCATTTTTTTTCCAAGGTGAAGGCCGTCAAGTACAAGAAGCGAGCCAGTGCGGATTCGAAGCGCGGTAAGCTGCTGATGTCGAAGGAGGATATTGACACGCGGTTGTTGTCGCCGAATTTCTTTGACTTGGAGCGAATGCTCGCGATTCTCTCGGTGATATACAGAACCAATGCGCATACTTTGAACAGCACCGAAGCGCATCCCTACGACGACACTTTTGAGGACAGGCGTGATTCCGAGCGTGCGAAGTTTACCTTGAGCAAGAATATTGACTTGAACAACCAGTTGGCGACGTTGTTTTCGCTTGGGTTGATTAGTAAGAGTGCGAATTCTGATATCCTCGGTGCGCGTGTGCGGTGGAAGTGCAATTTGACGTGGGTTTCGATTGAGCTGGTGGCGAGGGAGCTACAGTTTCCGATATTGGATTATTTGGTGGATGTCTGATTGAAACGTCTGAAATGAAGAATAATTTCTGGTGAGCTTGCGAAACGACTGAAATAAACATTCATTTCTGTTGAGCTTGCGAAAAATGAAGCAGTGGTTGTTAACTCGGGATTTCTCAGGTACAGACAAGGAATTAAAACGGTAGTCATTTGTTTGTTAAATGTGAAATGCAGGACTATTAAAATTTGGAGAATTCGTGATGGAAAATGGTGATAGAAGTGGTAAGGAGAAGGACGAAGAAATAAACGGCTAATATAGAAGAACATTAATGTATCATGGCAAAAATTAAAAGTAAAAGCTTAACCTTTTATAAGTTCATTCACATCGGAGCTCATTTTCTGTTCCTTTTCTTAATAAAGTTCATTCACATCGGAGCTCGTTTTCTTTTCCTTCTATTATTAAAGAACCTAAAGAACTTTGAATATACTTGATCTATTTATTATGCTTCTTAATGTTAATTTCTTCTATTATCCTCCTCCCCATCTATTACCTTCCCTTCTATACTTTTGTCACCAATTCTCTTTTCTCTTTTCCCTAGTCCCCCCCCTCAAACTCAATGCCCTCAACATGCAAAAACTCCCCGTCTCCCTTCCGCACCTCCACGCCATTTCCAAAGTACGACTTTTTCCAGTAACTCATCTCGTACGCCGAGTACGGCCCGTGGATTTCGGGATCCTCTAGCCACCTGAACTCCCAGACTTTCGAGTCATAGAAGGGGTCGAAGGAGGCATGGTCAGTGTGTTCTGTGACTTTTGCGGTGACATGGTCATTTGACTCGTCGGTGACATGGTCATTTGACTCGTCGCTGACATGGTCATTTGACTCGTCGGTAACATGGTCATTGTTTGACTCTGTGTCTATGCCGTTTCCCTCAGGTTCTTTCAAATCCTCCAGATCCCTTCTCCTCTTCTTCCCACGATACTCCTCGCCAGTTTCTTGGGCAAGCACCCTCATGAGCTCCTCACGGCACATATCGTACACCTCCACTATTCCCTTTTCGTTCCTCAATTCTTCGCAAAAGTCCGTCAATTCCTCCGCATAGTTTCCCACCTCCTTTGACTCTTTTTCCTCCTTTCTCTCTATTTCCTCCTTCCTCTCTTTTGCCATTTTTCCTTTTGCCTTCTTTCCTTTTGCCTTTCTCGGTGCTAGTCGCACCAAAGCCTCCATTGGGCTTTCTCCAACCTCCAAAATATCAATCAACGAAGTAAGCAATGCACCAGTGGACCTTATGGCATTTCTCTTTGAGCCTTGATTCCTCTTTTGTTGAGCAGCCTTTGCCAGTTTCACATCGTCCTTACTGAAGTCATTTATCCAGCCATCTTCCTCATTTGGTTCTTCCTTTTTGTTGTGTATGAAGTTTCCATCAGCGTCGAAATGGCCGTCATCCAAGTCTGCTCTCAAATTGAAGGCCTCGAGTTTGGGCTCATCAGATATTTCTTGAGTTTCTTGTATGTCAGTAATTGCCGCATTCTCGATTCCCTCCTCCTCTTCGAATCGGTCCATGTCAAGACGCCCAGTATCGGGTTTCTCTTCCTTTTCGTCTTCACTGGCAAACATGTCGTCGTCTTCTTCAGCCTTTGGTGCCTCGTCGCCTGAGTCGGAGTCGTAGTTTAACCGTAGGTCGTTTCTGTGTTTGGACTTGTATCGCCTGCTGTTTCCAAGGCCATCGTCGATGTAAACGTCTTCTTCATCGGAAGACATATGTGAACTCGTAAACTGTGTAATGGAAATGATTAGAATGAGTGTTTTGCGTTGAAGACTTAGAGTCTCAAATCCAAGTATATGTCGTAGAATTAGAGTCTCAAATCCAGGTATATGTCGTAGACTTAGAATTTCAAATCCAAGTATATGTTGTAGACTTAGAGTCTCAGATCCAAGTATATGTCGTAGACTTAGAGTCTCAAATCCAAGTATATGTTGTAGACTTAGAATCTCAAATCCAAGTATATGTCAAACGTTTTGATATTTCCTGATCTTCATTTTCATCATTTCTAGCATGACTTACGACATCGGCATCGACACCGACGAGGTGCTCAACCTCGAGGATGAGTCCTACCAGAAAGGATACGCTGAGGGCCGCGAACAGGGCATCAAAGAGCAGTACCTCGAGGGAAAGATCTTTGGGTACCAGACCGCATTCCAAAAGTACTTGATTGTGGGCTACATCTCGGGATTGGCTCAGCAGTGGAAAGCGCACATAGGCGAGTACGTGCACGTGAACGGGTTCGAGAAGCACGTGGACCAGCTTGCGGGGTATTTGGACGAGATCCCGATGGGCAACGAGGAACAGCTGGTGGAGGAGTTTGAGAAGCGGTTGAACAAGGCACGGAACAAGTTGAGGGTAGTGACGACGATAGCGAAGGAGGCCTGGAAGGTGAATAAGTTGGATGAGTTGGTGCGGGAGGTGGGGGGGACAATTCAGGCTAGTGAGAAGGAGGATGAGATGTGGTAGAGAGAACTGAGCAATACCCAATAAGAAAGAGAACTGAGCAACCAATGAGGAGTATGCTGAGAGAACTGAGCAGTACCCACTAACAAAGAGAAGTGAGCAACCAATGAGGAGTATGCTGAGAGAACATGCGCAAGCTCATTGCAAAAGGATAATTAACATTAACGGGGTTGTGGACACGAACAAAGCGTGAACGAGATAACTTATGAGTTAATCAAAGCACATGAATAGAGGACTAATGAAAACCGGGAATCTGGGTGATAATGAGGTACAGGAAGATATCTGAGTCATACGGAGAATATGACGACGGGAAAGAGTGTCATACGAGAATATGACGACTGGAAAGAGTGTCATACGAGAATATGACGACGGAAAAGAGTGTCATACGAGAATATGACGACGGGAATATGAAAGTCCTAACGTAAGATGCAAAACTACAAACCAACCTAATCATAATAATCACATATAATGAATAACGAAAATAGGCTACATGTTATTGGTATCTTTCTATAATGTTCTATTCTGTGTGCTTTCAGATAATGAGATTCGAAGGCCCCAAGATTCAATTGTGGTGGAAGTTTTGACTTTCTCGAAGGCAGATTCAATTGTGGTGGAAGTTTTGACTTTCTCGAGGCAGATTCAACTGTGGTGGGAGTTTTGACTTTCTCGAAGGCAACTGTGGTGGAAGTTTTGACTTTCTCGAAGGCAGACTCAATTGTGGTGGAAGTTTTGACTTTCTCGAGGCAGATTCAACTGTGGTGGGAGTTGACTTCCACGACATTACCCAGTGTTGCAACTCAGTCGTTTCTCATTCTTGTTGCGGATCGTAAGAACAACAATTTTCTTTCCATTCATGATGGTGAAAAGCGAAGCAAACGACTAACGAATGCTTGTGCAAAGGGGTATAAGAGCGAGCACGAAGTGCTATTGGAGTAACATGATATGTCTGGTGCGACCATCGCTTACTCATCACATGATCACTCTTCACACCATCACCTCACTCTTCACACTTCATCACTTCACTTAACATCATCACTGATTATTCTTCAGCTCACTTGATCTGAGGACTTCGAGACACCTCAGCTCAGTTCAGTGATTTTCCATTCGTCATGAATATTCACTCCTCACTTGCTCAGTTCAGTGATTTTACATCTGCATATTCACTCACTCGCATCTCATTGAGATCACTGTTTCATGCCATAATCAGAATTACTTCATTCACTCCTTCCCCTTAGTTCAAGACTCTCGAAATTGATGTTCACTCACTCGCATCGCCGTTTCGTCAATATTCTGCTTCGATCAATAATTCTGCTTCGGTCAATAACTCTGCTTCGGTCAATAATTCTGCTTCGGTCAATAACTCTGCTTCGGTCAATAACTCTGCTTCGGTTAATAACTCTGCTTCGGTCAATAACTCTGCTTCGGTCAATAATTCTGCTTCGGTCAATAACTCTACTTCAGGTGGTCGTTCAATAATTCTGCTTCAGGCGTTACCACCACTCGCTCCGCCCGTCGTGGCTCGTCGTGGTGGTTCAAAAATCAAACTCAAATTGCGGCAATCCCCCCGCCGCCAACCTATAACTCAAGATCCCCCCCATCGAACAGTCCGTCACCCCCACCACCAACTGCTCCCCCCCGTCCTCCACCGGCGCAAAGCTCATCCCCGTGCACTTCCCTATAAAGTCTATCGACTGCACACGCAGAATCTCCCCCTCGCCCAAATCGTCCAAACTCACCACCCCTATGTGGTCCAAGCTCTCGGCCCACGCGACAAAGTCCCCCCCGTGGCTAAACCGGCAGTTGCGCACCGGCCCGCCGAGTTTCGCGCCCGTTTGCGCTCCAAGCGACCCGCTCCACGAAAACAACGCCTGCGCTGCATTTCTCCGGTCCCAGAGCTTCACCGTGCCGTCCTGGTTGCCCGAAACAAGAAGATTGGCGTTCTTCTGCGACCAGTCGCACCCAAACCCGTAGTCCGTGTGGCCAATAAAGCTGGTTCCCAACTTTCCCTCCCTCGTGTCTATTATAAACGACTCCGTGCAGTCGCCCGTCACAAAGAGCTCGTTCGGCAGGTTCGTGTTCAACGCCGCACAGTTCACCGTAAACTCTGTAGGGATCGAGTTCTTCAACCGGTTCTCTCCGTCAACCACCCGCACCCACCGGTCGTTCGACAGCACAATGATCTCCTCGTCCCTTTCGTTTATGATTATATGGTTCGTGATTCCATCAGCGTTTGATGTCAAGTGGTGCTCGCCGAGAACGGTGCCGTTCTCGGCGTCCAATAGTATGTATCCGCCCTCAAACGTCCCGCACGCCAAAAGCTTGTTCGTGCAGGCCATCGTCGATATCCTGTTGTTGGAGTTCTTTGCAAGTGTGCGCGAGTCCACCATACAGTCGAGCACGATGTCGTTGCCGTGGTTGTGGTGCTGCTGGAGGCGGTTCACGCGAAAGTACGCGTAGATCTCGTCGGTGTCCACGGGGACCGTCTGCAAGCTGAAGTCGTGGTAGAAGCACAGCGGGTAGTAGATCCCGCGGGAGATGTCGGAGCCGCAACACACGAGGTTGCGCAACTGGAAGTGTGTGACGTGGAGCTTGAGCTTGCTGAAGAAGCGGTGGAATGTGAAGAAGTCAGTGAGGCTGATGTTGGGGGAGGCGACCGACTGGAGCGCCTTTTGCCGCGACAGGGGGACGTTGCAGAACCACTGCTGCTGGCCCACGCGGTGGCGGTCGGCGTAGAACTTGGCCTTGAGACCCTCGGGCCATCGCACGCCCTGCTGGTCTGTGCGGTCGAGCGACACCACCATGCACAGGAGCTTGTCCTCGCGGGTTTTGAGCGAGTTGAGGATGCTGAGGATGTCCAGGCGTGTGAGTTGGGACTGGGGGTCGTAGAGGAGGTTGTAGAGGAAGGTGAGCGACTCGGATTGGTGGAGTTCGTACTCGTGGTGGGATAACACAGGTTCGTCCATAGTAGGAATGGAGAAAATGATATTAGAAATGAGGATGGTGCAGGTTGGGTGGGCTAGGACATGAGCAAAGTGAATGTACGTTACATGGTAAGTCTGAGCAGGAGCAGTGGGTAGGGACGGTGCATTAGAGGTTTAAGGTGATCTGATGATATCGAGAGAAGGATACAAAATACATCGTGGATAAAATAATCGTTATAAAATGGGATAAAATGAGCGATAAAATACATGAATCGTTATGGATAAAATACATCTTACGGATACAAAATACATCTTCTGGATAAACATGATGTAGTTGGATGCACTTATATTAAGGTTTCGAAGGAAGTCTTAAGTAAATATCAAGAATCAGCCTGTGAAAGCATTTCAAAGTTATGAGAGGTTTAAGTCGATTCTTTTACCTCCTTATGCGTCTGAGGTTTGTATTTTTGAATTGAGAAATTGTGGCGGATTCACTGATTTCATCAAGATCACTCTTTCAGGCTGGACGCCGGGGAAATGAAATCTCAATGTGCCTATGTTCAATGCTCCCTTGCTTATGGCATCGATAGTATGCCTCCTTCCTCCACCGCTCAATCTTGCCTTTTTCCGATTATTTGCAGCCGATAATCATCCTCTTCCACCCATGAACATTACACAATAATCTTCTGATCTTAAAGATAGCACTGACGTAATTAAACTGTCTACATTTCTCCAGATTCCTCCTTCTACAGAAGTGACCCCCAAGTGCCGATCTAAATTTCAGATTTCATGAATTTGTACCACCCAACGTAGAACCGATACTAAAAGACTCTGGGGAATCAGTTCATGTCTGTTCGGTTCCATTTTCCACCCTGCGGGTTTTTTGCGGTTTGCGCCATTTCTGCCTGATTCTAAATCTTCCAGTATCCGTCTTCTTGCCTCCCCCTTTTGTTCCTACCTCCTGCCTCTTGCCTTCTGCCTCTTGCTCCTGCGCCTTTCCTCCGTCCCCTAATTCTATTCTTTTCTGTGGCTATATAAGAACATCTTTTCCCACATTTCTTTTCCATCTCGGCTTTCATGTCCCACAAGTACCAATTCGACGTCGCCATGTCCTGTTCCGGCTGCTCCAACGCCGTCAACAGAGTCCTCAACAAGTTGGAGGGTGTCCAGAACGTGGACATCTCGTTGGAAAAGCAGCTGGTGGATGTCACCACTGCAGAGTCGCTTGACTATGAGACGGTCTACAACACGATTGCGAAGACAGGAAAGAAGATTAACAGCGGGAAGACCATTGAGTGAGCGCACGTGAGCGAAGCGAACGTAACGAGACCGGAACTTGAGCAAACGAGGCAGATATAGATGTATGAGTGATTAGTAATGAATACGACCGAATGTTTTGAATACGATTGAGACGACCAAATGCTTTGAATACGATTGAGACGAACGAATGCTTTGAATACGATTGAGACGAACGAATGTTCTGAATACGATTAAGACTCAATTGCGAAATGTCTTGTCATTAAGACTCAATTGCGAAGTGCCTTGTCAATAAGACTCAATTGCGAAGTGCCTTGACATTAAGACTCAATCCTTTATTACCCTTAATAGTATGCTTCACGCTTTGTGTTTACCAAGCTTCTTTATCAATAAAGAGAGACTGTAGCGATATGTGCAATTCCACTTTGATATCAATACTCAACCACTTTAACGATTCGTTGTTTACTCGATCTGTGAAAATCGACCCTCACAAACTCTCGGAATCATCCTAATTTCTCACTCTATATTCATTCTTATATTCGCTTTCCGTCTAATATACACTTGCTCACCCACACCTCCTCAGCTCACCCTCAACTCACTCACTTGCTTCCTTCGCTCACTGTCTCAACTACTTCACTTCGCCTCACTCGCTGCCTCAACTCACTCCTTCACTTCGCTTCGCTCAGTTCTTTCGCTCAGTTCACGCCCAGCTCACTCGCTCAGTTCACGCTCAGTTCACTCGCTCACTATATATCCCTAATATCAACAATCTCACCAATATACATATCTCTCTTCTCACTCTCCTCAAACAAATTCTGGAGCATCTTGCACAACTCGCTCGTCTCCACATCGTGGAACTTCCCCTCGTTGAATCGCTCCATGATTTCCGCCAAGCTGTGCAGCACCAAGAAGTCAATGTTGTCCAACTTGTTGTACGACGGCAAGTCGCGCGTGCTCTCGTTGATCTCCATCAAAAACGGACTCGTGACGTTCTTGAGCTCGCCTATCACCTGCGAGATCTTCGCCGATTGCGTCTCACCAATGTCCAGGAGCCTGATTACCGCCTTGATGAGCGACAAGTTCACGCACTCTGCCAAGTTCACCACCAACCCGCGGAACTTCTCCGCATTCGTCTCCTTCAACTGAGACAACCCGTTGAATAGCTTGTAGAGCTCTCCCGTGTAGTTGTACACCTTGTCGTCGAACTCCTCGCCGCTGTAGTCGGTCAATTCAAGCAAGTCGCGCACCACATTTTTGATCTTCTTGTAGTACCCTATCACGCTCTCGTTGAACTCCCGCAGCACCCAGCCCTCAAAGGCCTCAATGCCGGTCGTACTCGAAAGATACTGGAAGTCGTTGTATATGAGAAAACTCTCGTCCACAGGGGGGTACTTGCCAATGGCCATCGCGATCACCGCAGTCACGACAATGTTGTTGTGTTCTCCAAACTCACTATGGTACGCCTTGAGGATATTTGCAACCTCGCCAATAGTACTGCTGATTTTCACGCTCACTTCAGGTTCTTCTTTAACCTCATCATCCCAACTCTCATCCCACCCGTCATCCCAATTATCTTCACTCACCTCGTTCTCTTTCTTCCAATCCACTATTCCCGCGAGAGTGTGCACCACGCGCACCCTATCAATATACTCGGCTATGTTTGCGTCGCTGTAGATCGCGTCCAAGTCGGATTCAACACTGCTCGGGGAGATCCCCCCGACAGGAACATTCTGTGTGAGCTGCTTCAACTGCGTGACCTGGTCCAAATCTGACCCGATTTCTCTGATGTGTGACTTCACGTAGCTGGATGCGTTTACAGAGATCTTTTCCCGGACCTCGGCAACTTGGATCCCCACACTATCAATGAATGAGATCAAAGAGTTGCAACTGGAAAAGACCGAAGCATCGCTCATTTCCAATTTTACCATATCATCTCCCTCTTCACCCTCTACCCTAAAGCCTTTCTTACCCTCAAATATGTCGTCCACGGCGTCCACCCACTCAGACTTCATTCTCTCGTAGTTCTCCAAGACTAGGTTATTCTTCGACACCAACGAGTTGAACTCCATCAAGATGTAGACATTGTTGACCTGGAAGGCCGACGGCATCAATAGCGTGAGATACTCGTTCATCTGTGCCCTCAATTGGTTCTTCAAGTCGTGGGTGGCGCTCTTGCCCGCTTCGTTCTTCAAAAGCAAGAACAACTGCTGGAAGTCGAGCAAGTCCGAGACCTCCTTTCTCTTGCTGAGGAGGGCCTGTATCTCGCTGATGTTTCGGTCCTTTGGGGCTCGCAAGGCGGCGATTTCTGTGGTGAGGTGGTCGTATTTCTGTTGCAAAGCGTCCAAGGCGAGGTGGTCGTACGGGCTAGCAATCTGGAACTTGCTCACGAACTGGTGATCGTTCAAGAGTTCATCTCGGGTAAGATGGGCTTGTAGAGTCCCGAGCAGTTCGTTGTGGTGTTGTAGTAGTGAAGCAATGGACATGTTAAGGATTAGATTTAAGATCAAAGAAATTGTTTAGATCAATGGAAAGAAAGAAGTCTGTGAAAAGATAACAGCTATGTCTACGAATAGGATAAGACTAAGGCTATGAATGGATACGAAGGAAGTTTGAATACGATGAGACGTCTATGGAATAATCGGCGGAAAGAAAGAAGTCTGTGAAAAGGATAAGAATGTCTACGAATAGGATAAGAAATAAGGCTATTAATGCAAACGTTTGAATACGATGGAAGTCTATGGAATAGGATATGGAATATCCCATGTAATAATAATGGAGTTTACAGGTCTACAGAACTAAAGACAGTTAATTACTAGACTCATAAATACAACCCTGGCCTGAGGATACCTGATATGCGGCGCAGCTGCTATACCTCTCCTCAAATCTGCCAATTGAATCAGATCATCGATTAATCACATATCAAATCCTCCGTTATCATCGATTAATCACTTATCAAATCGTCCATTATCATCAATTAATCCATCTCATATCAAATCCTCCGTTATATCATCATCAATATACTCGTCATCTTTGTTCATCCGGTATATCGTCATAAACATGCTCGAAGCGTTCAAGACGCTCATGAACCACTCAGGGACAGCCCACTCTGTAAACTCAATAAGATTAAACGAGATATCCAAAAAGTTCCCCACAAGCTCGATGTAAAGCATCATCTTGTCAAACTTCAAGTCCTTCAACACCTTCTTGTACTTCGACACTATGTCCTGGTTGAGTTTCCCCTTGGTGGCTGTGGACCTGACGATGTCCAATTCCAACTTCACCTTGTTTTCCTTCCTCCGCACGTTGAGCAACTGCGTAAGTGTCTTCTTGATTAAAAATATCAATATCACGATCCATATCTTGTTGGTCTGCTTCAAGAGCCGCGCGAGCTTCTGCGGAAACATCGGGAACTTCGAGAAAAGGTGGAGGTTATCTAGTATATTCGCAAACACCTCCAACACCTCCACGGTTATCCTCTCGAGCCTCTTTATCGAGAACTTCCGGTACGGCGAGTGGATATGGTGTGCAGGCTTTTCTTCGGGCTTTGCTCTCGCGACCTTGAACTTGTCAAACAACGGCGAGTACTTCGGTCTGGGGGCGGCGGGCACGGCGTTGTAGTCTTTCTTCTCTTTGCCCTCTTTGTCCAAGTACGATCGTAACTTTCTGAGCTTGTCCTGTGTGATTGCGGTGTTGCCTTTTTCCTTCTCTAGCTGTGCAAGCTTTATGAGGTTGTCAATTACGTCCTGTTGCTTACTCTGGCTCACCTTGGTGTATTTGTTGTCAGAGATAACCATAGTGGGGATGAATTCTTTTATCCGAGGGTCCCAATTTGGAAAAGAGGAGCAAGAACAGCCAAAAGGTTAATACTATGATAGAACGCAGTGATTATACTACGTTACGACGGAAGGCATTAATATGTTCGAGGGGAACGAGAGTTTAGAGGTTGTAGGTATTGGGATTATTTTGAGTGTTCAGAGAGGGTCGTAATTCGATAGTCGTAATTCGATAGTCGTAAATTCGCATACAACTCGTATCTTATGTTTGTGACGAGTGGTCTCTCTTTGAGATATCTCAATGAACTTTTCTTCTATTCATTACAGACTTACGCTTGCTTCGCTCATTCACTTTAGCAATTAACCTAATTATCATACATTCCCTAATCACCAATACTGAACCTGGACCTTCACCTATTCATTTATACCACTCATCGTCATCCACTACCACTCATTATCAACCACTACCACACATTATTGTCCACCGCTCATCTAATCTTCACATTCCACTCATCTCATCCACCAACTTAGCTATCACCTTCGTAAATTCACCCACATTACCCTCATTAAACTTCCTTTTGCCCGTTTTCCCTGAAACCTCACTCAAATCCGCTTCCAAGTTCTCAATAACCTCCAACTCTCGACTAAACAAAACCTCCTCGCTATTTTCGCCACACCGAACTATCAATTTATAGACATTTCCGGCCTCCTCCACTCTGAAATCCCTTACACCCGTGAACTTGAGCAAAATTTCACTCAACAGCTCGAGCCATCTGCACTTATCTTGCAACTGTCCTTTTGTCTCCACACTCGGCACCGATCGTATCGAGTCTACTCTTGCTTCAGCGATTTTGTTCTTTTCTCTCATGTCCGCAACCCGTTTATGCTTAGCTGCTATTTCATCCTCGGTCGTCCTTACCTCCTCTTCTACCCTCTCAAGCTCTTCCCTCGTATCTGTTATTACCTGCTCGATGTCCTCTCCCGACGGTATATGGCTGAATATCTCGTTGTATTCTGTTTGAGATAGCGCCGATTCGTCCTTGGACAACACGTTGTCGATTTCTGCTTCAAGCGACAGAATCGAATCTATCAATTCCTGTGCGCGCGCTACTTTACCCTCGTATTTTTCATATAATTCGATATTCTCGCGCGTAATATCCTCTGTTCGAGAAATCTCCCCGTCCAACTCCTGCTTGTGTTCCTTCAACTTAGCCTTCTTTCTGGATGCTTCTCTTTCGACTGAATCGATGTCCATTCCACTGATTTCCGCTATACTCGTCATTTCGCTCATCTTTCGCAAGAACTTGTCCCTGGTCTCCTGTTCTGAGTATGCAAATCGAAGCCGCGAAAAGATCTGGTGCTGGTACTGGAGTTCTTCCTCAATGGTTCCTGGGTTCACGAGTTGTGCATTAGAGCTCTCGAAGTCTTCCTTTCCGCTAAGTATGGAGTAGTTGGCGTTGGCCTTTATCTTTTGGAGGCTTGTAGTGAGCTCCATACGCGTGAATGTAAATAAAGAAATAAAAATCAAATCAAATGTAGTAAAGTTTTACATTTTTTTGCCCCACAAGCCCACTCCACTATGCCCGTACCATTTGATCTCTTCAAACCACCTCCACAACTTTTCGACCTCCTCATCTACCCTACTCCCTCGAATGTTCTTATTAATACACTATATCACAAATATTGACCTCTTGTCTACTTCGGCTGAATATCGCAACTCAACTTCCACGCGCGGTCATCCTCCGTCTTGTTCAACTGGTTCACCTTCCACAACTCAAGCAAAATCAACTCCTGCATCGCCGACACCGGTATAATATTGAACTCGCCCAAATCCTCCTTCTTGTTGCTGGAAAGGAAAAGCAAGCTGCTCCTTCTATCGCGCGACGAAGTCGAGTTGACCGACACCGCAGACGATGATGGCGTAGCCAGCAGACTCGTGGTCAACAGCACGTAGGGAGTCTGCAAACACTCAATGTCTGCAATGATCCTCGTGATCTTCAAATACTTGTCGATATTGACCAACTTCTGCTTCAAAAACGTGTTGGCCTTTCTGTGCTTGGGGTTTCCCTCGTTGATGAACGTCAAGTCCTGCAAAAAGAGCGAGAAATACGGGACAATCGGAATATTGAACTCGTTGGAAATCAAAAAGTTCCGCAACTTGAGTCGGTACGTGCTGTAGTTCTTCTCAGGGTGGATTATCCCCGATAAATAGTCGTACAAATCCTTGTACTTTTCTGACAACTCCACCCATAACCTGGAAAGTCTCGTGATTAAGTGCGACTGCAACGACGTGATAATTGCAGCAAGAGAATTGAAGTTGCGCAAATACAAGCACGATATAGCAACCTTAAGCCACGTCTTCATGATGTTAATCCGCATCTTCACCGTGATTCCAGGCTGCAAAATACTCTCCAACACGTACCCCGACAAGCAATTCGTGAATAGAAGCGACTGGCGCACATTGGTCGCCAAGTTGAGCTGTGCGCGCTTCGCGGAGTAGTTCTCGTTCAATAATTCATCCATCTTGATCGAACAGAAGATCTGCGACTCTATGAGCGTAAGCTGCTTCGCGATCTCTAGTCCGTTGAAATCTAAAAGGTTCGGTCTGTAGTTTGACAAAACCCAACTCTGGTCACAAATTCTGTACCAACGCGCCAACACGGTCGCCAACTCCGCGGCCGTATAACCCCGCGATGTAGTGTGCCTGTGTGTGCCCCAGCTGGACCCGAGAATCGCGCGGTAGGTCAAGTTTATCTTGTCAATCGTAATCAACTGGTTCTTCGTCAACAAGGTCGACGACGACGACGTTTGGTTTCCAACACCCAAGGGCATTGGCAACGTCATCGACTTCAACGAACTGGCCATTGACGAGTTTGTGTTGATTTTCGAAAGCTCGTACCCATCCACCATCGAGTACCGAGAAGTCAACCCATCCTCAAGTAGAAGCATATCCTTTCTATTACTACGCGTCATCGTGATGCTCCTTGCAACCAACTGACTGCTATATGCCATAGGCGTTGCCAGTGACTCCACCAATGGGTTGGAAGAGAGCTGTGCCGCAATCTTAATCAACCTCTGTGACTCAATCGGCATGTGCAAACTAATTCCCTCATTGAAGAAGTTGATCAAGGTGCTGAGCAAATAGTAGTCCTTGTCGTGCTGCCAGTACAGCTCCATCCAGAGCTGGAACATCTTCACAATCAAACTTCGTCTGTTCTTGAGCTTGGTCTCCGCCGAATAATCCTTCGTCTTTGCGTTCGCATAAGTACCCTTTAAGCACTTGTTGCTGACGTCAAACCGCGAGATCAACTCCTCGACCAAATTCATCCCCGTCGAAAACGCCCGGAAACAGATGAAGAACGTGGAAACAAAAAAGTACTCTGGCGGAGACAACTCGTTCGTGAGCGTGTACACCAATCCCTTGTACGAAGCACCAAGTAAGTTGCCGTTAGCATCCACCAAAAGCTCGTCTTTCTCGTCAAAAACCTCACTTCCATCCGTGTCTATGAACGGCTCAAACTCAGAGTTCGAAAGTGAAAACGACGGCGACTCCGTCATTCCTTCCTCGTGCTCATCAAGAACCTTGTGGAGGATCGATGCGCCACCTGCAGTGAGACTGAGCTCGCCGGTCTTCCCTGCTCTCAACACAGAGTACCTATTTGAGTTGCGCTTGTTCTCAACTCTACTCGCCATCTCCTTCAAGTCCCAGTTCCTCACATTGTGCGTACGGGCAATACCAATAGAGCACTTCCTGATGAAATCCAACGGATCGATGCTCATCTTTGAGTAGTCTGGGTATGCGCGCTCAGAGTTAAGCTTAAAGTCCCCAGTGATCTCGAGCAATTTGCGAATGGAAAGAATTGTAGCACTAATGGCCTTGATCATCTCAGCTGCAATCTGGATCAACTCGCCGCCCTCTTGTGTGTAAAAGTAGTCTTCAGTGCTCTTCTCCGGAGCCTTCTGGATCGCATTCCGTTTATCGTCCTCAGACTCGTTCATGGTCTTCACTACCAAACTCTTCACTCCACTCACCAAATCACTCACCAACGAGAGGAGCGCATCCAACGAGCTGTCAAGATCCGCAGGCTTTTCGCTCGAAAAGTCCGACCCCGTTTTCGAAATGAAAAGTAGCTCACGCAAAAGCAAGATGATCTGGTGGGTCAAAGACTCGAGAAGATCACACCCCACAGTGTTGTGTTCCACCAAGTCCAAGCGTCCAATGATCAACCCGAGGTATCTGTACAACAACGTGCTGATCTCGGATATTCTCTGCTTGGCCAACGGAGGAGTCGTGAGGAGAGGGTACGCATTCAAGTCGTTGTGCAATCGCTTCTCATTTTCGCGCTTGACTATGTGCATGCTCTCCAACGACCATATCTGCAAGAACGAAACAGCTTTCCTCGACACCTGGTAAATCATCAACGTCAATATCTCAATCTTGTTAAAGTTCGAAGTGCCCTTGAACTCGTTCGCCTTGATCATCAAATTGTACCAGTCCGCAAGCAACGACTTACGCGTCTTGCGCACCACCGGGCGCTTGGTCACTATCTCATTCAGACGAGAAAGACAGTCGGTGTACTGAAGGAGAAGTCTCACACCATCGCGGATGGAGTTTATCACGCGAATCGAAAACGTGTACTTGCCCTTTCTGTTCATGTGGCTCAATGGGTTCATCAAGAACTTTCCGCACGCATGGAACAACGGCTTCAAGTAGTGCGAGTTGGGGATTCGCCCCACCCTTTCCTCGGATTCCTCCTCAAACTCTTCGTCGTCCTCGTCATCCACCGCCATCGTGAAGTAGTTCATCGGAATCCACCCTCGCTCAAGCGAGTCTATCAACGTTACCTCCCCCCAGCCAGACTCGTCGATGGTATGCACAAATGCCAAGTCATCCTTCTGAAAGCTCAAACATATCAGCATGTCTGATGCACTCTGCAAGGTCGACGAGTTGAACGGGTGCACCGCTCGTATGAAGAGCAGCGATAAGTCCTCGTCGTCTTCCTGTGTCAGAATCGATACCCGCACCGATTCCGAATCGCTCTCTCGCGGTTGTGGAGAGTCTAGCTGTGGATTCTCAGGCTTGTACCCATGGTGTTCCAAGGTCTTGTATCCGTGTGCTTGTTGTGTATCTACGTGCGACTCTTGGTTCTCCAGAGCAGTGTCCTTTCTATAGCCCAAGTCGCGCCTCTCTGGAATCTCAAAGTCGCTCGACTTATCGTCATGACTCAGTGCGGACGAAATGTTGCTTATGGACAGAATCTCCGAGATTTCGCCCTCGTGCTTGTCTGTCTTCTTTACGCTCGGTCCTAGTGGCATTTTCGCACGACTCCTCCCTTGTTCTTCCTCGAGGTCGTGGATCTTCTTGTAGTATATCGACGTGCGGTTGTTGGAGGTCAGCTGGCGCTTCTTGCTCAGCGACGTGTAGTAGTGGCCGTCATTATTGACCTTTTCGACGTTTTGCTGGAATGATGACATAAATTGGTACGAGTCGCCAGACGTTCTCGTCTGCAGAAGCGTCATGGAAAGTCGCTTGAATTTCTTACTTAGTTCTTGTTGTGGGAGTTTTGGCGACAGCGAGCGCGGTGTTGATGACTGTGTATCTTCGACTGGTCTGTACACGTGAATGTTGTTTGGTGTGTCAGAGTATTCATGATATGGTCCATTTGGCTCGTATTCGGTTTCGTATTCATGCTTTTCGTGCTGTATTACCGGGCCGGTCTGAAGCCGGTCTTTTCTATTCTGGATCTCAAATCCTTCACTCTCAGAGTTTCTCCTTAATCCGTTCGAGTCTCTCATTAGTCCCTCATTGTCCTCCAGTCCCTCGTATACATCCCTCCTCAATCCCCTCTCATCTTTCAAGAATTTGTTCTCATCTCTCCTTAAGTCGTTCTCGCCATTCACTATTGGATCCCTCATCTCCTCCTGCTCTGGTAGCTGATGCCCCACGCTATTCACAAACACCAGGTCGTTGAGCAATGGCGTTTGGTCCTCCAACGGATCATTCACCTTCCGATCCAACTTCGGTGTGGCATCGAGATCGAGACTGTCTATGTTGAGATCGACGGCATCTTCGCCATACAGCTGAAGGCTGTCGTTCGACGGGTGCCGCAAAAGCGACTTGTTGATCGAGCTGAAGCTCATGTTCGACGACTTGTGTGAAAGGGTGTGATGCTGTGGTTGTTGGAAGTAATTCGGGGGGCTATGCGTTTCATCTCCCGACTGCGACGACAATGAGTGTTCTGACAGCTCCCTGCTGAGTGTGGTGTAGTTCAGACGTGCAGTTCGGAATGTCTGCAATGTTTGGTCCGAGACTTCAGGCACCATTCGGCGCCTTCCGCTGTCGTTGTTATCCTCGTGAGTGTGCAGTGCACCGTGATTTTGCGCATTACTTATGCGACCAGAACTTCCCGCCGTGTTTTGTGGGAGCGTTTGAGACGAGTATATGCTCGACAGCATGCTCATGTGGGCATTGCCATCTCCCTTGTACATGCTTTCAAAGTGGCTGGCAAAAAAAAAGCGAAAATGCTACGAGACCACTCAAACGCGTAAAGAACGCCAAAAAATGTTTATGTAGACCCCTCAGAAAAGACCAAACATAGAAAAGAAACCGCACTATAATCTCAAGTAGTCAACCTTCCTATCTGGTCAACCTTCTCTTTTCCCCAGTGGCCTGTTTATTCTCGGTCATACAACAAGCCTCAACCCGTTCCGCTTCGATCTGGATCAATCTCTGCAATACCCCTATGAAACATTGCAAATGAGTCTCGATTGAAAAATAAATGTGCCAAACTTGGGCCACAAGAAAAGGCTCCACTAATTTACCGCTCCCTTCCTAAGCCCCCTCTCATTTCCTTCTCATTAACTTCTTACGCATCCTCGAGGCCCCCTCACAACCGCATTAAGACTTCTCATGTGATCGTTATTTCCCGTTCGAATCCACATCAGTGCATGCTCGTTGGACAGTAAAGCAAGGTTTCTGAGCAGCACGCCATGCGCGCTAACGCCTCGGAAGCGTCCGTTTTGGGCCAATTACCACCTGCATACGGAAGCAAGGCTGACATATAGGTGGCTCACTGCTCATAATAGGAGACCCTCAAAGAGAGTTTGGGTAGCTGAGAACGTGAGCGGAGTGAACTATATCATGATTTCGTAGGATTTAGGATTCGAAGTTCTGAGCAACCTTCATGAACAAGTCAATAAAGTACTTTGTCACCATCCACTCCATCAATCATCCATTTTCCCATACATCATCCATACTGTCCAATCATCCATACTCTCTAATCATCCATACTCTCTAATCATCCATACTGTGCCATCAAGTTCCATTCATCCACACGTTTTTGTGTCATCTCCACTAAACTACATCTCGTGACGTAGTAACTTATTTCTCCTTATCAATCATGCCCATTTTCCGCGAGTCTCACAACGTCACATCGGTGACAATTAAGATAAACCAGATAACCGACTCCGTGCGCGATGACATCGACGACTCCCCCGAGCTTTATCTCTCCGATCTCCTTGACTTGATCAAGGTCCAGACTGGGGCTGGTGTACTGGAGTGCCTGCGCGCAATCCGCAAGAAAATCAAGTACGGTGTAACGGTGCGCGAGCAGAGACGTGCGCTCGACTTGTTGGAACTCCTCGTGTCCAATTCGGGCCCCAAGATTGCTCCTCTGATTGCCAGCGACGACAAGTTGGTGGACGTCTTGGCAGGCATTTTGCGTGGACACGCCCGGACCGGTGCCGGTAATCCATACAATAAAGACATCCTCACCAAAGTCAAGTATTTGGCCATCAATTGGAAAACTGAATTGGCTGGATTGCACGGATTTGAGATGCTCGCCGGTTTGTACAAAGCAATTCCCGGCACCAAGAAGCTGCACAAATCCACCCCCAGTAATGTCTTTGGCGACGACTTGGTGCAAGGACCTTCTTCCCATTCTGACCCACCATCCAGGCTGGCATCCCCTAAGCCAGCGCCTCCACCAGAGCCATCGCGATCCACGAAGCCAAGGCCATCCGACAAGCGCGACAAAAGACAGAAACGCGCTCGTGCAATGCAGGGATACACGGGTCTGAGATTTGCCGATAACGAGTACAAGATTCCTCAAATCAACTACAAAGTCGAAGCTGCGAAGATCAGAACTCTTATTGCAAAGACCCACACAGACGTCACCGCATTGAACAACGCATTGCTTGCACTTCCTGCTGATGTCTTGCCGCTTGATGACTCCAATTGCACGGTGACGTTTGATCTGTGCAAGTCCGACAGAAGAAAAGTATTGAGATACTTGCAGTACGTTGGAGCAGGCGACCCCGAGGGCAAGACAAAGGAGACGTTGCAATTGGACGACGAATTCCTCGGTTCGCTTATCGTGCTGAACGAAAAGTTGGTGGAAGTGTTCAAGGATTTCGATAGAAAGTGCGGGTACACTGAGGACAATCCAGCCCCTGTCGAGGAAGACGATGACGACGAGTCTTATTACAGTTCGGAGGAGGAGGAGGAGGAGGAGCCCACCGAGGAGATAACCCAGAAGTTGACTGAGACTAAGATCAAGTCTCCTCCTCCACGTCCTGCGAAGCCTCCAGCTTTGTCGAGACCGGGTTTGGTGAAGATGGATACAAATACGAGTGTGGCATCGGATCCGTTTGGCGATAGTAAGGGGTTTTAGTGAACGTGAGTGGAGGGAGCGTGAAAGAATAGATCTTTTGAACGCGAGCGCAGCGAGCGTGAACGAACAGATTGATATTGTTAAGGGTTTGAAGCCAACTCTACCGTCCAGTACATGTCTCGCAAGACTTCAATAAAATATAGCACTCGCCAGACTTCAATAAAAATATAGCAATCAGCATTATGTTGTCATTTAATAGCGGTCATGTTGTTGCTTATCGCCTTCAAACAATTTGATGGTGTAGACTTGTTTCGGCCAAAAACGAAAATGCCTCAGTATATAGCGTTTATGTAGACTGCACACGTGTTGTATTCATTTCGTATTCATGCCGTATTCATGTTGTCAGTTGTCATGTTGTCATGGTGTCGTGTTGTCTTGTATGTCTTTATTCTTTTATTTTGGCTGCAAAATCTAATCTACTCATTTTTCTTCTTCTCCTTCTTCTTCATGTTGCTCAACGAGTAGTAAACGGTTCCAATCAACACCATCGTCGAGCCTACCGCCTCCTTCGGCTGCATCTGGTTGCCATACCACCACATGCTGATCAACAAACTCAACACCTTGCGCACAAGCAACACCACAGTGACAGACAAACTGCTTGTGTGCAGTGCCAACTTATTCACACCGCGTATACACACCAACTGCGTGGTGAGGTTGATGATCAAGTTGACCACCTGCTGTGGAACGCCAAACACCGATGGCGGGCTCGCCATCACCACACGGAACTCTTTTCTGAGCACCGGGTACGTGAATGAGAAAAGAGGAAGCCCTAACAAGTGCGTGTAGAAAAGCGACTCCTTCCAGTGGTTTCCATACTGTTTGACCAAGCTCTCATTGTAAATGCCAATGAAAGCACCCACTACTGACGAGAATATCAAGATAGTCACTCCAAGTGCGAATCGAGACCCAGAAGCACCAACTTCGACTGAGGCACCACGAGGGAGCGTAATCACAATGATACCAAGCGATATCAAAATTGCAGAGCAAACCTGGTGGCGAGAGTACCTCTTGCCGCTGACTAGGTACCCGAGGATCATTGTGATCACGGACGAACTGGACCGGATAATCGTGTACAAGGGCACACTGATGTCAAAGCGGTACACCAAGTTGTTCAACACCAGCACAGTGAAAAACATCACCACCGTGTACCAGAACTTGACTAATGGTACGTGGTGGCCCTTTATCCACAAGTGTTTTGCGCTGCCATTTTTGAAGTCGGCGTTTTCAAAGTAACTGGTGCACGCGGTGAGCACAAATTGGCAAAAGGTGATGATAAGACCGAGCTTCTCGCCACTTTTCGAGCTACTGAGTATAGTCTCGAGCACAAAGACGTTGGCACAGCACCCTCCAAAAACAGGGAAGAGCACCGGCACCCAATCGCCTATCACGGCAGTAGTGAGGGAGTCCATTTGTAGTTGGTGGAAATGCCTGTCATATGACGGGGCTTTTTTTTTTCACAACACGTTATTACCCCATATCCGTAAATGGAACAGGTGAAGAAGCGACCCAATGCATATCAACCGCGATTTCTTGAAAAGGGCACATCCGCGCAGCTTCCTTCTGTGGACGAGTTCCGGCTAGACAACATCCTCTCCGGTGCATTGCGCAGCGAGCTGGACGAGGCTGCCGAGCGGCTTACAAATGTGTTTGCCAACTACCAGAGCGACCTCAGGCTGGAACTCAAGCTGAAATTGGCCATTGAGCAGAAGATCCAGTACAAGAACATCCATTTGAGCAAGGCCATGGTGAAGTTGAGCAGCCATGTGTCGCACAAGAGGAAGAAGCACAAGAAGTTGGCTGACGAGGGCATTGCATCGGAAGTGGGGGAGCTAGCAACAGCGGCGAGGGCGGTGAGTGTGTCGTTGAGGGGGGTGCTAGGAAGAGTTGGTGAGTATGAGATACTGAGGGAGAGGTATCCTGCGTTGGCAGAGTGGGGGAGAGATGCAGGCATACGACATGACAGGATACGATCAAACGAGGGGACTGATCCACAACCGTCTGCACTGGATGCATCGATTGAGGCACAGACTAAAGGATCAAAAGAGATAACAGGCGGAGCAGAGATAACAAGTGGAACAGGGATAACAAGCGGAACAGAGATAACAAACAGATCAAATGCAACAATAACAAACGAATCAACAATAACAAACGGATCAACAATAACAAATGGATCAAAAAATGCAACGATAACTATTACAACAAATACAACAACAAATGGATCAACTAATGCATCAACAAACGCATCAACAACTACAGCTACAACATATCCATCAATAAACGAACCCTCAAAAAACAGATCAATTGGTTCACCAAATGCATCACCAAAAACAGACAATCTTTCAATATCGAGTAATGTTTCCAATCCCACTAACCTGCTTTCTGGGGATGACATGAGCGCGGCCGAGTTTGAAGAATTCATGTCTTGCAACATTTCGAAATACCGCGAGCTACAATCGCAAAAGAAGTACTCTGAGGACCCGTTTGATGACGAACGAAAAGTGCTACCTATGGATTCATTCCGCAGCAATCCCATCAACTTGCTCTACTCGTCTCTTCTTGCCAATCCAAACTACAACAGCAGCCCACCAATTTCCACGTTACCATTTTCCAACTTCAATGTGAAGTCCTCACCCACCATCAAGCTGTCGAACCAGATCTCGCACTTCAAGAAGCTCCGTATCAACGGCTCGCCAATCACGTCCGAGACGTATCTCAAGCACCCGCTTGATCGGTCGTGCGAATGCAGCGATGATGTCACGGCAGAAATGCTCACAGATACGCTTCGCCAAATAGACACACTCAAATTGGAGAGTGAGGACGATGCGTGGAACTCTTCCGGGTTGAACACGGACATTGATGACGAGGATGCGAACCTCTCGTCAGACTCCAGTGAGAGCGCGGCCGAGGACAACAATATCAGCGCAACGAACCGCTTTTACTCGTCGATGCAAAAGAAACGGAAGCGCCATAGGAGGACTTCCTTGCATATTGACGATCATGAGTCTTCGCCGACGCCGAAACACATACCGTCGCACCACACGCTCAAGCCACGGAGACTGATATTGAAATCAAACGGGTCGGAAAAGAAGACGGTGCAGGTTGTCGCTGATAACACGGCATCCGATGCCATGTACTGCAACGAGCGGAGTGGGATCTCTGCAGTGAACAAGGCGTACGATACCAGTCAGCACTACGAGGTGAGCAATGAGAGTGCGCGCGGGACTATAATCGGGATAGACGAGGATGATGATAAGGCCGATGCGGATGAAAAGACGGTATCGATATTGAGGTCGTTGATGGGGGTAAATGAAGATGGAAGTGATGTGAGCGTGGGTAGTCAGGGAACGGGAATAGAGGGAGGTCAAGATATTGGTGAGGTTGAGGATGAAGTTGAGTGAGGGGAGAGAGAACACAAAGGGACGAACATTTGAGAATGAGAGACTGAGAATTAGGAAAAGGAGAATGAGAGACAGAGAACAAGGAAAACCTCTATTCAACATATATATGGAAGCCTAATGCTTCAAAATCCAATATTTGGCTCCGTAATGCTTATGAATCACGAATTACCATGTGCCATGTAGTCTACCTTGTTCGATGTTTCAAAATCCGATATCTGGCTTCGTAATGCTTAAAATCACGAATGGTGTAGTCATGTAAACTCTACTCTATTCTCATTTACTCGTACATTTAATCGTCATGATCTAGTCTTATGCCTTGAGATCTAGTCAACCAAAATATATCTGGCTTTCAACCAAACACACCGTAGTCTGGCTAGTCCCTGATAGTCTGACATTCCAGACCCTAGTCCAACTTTCTAGTCCCTGTAGTCTGACTCACCTAGTCTGATAGTCCGTTCTAGTCCCTGTAGTCTGAATCTCCTAGCCTGAAAGTCTGTTCTAGTCCCTGTAGTCCGACTCTCCTACCATCGTAGTCTCCCTGTTAGTATATTTGACTTATCTCTATGCCCTATGTCAACCAAACCCAAAAGAACCACAACCCCACCACTGCAAACACAATGAGCCACATCTTCCAAGTGATCCCAGCCCGCTGGCTCATCACCACCATTTTGTTGTACGTGTTCTTGAGTGTGACCTTGCCCTTCTCAAACAGGTTGGTGATGTCGTCGTTCATCTTGATGGACTTGTTGATTTCTGTGCCCATGCGCACACCCAAGTTCTTCAACATGGCCACCTTCTGGTTCATGGAGTCCATCTCGTCATTGTTCTGTGACTCGAGCGACAGCAAGTACGCCTCATCGTGTTTCGCCACGGGCGCGGGGTCATACGGCGAGCTGGTTCTGGAGATCCCTTTGGGGGGGGGCGTGCTGGCGAATAGCTGTGTTCTAAGGTCTCTCTGGTGCGCAGCACCGGCGGAGTATCGAGAACTCATGATGTGTTGTTATTTGTGCAGGAGAAAATAGTGAACATGAGCGAAGCGAATGAGAGCGAATATGAGTAATAAAAGTGAGCATGACCGAGGCGAATCCGAACGAATGAGCATTCTGAGTGAGCTAAAATGAATGATGTGAGCGATTGGGTGTTTAGTGATGGTGAAACATGGACGATTGAGTGCTTAGTGATGGTGAAACATGGACGATTGAGTGCTTAGTGAATGGAACATGAACGATTAAGTGTTTAGTGAGTGGAACATGAACGATTGAGTTCTTAGTGAATGGAACATGGACGATTGAGTGCTTAGTGAATGGAACATGAACAATTAAGTGTTTAGTGAAGTGATAAAAACGAAAGAATCTCAAATCAAACCGATGAATACTACCAACGAAAGATATATTTAATACATGCGAACCCGTAAAACAAACTTCTCTAACTTTCCTCTTCCTACACCCTCAAATAACGTTTCTTATAATACATATGAGAACTTTCCTACTCCTCGATTATATAATACATCAGAGGTTGATCCTCTTGTTATGCCGTTCCTTCTGAGTGACTTGAAAGTGATTTGGGTTTGGTGAGCAATGAGTGGCTTCTCACGTTGACTGTACGTCACTCGCTTCACATGGTGGAAGTAAGTCCTTCACGTAATCAGGTCAACGATTGTCGTTGGAAATACTCGTATGTCGTCATTCATAACCAGGTAAACCCTCCAGAGTCAATCGCTCCACTGTTCGATGATTCGTAGATCATTCAATTCATGTCCATTCGCCCATCCACATGCACTCGTTCATCAGATGTTACGTTACGATATTCGTTCATAGTGTCCACTGCAATCGCTCAGCATCTTCTCGTTGAAGTTTGCATCCGCTTGCTCATGATACTCCATGTTAGTACCGACTCGTCCACCCATCACATTCACTCAGAATCCACTTGGTGAGGTTGCTCGCTCACATTCACTTCGTTCATGTCCATTCAACACCCCTGGATGAAGCTATTTCCCTCACGTTCACGTCGAGCACTAGTTGCAGCTAGTTCACATTCACTGCGTTCATGTTCATGCAATCTTCAAATTCACCTTCTCCGTCCCCTTGAGATACTCCAACAAACCCGCCACCTCGTCCACATTCTCATAGTCCTCCATCCCCGGCATCTTAATATACAACTTCGTGTAGAATATGCGCTGCTTGAGCGACCGCTTAAAGTCAAACACAGACCGTATCACTGTCTTGTTCAATCGGATCGCCACGAGCTCCTCGTTAAAGTTCATAATCTTGCACTTGAGGTGCCCCGGTAACTTCATCAGCGGCAGCGACCGCGAAATCAACGGCAGGTTGCTCGGCAGGTACGTCGACGACGACGTGCTCGCAGTCGACGACGAACGCGCAGGCGTCAGCCCATACGTGTACTGCGGCAGGCTGCGGTTCAGGTTCGTCAGCTGCGAACGCTGTGGCCCCGTTCTCGCGTACGCCGTGCCCTGGTGGTAGTTGTTGAAGATGTTCTTGCGCGACTTGGTCCTTTGCGGAATCCCAGCAGTCGCAGCAGCAGCACCTATCCCCACGCCGCCACTGTGCAACGGACTGTACTTCACAGGGTCCTCGTCCTCGTCCTCGACCAGTTCCTGTCTCTCGGCAGCCTCGCGCTTGCGGTCGTAGTACTCCTTGATCACGTTGTTGGACCCCGGCAACATGCGCTCGTTGATGTCGTCGTTCTCGACAATCTCCTGGCTGGACAATACAAACCCCGGCAACTCGTTGTACCCCGTATCGAGCCAGTCGATGATGATGTCTGAAAACTGGTAGTTCTTGTTGAGCACAAGCTTGTTGATGTACACGTTCAAGTCGTTGCAGCGCTTCAACAACAAGTTGATCTGGTCCTCCTCCTCGGCCTCGGACACGCTCAAGTTTTCCACTGTGCGCAGTGGGATCGGCTCGGGTAACTTGGGCAACTTCAACGTGTCGTTCAACGGCGCCTGCAGCTTGTTCAACCACTGCAACAACTTCACGTGGAGATTGTAGAAGTCCTGGTAGTACCGGCACACGTACAGCTTCGTGCTGTCCGAGTTGATCACGTCCAACCGGTACCAGTAGCGCTGCTTGTACAAGAGAAAGTTCGAGATCAGGATCGACACAGGGTACGCCTTGTTGTTGATCGTGAGCGGCGGCCCCAGGCCCTGTTTTAGCAGAATCTGCAAGTAGCTCTGCTCGTCGATGAGCGTCAGCAGCGACTGCTGCGACAGTTGGAGCCAGTTGAGCGTAATCGGGTTCATCGCGTCGTTGAGCGCAATGTCCACGTAGTACGCGGGCACCAACCCCGGCGGCAACAACTTGTCGATAAACTTGACCAACAACCACCCGTTCCCCGGTCTGTCGATCAATTTGAGCACGTCTCCCTGCTTCACAGAGAGCTCGTTGGCGTTCTCCGCATGGAACTCGTACTTGGCCACGAGGATGATATTGCACCGGAGACCCCCAGCCGCAGCTTCTGTCTGTGCCTGGGGCGTGCTGATGGTCATGTCGCGGAAGGAGCGCGATTCAGATGTTTGCGGTGTGCTGATAGTCATGTCGCGGAAGGATCGCGTCAAGCTCCCCTGCTGCGAGCTTCTGTTGAGGACGTGGATACGTGGCCCACTGCCCGGGGGCCCTAGTTCTGGGTCGCTGTCCTCGAGATCCACCAACGGGATCCCGGAGGACGAAACTCCGCTCATGTTCTGGTACCCTGATTGGGGGTATCCCACGATTGGCGATGTGATGGTTTTTGTTGACGTTTTGACCATTTGATCAGCCGTGTGTGTGAGGCTGTGCTTGATGTGTGTAAAAGAATCTGTTTCTTGTGTGTAAAGAGAGTTTCGTGCCTTGTAGTGCTACGCGTGCCTGTGAGCGGGTATATTGAATGATATCTTTTTGGTGTAGCGGATATGTTTGGGATTATTTTCGGTGGTGCCAAAATGAGGAGTCGAAACGCGAGGCGTGGAAATGCTGCAAATACGAAAAAGCGAAAAGTTGGGGTGTCACTGGCAAGAGGACGCTGGAGTCCGTATATCGTTCGATGTGAGATGAGAGTGTGTTGAGCCAAGAAAAATCAATAAAGTCGCGTGAATAAAAAAACTAGTAAGTGGACGTATGTTCTACGTGTTATTTTTAGGTGGTTGTGTGGGTTGTTGCCTACTTGCCGTTCATGTGGTTGTTTAGGTTGTCTTATTCTACTCCTCCATCCTCTATCCCCTTTATCATGTGTTTTGGTACTGAAACAGTCCATGTGATCAACAGAACTGCATATAAGCGATTTTGAAACAGGAGACGGGGAGGTACAGAATCAGGCAGTTGCGAACCCGGTGTTTGAAAGATACGATTCGGTACCGTTGACGTGCATGAAAAGCTTGATGTCAAATCAGAGTGTTGAGTCGAGCGTGTACGAACGTAACAATCTTTGGATGCGGAACAATGGTTTTGTGGGGCAGAAAATTGCTCAAATGTTCTGGGGAGAACGGCGCAATTCTTCAAGAGACATTTGCAAGAGCATTCACTTGATTTCGTTGTTGTGAAGCTAAAGAGCTGATCGTGCGATCTTCGAGCTGTTTCTGATCTTTGAATGATGCCAATCATGCTACCTAGTTTGTTCTAGTTTCGTTAGCGTATCAGTTTTTGTTACCGTTGGCCACATCTTGCCTCCTTACATAATGCTCGTTCATTCGTATCGCTTAATGCACGGGAAAAACTCATCAAAGTGAAGTGGGAGTACCAGAAGTCGTTATCATGTAGGCATACGATTAAGATACCGACCGGTTGGGATAACTATTTTTGGATGTTAAGCCTCAACAATTTAGTGAGATCCATACCCAGCTTTGTGGTCTTTTTGGAAGGTCTCCGACAATTAAGCGATAGGAGCGTAATTGCTTCAATTGCTTGGAGTACTTTCTTTTTGTGGAATCCTGTAGTCTTTTGGTTCTATGAATCTTGCAGAATTCGTACTGCTATTTAGGTTTATGACGCGTATTTACGTGCTATCATTCTGTTCTGTTGATTATAACGTTAAGGTTATTCATTCCAGTACCTATCGATTGTCCTACTATCGATGGTTGTAAATTCTTACTAGGTATTTCAATGGCATGTATTACCTACGCCAGTGTATATGTCAATGCTCACCAATCAAATCATCACTCAACCTTATTATATCCTCGTATCACTACCATCGCTCATCCTTACATATCCCTCCTATCAATAGCATCACTCAACCTTTCATATCCTTCCTAACACTAGCATCACTCAACCTTTCACATCCCTCCTATCACTACCATCGCTGACCTTACATATCCCTCCTATCAATAGCATCACTCAACCTTTCACATCCCTCCTATCACTACCATCGCTAACCTTATCATATCCCTCCTCTACCATCGCTGACCTTATCATATCCCTCCTCTACCATCGTTATCACCTTCCCACCTTCCTCTTTCGGACAGACGCATTTACCTTCCGCCTGCAAAATGCGCCTTTCCCCATTCGGAATCTCTTGCCGGGCCCTATCGGCTTATGTAATGATTTTATCCGATAAGGGATGGGAGGACAAGACGAGACCGGTAGAGATCATGTTAGAGAGAACTGGGAAGCGTATGGTAGAACCGAATCAACTAGGAAGCGCACCCAAGGTTTCAGAGGCACGAGAGACGATTGACGTACCCCCACCGACTACACTCGAAGCTCCCTTCTTTTTCGGTTTTCGAATCGGACTTCCCAATCAGGAAAGTCAAACCAAATCACTATAAATCAAATCACATATAAGCCACCAATCACTATATAAACCACCAACCCCCACTCCCTCATCTCACCACCAACCATCCCACATCACATGATCCACCCATTTGACTCTGCGAGAGACTTCGAAATCAGATTGGCCTCCAAGTTGGTCAAGGACAGCCACAGTGCTGACGCCGACGTGCACTTTGTGCAGTTGGACAGATTGGACCCACCAAAACAAGACATGATCAAGTACTTGGCCGCCGAAAGAGAGGGCCGCCCGTTGCCGACCATCCCAAGGGTGTTCTACGCGTACTACTACACGCACAAGACCGACTTCAACAAGGCCCTCGTGAATGTGACCGTCGGGCACGTTATCACCAAGGTCAAGCTTCCAAAGGGTGTGGTGGGCCCGTTGTTGCCCGACGACCTCATGGACATGGAGGAGATGGTCAACAACCACCCCATAATCCTCGCGGAGATCGAAAAGTTGAAGTTGCCAAAGGGATACAGCGTCAGAAACGACCCATGGATCTATGCCACCGACAGTGCGGACGAAAAAAGACCGTTGGTGCAATTCTTCATGTACGTGCTTGCTGGCAACGGGCACACCGAGTCCAACCACTACTCGTTGCCCTTGAAGTTCTCTCCTGTGTTTGAGATGTTTACCAGAAAGTTCATCAGAATGGACTACTTGCCTGGCGGCTACGACGAGACCACCGTGCCAACCGGTCCGTGGCAGGAGGTTCCAGCTGTGGAGTACCACCCAGACCTCAACGGCGAGTCTGTCATGCGGGAGGTCAAGCCCTTGTTGATCTCGCAGCCCGAGGGGCCCTCGTACACGGTGGACGGATCCAAGGTCACGTGGCAGGGATGGGAGTTCCGAGTTGCAACCACGCAAAGAGAGGGATTCGCCATCTACGACGTGTGGTTCAAGGGCAGACAGCTTTTCTACAGGTTGTCGTTGTCCGAGATGACTGTTCCGTACGGAGACCCGAGGGCTCCGTACCACAGAAAGCAGGCATTTGACCTTGGAGACTGTGGATTCGGTATCAACGGCAACAGTTTGGGGTTGGGGTGCGACTGTCTTGGAGTGATTTCGTACCTTGATGGCCAGGGAATCCACGCTTCTGGAGAGCCGTTCCCCATGCCCAACACCGTGTGCATGCACGAGCAGGACAACGGGATTCTCTACAAGCACGCCAACTACCGTACCGCCAACGCTGTGGTTGCGCGCAAGCGGGAGTTTGTCGTGCAGACCATTGCGACTGTCGCCAACTACGAGTACGTGATCAACTTCAAGTTTGTGACGGACGGGTCCGTGGACATCGAGACCAGGGCCACGGGTATTTTGTCGACCATGCCCATCGACGAGAACGTCAAGGTTCCATGGGGCACCATTGTGGGCCCGAACGTGATGGCTGCGTACCACCAGCACATCTTGTCGTTCAGAATTGACCCTGCTATCGACGGCCACAAGAACACGGTGGTGTACGACGACACATTGAAGCTTCCACGGTCCAAGTTGAACCCATACGGCATTGGCTTTGTTTCCGACAGGCACTTTGTGGAGAAGGCCGGCCACATTGACCAGTCGCCGTTCACGAACAGAACCTACAAGGTGGTGAACGAGAACGTGATCAACCCGGTGTCCAAGACGCCAGTCGGTTTCAAGGTCGAGATGCCTGCCAGGCAGATGATCTTGGCTGACGCGGACTCGTTCAACGTCAAGAGAGCGAAGTTTGCGACCGAGCAGATCTGGGTGACCAAGTACAGGGACCACGAGTTGTTTGCCGCGGGCGAGTTCACCAACCAGTCGCAGAGCGACACGGGGTTGGGCGAGTGGGCCAACGGCACAGACGTGGTGAGAAACGAGGACCTTGTAGTGTGGGCCACGATGGGCTTTACGCATATTCCCAGAGTGGAGGACTTCCCTGTGATGCCTGTGGAGACGCATGCGATCAGGTTGGTGCCTGCCAACTTCTTCAACAAGAACCCGGCGTTGGATCTTCCGCAGTCGAACAACAAGTTCAACAAGTCCACGTTGCACAGTGTGACTCCAGTGACTGTGAACAGAACGGGGGGGTGTTGTAAGATATAGACGGACGAGCAGACGACATGAACGAGCAAACGAACGACATAAACGAAGTGAATGTGCGTGAGTGCGTGAGTGAATGAGTCAAGAACAGTGATGAACATTAGATGTCGGGATGTTAAATAGTTAATAAAGAGATTAGATCATAAAGGAGGACATATAAAGAGGATGTGAAGAAGAAAAGGAATGTGAGTGATTGGGTGTGCGTGAGCGAATGAGTTAAGAACGGTGATGAACTCTGAGATGAATGTCAAGATGTTCAGTTAATAGTTAATGAAGAGATTGGATTATAATGGAGTTCATGTTGTGGATGAAAGAGAGGTTAAGATTTCTAGATTCATAAATATCGAGTTGCAGGAGGTTGTCAAAATGGAATAGAAGTACTTTGTTTCCTGCACATAAAATTTGCAGCCACTACGATAAAACCGAGAAACTTTGACAGACAACAATATCAGGAGTGTACCGGTACATCAGATGAGCTTCGCCACTAGTGATTCTCCAAAATACAACGGTGAGTGATTAGACAACCAACGGTCAGTGAAAAGACATCTCTCCAAATCCTTCAAAGTGATCCCGAAAGACAGCGAGAATTGAGAGCCATGATGTAACCACATGTCAGCGGTTAATTGAAGCAACTTCAAATTGACGCTATCAGAAATAGCCTTGATTCTATTCGCTTTTCCGATCTGCTCGGTTCCTGTATGTCCTGCATATGGAATTTGCAGCCAGTGAACATCTACACCGTACCGCAATAACTATATAAAAGTGGATCAGGCAGAAAGAGACTACTTAGCGACCGAGATAAAACGACAGCCAAACGCCACGATTATCAAAGTCCACCTTGTCATGATGATCCTTTCATATGCCGAAGAAATAATGTCGATCAATAATAGAAACACATCATCCCAACCCACATGGTTCAAGACGCTATTGATTTCATTTGCAGCCTCAACGAATGATGATGTTCCTAACCCACCTTCAAACACGAAATGTTTCGATCCTCACTGATACCTACAACCCCCGAATAACGACGTTCTAATTATGCCTACAACCCAACCGAAAAACGATGTTATTAACCCTCAATGCTATTATCTTCATTGACGTCCATGCTCCCTGTGGTGCACGTCTTAATCAATCCCGTTGATTACCGCCAAACAATAATTCATCTCGTCCTCGTCCAATGACTTAATATACAAACACTTCAGCAACAACTCCGGCTCTACCGCCAACTTATAACACGCAGACCACTCAATGCACTGCGACAACGAACGCACAATGTGCACCGACGTGCGGTACTTGGAAAAATTAATCATCTTCTCGCTCTCGTTGTGCGAGTTGATGCTGGACGTGGTCGTATCCGTGTCGTTGAACGTCGCAAACGGCGCGGCAAACGTCAAAGCAGTATTATTCGGGCTGCTCGTGGCCACGTTCTTCACAAACTTCGGCTTCTCCGCATTAAAGATCAAGTCCGACAAGTACAACCCCACAAACGGAATGCACCCCTTGGACGGCGTCATCTGACCAATGCGCAAACGGATGTTGTAGAAGTTCTTGAGCGGGCTGGCCAACTCCTCCAAGTTCTTCAACATCAAGATGTCGCCCGGGGGCAAGTGCTTCCATGTCTCCTTCAACTTCAGCACCTTCTCCGACGTCAACGCCAATATCACCTGCATCAACGTCGAGAAGTTCTGCACTGCAAGACAGTTCTGCGCAACGTGGATGAACCGTGAGATCACACACACCCGCTCATACTCACTGCTCGTGAGCAAGATCTCCGAGATGATCCAGTTCACCATCAAGTTGAACCGCGCCACGACCAAGTTCACTCCGCGGTTGCTGTAGTAGTACAGGTCGTTCACAATAATCTCGAGCCACGAGTTCACTGGTGTCACCTCCCTGTTCCACTTCAACTCAATCAACTCCTTCCAGTCGATCTCAAGAAGCATGTCCTTCTCCACGAGTGTGAGGTGCTCCGCAATGCTGCGCGAGTCATAGCTGAGAACAAACGAAACGTGCGCCTGTGTGCCCATGATGTGCTCCACCAGAAGCACGCTGGAAGGCACGTACCCCTCGAGAAGTATCCCCTGGTCTTCCGTGAAAGTCCCGTTAGGCGTCGACGACTCCATGCCACCCAACGGCAGCACCTGCGTGAAATTCGCACTCACAGATATCGCATCCTCCGTGCGGGCATTCCCAATCGCATTCAAAATGTCCTCGGTGTCGTCTGGCTTTGTCGTTTCATCCTTTTTCCCCTTGCTTCTACCCTCCAACTTGCGGAACGCAAACTCCACCGGGTCGCTCGACTGGTACGACTCGTCGGGGATCGCCGCCAACTCCTTGAGGACGTAGCTGCTGATGCCAGGGATCACCACGGAGTTCGAAGGCGACAGGTTGCTCATGAGCTCCACCCGTGCCAGGCTCTTTCTGCTTTTGATGGCCATCAGGAAAATCGAACTGTCAGCCACATCAGACAGCCGCGAAGAACGCTGCACCACAGACCGCTGTGTGGCACCGGTGTTGTCCACGTTGAACGGGAGCTCAGTCAATGCACACAAGGTGCTGAACCGCATGCTTTTGCGCACCAGCGACGATCTCGACACGAACGACCCAAACGACGAGTTGATAGGGAAGTGCGCCACGGGTGACATGTCGGGACTCACGTTGGGATCGGGAAGTTCCTGGCCCAGGTATTGCGAGTGTACATCGCCCATGTTGCCCATGTTTTCAGTGCCCAAATCCATGCCTTCCAAATTTCTGTTCCCCATGCCGTTATCCGCGAGACTTATGTTGCCTTTCAAGCCATCCTCAGCATTTCTGCTCCCCTCAAACGCCCTCATATTCGTTATTCCCTGCTTCTTTCTCAACCCCTGGTCGTTCACACGGTGCTCGTGTCCCCGCAGCACCAGAAGCACCGAGTCATAACTGATGTACGACTTCACCGAGTCACGGCGCATCGAGTTGCGGATCGACAGGTTGTCGAAACTGATTCTCCGGGCCCTTTGCATGTTCATCAGCTGTGGACTGAGAGCAATGCCCAAATCGGCAATTTCAGCATCATACTGCGTAATGTTGCTCGGTGTGGATATCGACGACCCAAACGAGTTCTGCGACTGGTTGAGCAGAACGCCGTGTTCTGCGGGAAACTCGCTGGAAACATCCACAAACGCGTCCTTCAGGTTCGACTTGAAGTCTTCGGGGTCCATGTTCTCCTTGTCGAAGTTGAAGTTCTTGTCGTCGGAGTTGTCGAGGTCGTCGTTCCAGTTGATGCTGGCTGCTCTTTGGAACGACGACTCGTGCGAGATTTCTGCATCCGAGAGAAGTCCCTTGGGTGTGGACGAGCCGGCCGAGTTGAGAATCGCAGACGTGCGGAGTGCAGAGTTGCGTAGCGCAGAATTGCGCCTGATGGAGTTGCGAATCGCTTCGATCGCGGGAGACGGTTTGGTTGAGTAGTTTTGGGGGGTAAGCGAGTCGTGTGGTGTGAAACGTGTGGGAGTCTTGTCGAAAACGAACTCTTCTTTAGTTGGTGTTCGGCAATCCTCTGCGGTTTCTTTCGTCTCGAGTGTTGAGGTAGCGACGGTTTCTGGTGATCTGAAGGAGACAACGGATTCGATGGGCGAAGGTGCAGGATTAGAGACTGCAACTGTATTAGCTTCCACATCAAGTGTTGCAGTAGATTCGTAAGCCACAGGTACTACCTCAGGTACCACCTCGGGTAACGAATCAGGTACTCCTTTATCTACCCTTGTTTCATTCACAGCAACATCAACAAAGTCATTTGGAACACTTTCTTCCTGTTCAAAGGAAGCGTCGTGGAACGGAGGATCCTCGTCAAGATTCTCCTCATCGTCATGGGAAATGCAATTAGTAAGGTCTTTGGGGGTGCGATTAGCTTCATTAGGAATGATAGGAGTATCATTAGGAATGGCATTACCAAGATCATTATGAATGCCCTCGGTAATGTCATAAGAATCATTAGGACTTCCCTCAAAAACTCCCTCAAGAATCTCCTGTTTGTCCCCTTTAGCCTGCTCATCCCTCGCATCCTCCTCACCGCTCACCTCCTCCTCCATGTCCTCCCCACCTCTCACCTCTTCCTCCCCACCTCTCACCTCTTCCTCCCCACCTCTGACCTCTTCCTCCCTTTCCTCCCCACCTTTAGAATCTCTATCCTCCTCTAGAATATCCCCCACATTAATCCAGCTCCCCCGCGGACTTCCCATCGGCGTCAGAAACTCCTCCTCTTCCGGACTCTCGGAAAACAACTTGTCAATCTTGCCCATATTAATGTCCGAAAGGTCCTGTATCCCCATCTCCAGAACATGCTTCTTCTTCGGATCGCCCAACACTATCGGGTCCACCTCGTAGAACCGCACCAAGTACTCGAGCTCGTTCACTATACGCGCACTGAGCACGTCGATACGATCCCCAACCTCTATCTCCTCCGCAATGTCGGGAATGCACGTGTTTACCGCGAACTTCGACTCCTTGATGCTGTCATTCGACTCCGACTTGTGGAGCGATTTCTTCCACCCGTCAATGAACTTCTTAATCGAGGTCTTTCTGTTGAGCGTGGACTGGTTCGTGTCCATCACCACAAAGTCCATCTTCTTGACCGGTGTTGGAGGAAGTATGCCTGAGATGTCTGCAATGGGGAGGCGGACTTTACCGTTGGTTGTGAATCCTGCGTCTTCGGAGACGTTGGAGGGGGGAGAGACAAGAGGTGGGTTTGAGGCACTCAAGACACCTTTATTAGTTTCATTATTCGTGTCTTTGTTTGTGTCTTCATTCGTATCCTTGTTCGTAACTTTGTTCTCACCTGCTGAGTCTTCGCTGATGTTTGTGTCTTTGGCTGTGTTCATTATATCTTCCTCATTATTCGTGGGACTTCCCGATTCCTTGATATTCGTATCCTCGTCTTTGATATGCGTGTCCTCATCTTTGATATTCGTATCCCCATCGTTGATATTCGCGTCATCATCCTTCCTCGTATCATCTTTTTTCATTTCCTCATCCTTCCTCGTATCATCTTTCTTCATTACCTCATCCTTGAGGTTTCTCGACGAATCCTTGAGATTCATATGACTATGCTTTGGTTGGTTCTCTGGCTTCTTTAGCACCCGCGACGGTATATCTCTCAGCTTCTTATCGTACAAAGAAAGCATCATCGACCGCCTGTACGACGGGTCCGTGTGCATCGACGCATGCTTGTTCTTTGGCGCGTTTGGCACGCTTCGCGGCATCTCGAACCCAACAACGTCTATGCCCTCCGTGTCCACGTCCACCACCCCAAACTGCTGTGCCGTCTGGAGCCAGTGGAGCTTCAAGTCCGTCATGATCTTCTTCTCAAACAAGCCCTCCCGCACCAAGTTCAGCTCGCGCGTGATCCGGTTGATGGTGTCCACAAACATGTCGCACAACAGCGCGTTGTTGAGAAAGTCGTCCACAAAGTAGTTGATGATCCAGTGCCTGAACACCACAAACACCCGCAACACCACCAACTTGCCGATCTTCTTGTTGGTTTCGCCCTGTGAGTTCATGTACTGGAGCGCCCATATGAGCCGCGTGAGTAAGAGCAGCATCACCTGCTCCGCGCCGACAAACACGCGGTATGTGAGAAAGAAGTCGCAGATTAAGTTGTAGTCTATCACCTCCGGCGACGTGAGCTGGACGATGAGGGCACGCAATGTGGCCGCGTTGACGAGCTCGCCGCTCTCGTTGAACCGCACCACGTCGTCGTGTGCCATGCTGAGCGAGGGGAAGAGCCGTGCGTCGTCGAATGTGGATTCGTTGTGGCGGTTGTACGCAAACTCGGGCGCCACGATGGGTAGGTCGGAATCCCGTCCGGTATATATGACACTGGCGTCCTCGAGCACGTCGAGGTTGTTGTCGATGAATAGCGCGTCGTTCGGCGACGACAAGAGCACCATGTGTTCATCCATTGGTTGTGCAATTTTTTTGGAATTCGTGTAAATCTATTTTTCTGTTTACTCGGGGAAATGTAAACAAGAGTCGCGACTTTGTGAAAAGGCCGAGAAGATGAACAGAAAAAGACTAGAGGAGTTGGTATAAGTAGAGACGAGAGGAGTTAGTGTGAGTAGAACGGGAGATGAAGCGGTTGCCGATACGCGTGTTTTTGTGTGTTTTGGTTGTATTGACGATGGTAGTACTGAGTGTACAAAAAAGTATTGTTGAAGGTATGAATTGATGTGAACTATGGAAAGAGTATTGTAGGTATGAATGGAATGAGTATGAATTGTGAATAACGTGGGCACGAATTGACTCATACAGAATAGGTATGGGAATGCTGGTACATAGCCGAAAATGTTTACTGGTTTATGGAATGTGAGATGACGATGCAAGTGGGTTAAATAATAGAACATTTCAGGATCCCTGGGTTTCATCAAGGATTTGTGCGATTAACCTTAATAAAGTCATCAAGGATTTGTGCGATTATCAAGGAATGATTTGTTAGTTGAAGCGAACATCAAGGATTGATTTGTTAAACCGTGCCCTGTGTCAACATAATAGTACTCAACATAAGCGAATGAATTCGCGGGACAAAATCAAAATACAGGAAATACGAGATCAACAGGGCACTGTAAACAGTTGAGCTGGGATTCAGAACTAGCTGAATCCTACAATCTCTTTCGGTTTCTGTATCTCTTTGTAACCGTTGATCTGGCAACGCGCGATCTTGCAATTTTCAGGTGAAATCCATGCATGGAATAATAGAAACGTCATGTCAAGTTTATACAAAACGAACACTGAAACATGAAAATCAAACCATGTAAATTTTGCTAAATCGTACACTTGAGTCTCAAACCTTCGCTACCTTCAGACCGTTCAATTTAGACCTTCGGTGGATTCTGTCTTCCTGTATATAATATACGAGGTGCAAAATGCAGGTTGTCTGAGCGACGCAGGGATGACAACAAGAGTGAATTAGTGAATGAATGATTCGAAGAAAAGAGTGATACTAAGTGAAGAATGCTTGACGGAGTAATTGTGAGGGAAGTAACGATGTGGGGTGTGTATGAAATGGGTAGGGAAAGGTGGGAATGGAGGTGAAGATAGGTGGAAAAAGAACAGGCGCAGAAGGTGGATATGTAAAAAAGAAGAGGAGGCAAAGAGGTGGTCAGGTAAAAAAGAAGAGGAGACAAAGAGGTGGAAAATGCTAGAAGTAACGATGGGACTTCAATCTCTGAGGCGTCATGAACTGCAATCCATAGAACGAGCACCTGGTGGCCTGCAAAATCAGGGTAATTTTTCCTATTTTGCACATTTTCTTGCAAATACATGCTGTAATGAGCAGAAATTGCAACCATTTTTGATCCTACAACACATCCTCAACACATATAACACTCGTTCATTACAACACACCATCAACACATACCTCTATAACACTGCTCATTACAACACACCATCAACACATACTTCTATAACACTGCTCATTACAACATATCTTTACAACTCACCCTTTTATACCACATCCTTCTTATCATTCCTATTATATATCCGTTCTATGTATCCTTATCATCTATTCGTCCTCCCCGTCAATTCGTCCTCTGTTCCCTTGATGCTACTTCATGTTCTGCTGAATCGCAAACTTCAACGCACTGAACGGATCCTTCTTGAACTGTGGGTTTGCCAACACCGACTTGAAGTTCTTGCCCTCCTCCTTCATGATCTTTTCGTGCCCACGCTTGTTGTTTGCATTTGGCTTGTTCGCCACGGTCGACTTGATGTAGGCCTTGGGGTCCTTCACCTTTGTAGTTGTGCTCTCGATGTCTCCCAACGAGTTCAACAACTCGTTCATGTTTGGTTTGAGCTGCTCCTTGTCCTTTCTCTTGCGTCTTCTGGCCAGGGACTTTGATATGCTCCCCGAGGTGTTGAATGTCACTTTGTTCATGAGGTGCTGTGCGAAGTTGGCCAGCTTCGTCTGCATCTTGTCCTTCTTGGAGGTCTTCAGCAACTTGAGCAAGGGGTTCTCATGTTGGGGTGCAACATCCTTGCGGAACTCCTGGATCTTGCTCGCGGTCGTGCGCGACTTGTTGCGCAAGTTCGTCTTCTTGGAGATTCCGGCCTGGGTGTTAGTCGAGTTGGGGCGTCGCAGTTGTATACTTACCATGATGAGATGAGAAAAGAGAAAATGGAAATGGATAGAATGATAGATACAGGGAATGAGAATAGAGAATAGAGGATAGGGGAGATGAGAAAGGGGAGATGAGATAGGGGATAGAGGGTACAGGATAAAGGATATAGGGTGTAGGATATACGATATACGATGTACGATATACGATCGAGGAGGGAATAGATGAAATAGTGGATAAAGGTTAGGTATGGAGGGGTTGCGAATACAGATACTGCAGATGAAAGAAGGAATTGACTGTGGAATATGAAGGGCATCGAAAAGCACGAATCTATAAGTATCATACACTGCGTGACCATAATTTGCTAAGAATCCACTTATAGCAAATTTGGAAGCAGGAAAATCGCTAAAATCCTTGCTGCAAAACGTGCTCATAAATGGAAAGACAGAACAAAAGCGAGGCAGCAACATGTAGTTGAGCCTCAGAGATATGAACAAAAGCATACCTCAGAACTAGAACATATACTCAGAGCAAGAGCATAACTCAGACATGAACATACTCGAGGTATGGACAAGAACATCAGACATATTAAGACCCGATGCTTATTCATCCGACCACGAGAATGATAAGATGCAGATTTCATTCCGCATTGGTTCTGATTCCAAATCTCTCACGACACTTTGCTCTCATAATCCCCATCCCTCAAACCATTCGCATGCTCACCTTATCTCATACCACCTTTTCTCTCCTTTTATCTGAAAAAAAAAACAGAACAGATCCAGGCATCGCGTAAACATGACGGGTAGTCCTATACGACTGCCCTATATCAGTGGCATGACGCCGGACGAGATGATAGACCCCTTGATGAAGGTTGGCGAGGTGTACTTGGATGCGGAAACAGAAGGGGAAAGGAATACCGGTATAGCAGACACCGCAGGTACAAGAGATGCAGATAATACAGGTGCAGATACCACCGCAGGTACAAGTGAGACAAGAGGTACAGACACAGCTACAGCCAGAGATGCAACCACATGCACAAATGCCCCCGAGACATCCCTGAACCCAATCAAACCAGAAAAACAGGTATCATTCCAGGCAGACAACCAACCACCACTCGTACAAGTCAAGCAGTCTCCACAATTGGAGGCTTCCAAGATCTCCGCATACGCACGGCTCGACTTTGAGAACTTTACGTTTTTCGTGCAAACGCTCCAGGTGGTGCTCGGGCGGCGACTGAACGAGGAACTCCTCCAGCAGCTGCACCACCACAGCGTGGACGTGCACCTCTCGCTGAAGAAGGCGATTCTGCGGCGGCACGCCAAGATCTTCTACAACTTCGGCACACAGCGGTTCGAGTTGCTGATCATGGGCCGCAACGGGGCGTTCGTCGCGGACAGCTTTGTGGAAAAGGGCATCACGGTGCCGTTGAAGGACGGGACGAAGATCCAGATTGGCGATATCCTGTTCCAGTTTGTGCTTCCGTCGGTGGAGACGGACGAGCGGGGGTTGAACCCGGCCGACGCGTTGAACTTGCGGCTGGCGTTGTACAAGCAGAAGAAGGTGGAGAGGACAAAGTCGCAGGAGATACGCGAGGACAAGGAGGAGGCTATTGAGATTGAGAAGGGAGGGGAGGTGAAAGAGGAGAGAGAGGAGAAGGTGAAAGAAATTGCGAAAGAAGATGACAATGACTTCAAAACCAATGATAAAGACGTCTTCGAATCCAACGGCAAAGAAGACGTCTTCAAAACCAATGATAAAGACGTCTTCAAACCCAATGACAAAGAGGACGGCTTCAAACCCAATGACAAAGAAGACGTCTTCAAAACCAATGACAAACACTATGAGCGCCGCAACTCGCTTCTCAAAATACGACGGCTTTCGAACGCACGGCGAAAGTCGTTGGCATCAGCAGCCAACGACGAAATCAACGACATCCTCAAGGAACTAGGGGTGTCGCTGATCGACGCCATCGACGAGGAAGACAACGAGCTCGACTCGCACATCGACCTGCTCCTCGAGGCACACGAAAAGACGTCCGATACATCTGCACTCAGAGAGGGCCTCCTCAACCTCGCATACGCAGAACTGGCTGTCGACGACAAAGAAGACGGCGAGGATCTCCTCATCAGTCTTGGACCGTTGATCGACGCACACAAGGATGACGTAGTAAAGCCATTGATGGGAAAACCCGCACTGATTCAGCCTCCTGCAAACAGGCTCTACAACCGGCCAATGAACATGCCGTACATGATGGGGGCACCACGGCCCAAACTCGAGGTGCCAGTGCTCAACATGATTGCCGAGCCGTGTGCTGTGCGGCCGCGGCCACCGCTCCGTGCGATAACGGTGAGTTCGCGCGCGTACTTGCTCAACTTTGGCGTGCCAAAGACCATCGAAGAGCCGAGCAAGTTCCCCAAGGTGCCGCGGCGACGGTCCATACTGAAGCGGCCCCCGAAGCGAATATACGCGTTGGACGAGATCCCCGAGCCGTACCGCCTGAAGCCGCCAGTGCTGGTGCTGGCGATGGTGACGGCGGTGTTGAAGCCAGCAGAGCACGGACTCACGTTGGACGAGATCTACGACGCGGTGCGCGAGATGTACCAGTACTACAACTATTGTGCTGACGGGTGGCAGTTTTCTGTGGCGCACAATGTCAAGTTGAACAAGATATTCCGGCGCAAGTACAAGAGGAACGGCGAGTGGGCGTTTGGGTTGGACGAGATGTTTATCAACGAGCGGGAAAAGGTGCGCAAGAAGCAGCAGGAGTGGTTGCGCATGCGTGTGGAGAGCCAGGGATACGGACGGGAGAACGGCATGGATATGAACGAAGGGTTTTCGATCTCGCCTATTGGCAGTGGGCCAGTGGGGACGTTTATTGCGTCGCCGTCGCTTGTGGCTCCGCTTTCGACACGGCCGAAGACGATTGCTGAGCTTGCGAGTGAGATCAAGCGCGAGCCCAAGTACTTTAAGCCAGCGTCGCCAACGCCGTCGCCCACAATCCAAGCGCAGCTAGCTGCGAATAGGGCGTCGCCTGCGCCGATGAACCAGGGCACGAAGAAGTCGTTGGCATACCTCCAGAAGGAGCTTTTCACGTTGTACAAGTCGCGGAAGTTGTCGTACAACACAGCGACCACGACTGAGATCATCACGAAGGCGCTTGCGACGACGATTGCGCAGGTAAATGTGATTGGGCTGAAGGCAGGGTGTGGCGAGAATGCGCTTAGTTTTCTTGTGGAGCGTGCTCCGCAGCAGGTGAGCAAGATCTTGGACATTGCGTTGACGAAGCTGATCAAGGAGAAGCAGAGTGAGGAGAAAGCGCCCAGTTCCGAGGCGTTGGGGAGACCGCCAAGTTACACGATGGGGCGTCCGCCTGCACTTGGGAAGTCGTTGAGCAGGCCGCAGAGCTTTGGGAAGCCGGGGTCGTCGTTGAGCAGGCCACCGACGTTTTTGCTGAATAAGACGAAGCCGAATTTTGAGGAGCCTGCGAGGAAGCAGCAAAAGAGAGAGTAACGACGAGTAACAGAGCGTAGCGATGTTGCGAGTTACGAGGGCTAGAAAAAGGGAGCAAAGCAACGTGAACGAGTACAAAAGAGTTGACGCTCCGTGATTTGGGTGAGTCTGACAGGTTGAACGAAGAGTAATTGAGACTGACAACTTGAAAACCAAGAGTAATTTGAGCTAACTGAACAAGTACCAGAACATAGAGAATAAGGAATAGAATGGCATGAGATCTGTAGATAGAAGGACAAGATTGTAGATATGGTAGCATTGTCATGGAGCATCTTCTGATATAGTAGCTCACACCAGAAGAACACTGTATATAAAGTAACAACGTAGCCACATAGTGACAACTAGCTGAGTTAAATATGATTGTTCGAATACAAGTTTACATGAACGGTTCATTAGTAAAAGTCAGACTTTATATCGCCCCAATTCGCACAGAATTGGCTTCATTTACAGTCACCTCTTGAAATGACACTTTACAGATACACCTTTTATACCTTTTGAATTATGACAACTTTAGAAATACACTTAGAAATATACTTTTAAATACACCTTTACAAATACACCTGTACTAATACACCTTTACAGTTACAGCATCTTATAGTATCGCTCATCTCTATCTTCCCGTACTAACGCTAGTAGTCTTCCCCTACCACGTGTAAGACTTCAAAAAATTCATGTTTACTCTTTTCGTTAGGATTCGCTTCGCTCTTGTTAACTCCAAAATTATTTGTTCTTTCAGTGGCAAATGAACACACTTACACAGAAATACACGCACACCAACCCGGTGCTACAAGAGATTGACGCTGCGCGCCACGACTACGGGCGCCCCCAGGAGCTCAACTTGGCGCCCACCATCCAGCTCCCCCCAATCTCACAGCCTTCGGCGTTCTTGCGCGCACACACCGACGACTCGTCCAACCCCGACTGCAAGATCAAGATCGCACACGGAACAACCACGTTGGCGTTCCGCTTCCAGGGCGGCATTGTCGTGGCGGTCGACTCGCGTGCCACGCAGGGTAACTGGATTGCCTCGCAGACCGTCAACAAGGTGATCAGAATCAACCCACAGTTGCTCGGCACCATGGCGGGAGGTGCCGCGGACTGCCAGTACTGGGAGACGTGGTTGGGCACGCAGTGCCGCTTGCACGAATTGCGCGAGAAGGAGCGCATTTCCGTCGCCGCGGCGTCCAAGATCTTGAGCAACTTGGTGTACGAGTACAAGGGCATGGGGTTGTCGATGGGTACGATGGTGTGTGGCCACACGAAGAAGGAGGGGCCGACGATCTACTACGTGGACTCGGATGGCACCAGGTTGAAGGGCGACATCTTCTGTGTTGGTTCGGGGCAGACCTTTGCGTACGGTGTGTTGGACTCGGAGTACAAGTGGGACTTGACCGTGGAGGACGCGTTGTACTTGGGCAAGCGGAGTATCTTGGCTGCTGCGCATAGGGACGCGTACTCGGGTGGTTCGGTGAACTTGTACCATGTGACTGAGGAGGGTTGGGTGTACCATGGGAACCACAATGTGGGGGATATTTTCTGGGACATCAAGGAGAAGGAGAAGTCGTTCAATAATGTGGATGGCTAAGCGAGCGACATGAACATGGAGTGCTTTCGAACGACTTGAACATGGAGTGCGCTTTCGAACGACATGAGCGAAGGGAGTGAGCAACGACTATCGAACGACATGAACAAGGGGAGTGAGCAACGACTACCGAACGACATGACAAAGTGAATGGAGTACTACAAGAATGAATAGTCGAACGACATGATGATGGAATGTAGTGAGCTAGTACATGATTGCATTCGGTATCAAGGGTTGAACGGCAGAGTGATAGTACAGGAATGAATAGTTGAACGACAGATTGATAGTACAGGAATGAAAAATGAACATGACGGAGTGATAGTACAGAGATGACGAACATGACGAAGTGGGATTGAGCAAGTACGACGAAAATTCATGAGCATGAATTGAACGAGTGGATGTGTGCTCGTAGGTCAATGATGAAACTGAGCATGAAATGACGTTCAATGCAAACCTGAATCCACATTGGTTCAATGAAAATGACTGGATATGTCAGAGCGTAGAATTCATGATGTCATGCGATCACAATGTTGTGAAGTCATGATAAATATACAATGATAACAAGGGATGTAGTGAGTAGAAAAGAACAGGTAAGAAAACCAAGGGAAGTGTTTGGAAGATGGGAAGAGGGATCGTAGAGACCTTTGCAAAGGATTTTCCCGAATTGCTGTCCAACCCCGTGACAGGGAACAAGCTAAAATCCAATCACCAGATTGGTGGACTAGGAACGTTATTAGGAGAAAAGGCTATTAGATCATATATGAAGAAAGTAGCAAATTATTGAACCACTTATAGCAATTAGAAGCAAAGGCTAGTAAGATCACATAGGAAGAAAGTTGCAATTATAGTACCTACACCCGCATCTAAGACGAGTTAATTCTCTCGTGCTCACACCAGAAATAAAAGCTGCTGAAATTGCAGCCATGGACAATCTCCTCTGGCTAAACCATCAAGAGCACTACATAGCTCCGCTCAGTTTTCGCGACTATCTCGCTCTGTACGTTGCATTCATGTAGTGCGCTAGCTGTCCCACACGGTGGTCTCAGGATCCACCACATGTCTCATCGGTATACCGTAGGGCTCAACCCTAGTTCTCACGTGACACGTTTATCACCTCGCAAGTCTCACAAAGATAATTTTTCGCGAGTCGGTAGGATGAAAATTTTTATAGAGAAATATAAACGTTTTCGATCTTTTCAGTCCAGTAACAAGAATCAAAATGGTATGTGAGAACCTGAAGCATAAGCCAGTACCATGAACCCTACTAACCTATAGTCTGCCAAGTCTCAGAACCCTATGCGTGACCTTCACATCGAGAAGTTGGTGTTGAACATCTGTGTCGGTGAATCCGGTGACAGATTGACCAGAGCCTCCAAGGTTTTGGAGCAGTTGTCCGGTCAGACCCCAGTCCAGTCCAAGGCCAGATACACTGTCAGAACCTTCGGTATCAGAAGAAACGAGAAGATCGCTGTCCACGTCACCATCAGAGGTCCAAAGGCCGAGGAGATCTTGGAGAGAGGCTTGAAGGTCAAGGAGTACCAGTTGAAGGCCAAGAACTTCTCTGCTACCGGTAACTTCGGTTTCGGTATCGACGAGCACATTGACTTGGGTATCAAGTACGACCCAGGTATCGGTATCTACGGTATGGACTTCTACGTCGTCATGGGCAGAGCCGGTAACAGAGTTGCCAGAAGAAAGAGAACCAGAGGTGTCGTTGGTAACAACCACAAGACCACCAAGGAGGACTCTATCCAGTGGTTCAAGCAGAGATACGATGCCGACGTCTTGGGTGCTTAATCCATACGTATTGTATAAATAATGGTTTGAAAGCCTGTAGAACACGAGCGCAGCGAATGTGGGAGATGTAGATGAGATTTAAAATCAGCGAATGCGAACGAGATGCAGTATTAGCGCATGAACTTTGCCAGTGAATATGCGAATGAGAAGTAAGCGTAAGCTAGTGGATGAGCGCAGTGAACGTGAAAAGCGTGAATGCGTTGATGTGAACAAATACAAAGTGGTTCCGATACTTGCGGGTTATCGTACCCTTCTGAATGACTCAGTATGTAGTCTTTACCCATTACCATTACAAGCTCCCTGTGGCCCCGTCACACGACTTATAATTCTCAACTTGTATGGACTAAAGGACTCAAATGTGTCAACTATATACAGGCCACAGGCAGACACCATCTCAAACTATACGGGCCGCAGACACCATCTCAAATTATACAGGCCACAGACGCCATCTCAAACTGTACAGGCCATAGACACTGTCTCAAACTATACAGGCCATAGACACCATCTCAAACTCCAATCATCCACTCTTACTGGATTGTACACGACTGTTTTCAATACTTAAACCTCCAGGCGTCATATACTATTGTTTTCCAAAATGTCACAAAACCCATCTCATCGACTATCGTAGAATAGTGTGATCTCTATGAGATGTCTAGTGTAGACGGCGACTTGCACAGCCCCCATCCCTCACTAATCACACGCCACAAAAAGTTCCCGCAGTTGCGGGTATCTTCCGAATTACATCATCGCTTATCGTAATCGCATATTGTTCGCAACATGCGGACAGTGTGAGGAATCGGGAAGCGCCAATTAGCAGGAGCTGTACACGTTGTTTGACCTGTTTGTACTTGCTAATTAGACTATTAACTATTCTAAATCAGACTACGACAGTGTTACATGTTCAAGAATTCAAAAACCCAAGCTATGCACTATCCACACTCAACCATTCGCACTCAAACTATTCACACTCAACCATTCTCACTCAAACTATTCACATTCAAACGCTGACATTCTCAGACATACCAATATTCACTGTCCAACTCTACACACTTACTCTGCACCCTCAACTCAACCACCCTTTATTCTCTCCACTTTTTACTTCCCCTCAAAACTAGGGAGAATTTTTCTGAACACTCATGTTGCCTACAATATCACACATCGACCATCTCGGGGCCGTAGACGCCGAGATCTCACCTGAGGAGCGCGAGCACGTCGAGATGCTCATACGGCGGGAGATGGACCAGCAGCGAGCGGCACATCTCCACCCAGCGCCGCTAGAACCGGTGCTAGGCGGCGTGGACATGTCCGTCTACACGGCCGAGGAAAACGTCGATATAGCACTACTGTACGCACAGCTCCAGGAGCGCAACCTCAACCTCTGGCAGGAAAACCAGGTAGCCCTCCGCGAGATCCAGAACAAGTACATCGCGGAGTTGGAGAGCATGAAGGACGGCCTTGAGCACGACAACTCCAAGAAGCGCGCCCTTTTGGAGCAGGTGGCCGACGACCGCAAAAGGCGGCAGGTGGAGGAGTTTGCGCCGGAAACGGAGTATTTGGAACGGCGTTGGAAGGACGGCATCAAAGGTGCAGTAGAGAACGCAGCAAACGGTAAAGGAAAGGGCGAGGCACGATAAGCGAGAAACAAGAGACTACCTGAGAGAATGGATACCATGAGCCTACTTGAGAAAATGGATACCATGAGAATATGATTACCATGGGATGGACCAAGACCTTGTAAGTCATGTTCGGGTTTATGGTAGCAAGGGTGATGTTACACAAAAGTGTGTGGGCCACATGAGTGATTGGAACTAAGGCAACAATGAAGAGACCATTTATGAAGGATGGGGCCAATGATGAAGGCGAATGCCAATGAAAAGGCCCAATAATGAAGAGGGGTTCTAGGAACGTCGATATTGCGCTTGAGTGATGCGCTTTGAGGATTCTTTTGCATGGCTCGGAGTTTATTCGGCCCGATTTGGCTAGACCTTAAACACTGTTAGTGGATGCTATTACCGCCAACTAGTCGTGAGGCGATGCCCATTTTCTATGCGGCACATAGAGGGTGGGGTTCCTGAAAATTTTCCGGAAAATGCGGTGTACATAACCAGAATAGAGCTATATAGACATAAAGGATATGGGAAACGGTATGTAAGGGATTGCCTGATGATTTTGCAGATACACAACTGGAACTACATGAGAAGTTCACATGATACAAAACTGGAACTACATGACAGGTTCACATGATATACAACTGGGGGTCATGGCAAGCTCACATGATATACAACTGGGGGACATAGCAAGTTCACATGAAACGGTATGTGGATTGACTGATTACTTGGAAGATACGCAACTTGACATGACAAGTTTGCATGGCTTGAATATATGTATGGTGTACTTTGATATTATCCGGTTTTCATATCAGTACGTTTTAAGCCTTGAAGAATCGTTTCTGTGCATTGTCTCATAATCCTTGGTGGGTTCGTATTTCCATTATCACCTTGTGTTCCTTTGTTCTATATCTCCTATATCTCCTCTATCTCCTCTCTCATGCTACTTCCTCTTGTTGAAAACCATGTCAGCTCTGGAACTCCCCACGTTCAATATCCTGGGACAACCCTCGCGGTCCTTCTCGCTGGCAACACACTCCAAACAGTAGTATGCAACCGCAGACCCATCTTTGAAGGCCGCGCTGCACATTATGCACTTGTCGATCGCCGCGCAGTCAACACAGCTTCGCACTTTGGCGGTGGGCTTGACGTAGGAGTCGCAGATGGGACAGCGGCCATCGCAGTTCATACAAACCCGTGCGATTTTGGTTCCTGGCTGCTTCATGCATTGGACGAGATCGAATTGGTGGCGGCTCATAAATGATGATTGTGGTGATTATTCAGATAGTCAAGCTGTTGATTGTAGGTGATTATTCAACTAGTCAAGCTGTTGAATGTAGGTGATTATTCAGCTAGTCAAGCTGTTGATTGTAGGTGATTATTCAGCTAGTCAAGTTGTTGATTATGGAAGGCAATCTGGTGAGTATGTTGAAGCACGCTAATGATGTGTATGAAGCAAGCAAATGTTGATTGTACTGAATCAGTTCACCCAAAGGTGTATTTTGTAATCGTTATCAGCGATGAGTAGATTTTTTGATCTCGATACCACGAAACCTGTTTAATCTGATTATTTTGACCCTCACGAAACCTGTATATTTCTGACTGTGACCTTCCCTCAAGAAACCTGTAAACTCTGACTTTGACCTTCCTCACGAATCGCCATTTCAGGTATTATGCCACTTGTATCCTTATTGCCACAAAATTCCGTTCCATAATGTCTGAATGCGCGATTTGCTTGGGCGCCATCTCCCCCTTCGCGACCGTTGGCCGATCCCCGTGCTGCGAGCCGCAGTACCACGACGAGTGCCTCCTCCGGTGGTCCAACCTGTCCAACCTGTGCCCCACATGCCGCCAGAGGTTCAATGTGATTGTCGTCTTCAACAAGGAAACCCCAGAGAACAGGTACACTATCCCCATAAAGGACCGGCTATTGCCGGTGGAGCTGGAGATTCCGTCGGAATTCATCCTCCCCCCACACGTTGTGCCGGAGTACACGCCGGTGTGCTGTTTGTGCGCGGATCCAGGGTCCCACATGGTGGTGTGTGGCAACTGCCAGGCCGGCTACCATGACGGGTGTATTGGAGGGGGCGACTACTGGGTTTGCCCGATGTGTGGCGAGGAGCTAGAGGGCGAAAGGGAGAATGCATCTAGAAGGACGGCAACCACTGGAAACTCAGCCAGGAATGCCAGAAATACCATCAGAAACACCACTACACACCGAATCACATCTGTTTCTAGAAACATCGGGAACGCTACCAGAAGTACCGGAAACATCTCCAGAAATACTGGAAACACTTCCAGAAATACCGGAGACACTTCCAGAAATACCAGGGATAATCCCACAATCAGAAATACCACCAGAAACACAAGAAACACGAGATCCCTCGTCATTCACAACGAAAACGACGAACTAGATGACGACTTTCTCTACACACCACCGACTCTCTCCACCAGGGTCAACGGCGGAGTCATTCTGCGACGCGAACAGCGCGCAATCCAGCTACTTTCGCCCGATGAAAGGCGGTCGTGGGAAATGTTTGAGCAGGCTCGAACAGGCGAAGGCGAGGATGTGGAGAAAAAGAGTGCATCGCCAGAAAGGAGAAGAAGACGAAAGAAGATCACTCCGACAGAGCGTGAGGAACCCAAGGGCGTTGAGGGAGGGAGGATATCGGCTTTGATTGGGCAGTTGCGAGAGGGAAGAAGCAATTCCAGTTTGGATTTTCCAGAGAGAGATAGAGAAAGAGGAAAGGATAGAGAAAGGGAAAAGGATAGGGATGCGATCAAATACAACCTTTCTGATGAAGTAGACCCTAAGAAGTTTAGGAAACCAGCCTCCCCGGCATCTCCCCAATCCCCGCTTTTCTCGCCAGCTCTCCAATCACCATCGATATCGCCCATTCTCTCTCCCAGTGATGAGCTTTCGCTATCGCTTGAGCAGAAATCGGCCGTGCAGCGCATTGTGCGCGACCGCCTCAAGCCTTTGTACAATACCGCGCTTCCCACAGAGCAGGACTTTATTCGTGTTAACAGGCACATTCTGCACAAGGTGTACGAGATGCTCGTGGGGTACTGTGTGCGACAGGGGGGTGGTAGGGATATGTTGAACCTGCTCCGGGTAGGGGAGGAGTCGGTGGTAGGTGTTGTGGAGGGAGAGTTGGAGAGGATGGGACTAGTAACGGGAAGTAACCGAACGTGAGCGAAGTGAAAACTAAAAAACAACGTGAGCGAGCGACGAACCAAAATGAATGTGAACGACTTAAGAATTAAACGTGTGTGGTAGTGTAGGGTATTTTAATAGTGAAGATAATAATAGTTGACTTGGTGATTGGTTGACGATTAGTTAACTATTATTGACTTATGTGCTACAATTGAACATGCTACTAGAACTTGCTACTATGGGACTAGCTAGTATTTGACCTACTCATATTCTATTAATTTTGACTTTAGGTGGCCAACGATATGCCTACTTACTTTTACCCATGCATTCAAAGATTTGAGTCCGCGGCTCTTTCACTGCTGGTTGATTGAATATTCCTCAAGCCAATATAATACTCCTTACAGCGATGTTAAAATAATAACGATCAATTTTGTATTCAGTCTACTCTATAGTAGCAGTTAGTCCTGTAAATTTCGATTTCAGTGTACTCATTTGTATCACTGGACTCAGTCAGCACTCATTTGAAGATGACCGTCAGTGGACTCAGTACTCACGCTCACTAAACTGTTTATCTTCTTCTCGGCCCCTTCGGTTTACTGAACCCCTTCTTCACCTCAACCTTCTCCTCCCTCCCCTCCAAATCACCCACCTCCAACTCGTCAAAATCCCCCACCTCAAACGACTTGTCCACACCGATGTCCAACGACTTCAAGTGCTCCACCAACTTGACCTTGAAGGACGCATACACCATTCTGTCCTTGACCTTGGACCCCGACGGACATGCGTACACAAACGCGTTCCCGTGCCCATACCCAAACAAGCTGTACTGCGGCCCCTCCGCCGCCAGCTGCAACTTCGACGCCAACGTGCCAGCGGTGACGCCCTCAAACAGCGTGGTGAGCTCGATCAGCTCCTTCTGCTGGTCAATGTTGAACACCACAACGTCCCCCGTGCCAATTGCCCCCAACTTGGCCTTCAACTGCGCGCTCAAAGGAAACAAGATGTTGGTGCCGTCCATCAGCGCCAAGGGCTTTTTGAACGAGAGGTCCTGCAACGCGTTGATATTTTTCAACACCTTCTCGTCCTCGGTCAACGGCCCCTCGGTTTCCCTACTCTGGTGCGTGTAGTGGTCGTGGGACAACTCGTCCAATTCCGTCCACGCAAACAGCTGGTGAAACGTCCCCCCAAGCGACTGGAGAAGCGTGTTTTTCGACGACGCATAGAGCATCTTCTCCTTGATGGGCGCTACATCAGGAATGAAGCTCACAAAGATGTGTGTGTCGTTGTGTTTGAGAATGTTGTAGGATGGTTGGGGAAACCGTGACTCGTGGAGCTTGCCAAGTTGCGAGAACGTCGACGGCAAATCTCCAGAGACAATTTGGTCGGGAATTAGTTCAGTGCTGTCGGGCGAGATCTTGACGACAAGCGCTCCGTCATTGAGGTTTTTGAATGACTCTAGGAGAGGTTTTGAGGCAGTTATGCCTGAGGAAGTGGACATGGTAAAAAAGAAAGCTGCAAAAGAAAAGTACGGAAAAGTTGTAGTATGGGAGATAATGAATGAAGATTTGAAGCATGACGATGTAGACGAATTGAAGCATGACAATGTAGACGAATTGAAGAATGGCAATGTAGGAGAAGAATTGAAGAATGACAATGTAGACGAAGAACCGAATTAAGAAAATTCGTGAGATCTCAACCTTTCTGTCCTCTCTATGTTCCACCATTTCTACTTTTCCTCTTTTCTTATCGGATCATTTATTTATGAACTTCTTTGGGCTCCTCTCCTCCCAACCCTCCTACAAACAGGGAAACGGCCGAGACTCCACTGCCACCCAGATCGACTCTCTTCTGTACGCCTTCAAACGGCTCCGTATCAGCAAGCTATCTGCAATAACCAAGAGCGGCAGCCTAGAGTGGATCGAAGACTTTGATGATGCAGAAACAAAGGAGGACTTGCGCTACAACATGGCGGCATTGCGCACACAGCTCCTAGACGATGAGTACCGCATCTTGGTGGACTTTTTGAAGAACAAGTTCCGCTCCTTCCTCATTATGACCGAGCCGACCACGGCGGTCTTGCGTGACCACAAGGACCGCAGGGTCGCTAAATACCGTTTCTCCTGCTTGCCAGAGACTGGAGTTACCGTCGAGAGTGTGTGCGGGATACTAGTGGCGTCGGATATATATGTGGAGCACGGATTGAGTACTAAAGTGCGATACAAACACGCTTTAGCGGCTGTGCAGAAACACATCAAGAGCGATAACGTGTACTTGGCGGTGGAATTGACGGCAGATGAGTGCGCGGCAATCATAAGGACGTTCCTAAAGAAGATCGCGTTCGAGGTTCAGCTAGGAAGGATATACAAGGAATTCTTGAGGCAGGGTGAGAAAAAGGAGACGAAGTCGATATCGAAAAGACCGTCATTTTCCAACTTGGAGTCCTTCCCTGGTCATTCGCTATCGTCCACGAAGTTGAGCCATTCAACGTCGATGCCAAATAGAGAGAACCTACAGAGCCCCACAAAACTCGAGCACTCGCAATCGTTTTCGAAACTAGACTCGAATTCGAAGCTAGACAAAATCTCTAGGGATCCTTCGAAACTAGACAAGATCTCGAATTCGAAGCTAGACAAAAACTCTAGGGACGCTTCGAAACTAGACATAGCATCCATCCAGCTTTCGCCCCAGAGAGCTAGTTCGCGCCCTGGGTCGCCGGAGTTGCCTCGAGTTGCTCGAATAGGGACCCCTGAGTCACCCACGCGCATGAAATCACGCCCAGGGTCACCAGAGGTGCGCAAATTACTGGCTAAGCCGTCGATATCGCAGCTCAGGCTAGACGAGCTTTACAATCCGGTAGCGTCGCCGTTGAGGGTGGACGAACGCCTGGATGCGTCTGATGGAGCCAGTGTTGATCAGGAGGTGTTGCAGAAGTGCAGGGCTGCGATAACAGAGAGGTTGAAGAGGGAGAGAGAGAAGATGGGAGGTCAGTAAAATGAGTGAGAATGGGCACGGAACATTAGGTAAAGAGTGATGGAGGGAATTCGTCCTCAAGTTTGGACAGAAGGAAGTCATTTATAGATTATCAGAAGTGCCAGATTCAATATTATTGAAAAATCAGAAGAGCCAAACTTGATATATCGGGATATCAGAAGAGCGAAACTTGATATATCGGGATATCAGAAGAGCGAAACTTGATATATCGGGATATCAGAAGAGCCAAATATGATATATCGGGATATCACGAAGAGGTGCCGCCAGATTAAAGGCAACGCGAAGTGAATGTTCCAATATGATCTCAGATATGACCATAACATATGATGCTCTCGCAGCTCAATATATGACGCATTATAAGCCTCTAATTCAAATATTGCACCGTTCATCCTCCCGTGCACTCTCCTCTTCTCAATTAACTCTATCCCATAATTATATGTCCCACATTTTTTATTTCAGTACTTCTATCTTTTGTTCGCAGCCATGATACGAACCACGTTTGCACGCCGATTCACAACCTCGCACCTCAGATCAAACCTCTTCGGAGGAAAGGTGGTACCGGGGTCCTCCAACCTACAGGCTCCCGGAGGTAAGAGCGAGACTCTGTCGAATCCGGCGGACTTGTTCAAGAAGAACGACATCTTGATGTACTCTGACAAACCAAGGAACTACATTGAATCGATCAAGGAAAACGGGTACTACCTCTCCAGCAACATCTTCATCAAGTCGCCTGACAAGTCTGGTAGACAAATTGGAACGTTGCTTCTCGAAAGTGAAGCCTTCGAGGTCGACCTCAGCAACGATGCGTACAAGTTGATCAACGGGTTTATCATAGAGTTCGACGAGGCCCTGGTGCTCAATGTCTTCAAGCAGATCCACCCAAAACCAGAGATTTTGGTGGTTGGATTGGGCAACAAGTCGCGAGTGTTGAGCGAGGGCAACAGGCGGTTCTTTTCACTGTTGGGGATACAGTTGGAAGTGGGGGATTCCAGCAATGCAGCCAAGGTGTTTGATTTATTGGCCACAGAGAGACCAAATGTGATAGGAGCTTTGTTGTTGCCTCCGAATGTGTGATAACTAGTTGTGTAACCACCTACCTACAACAAAAACACCACCACCAAAACCACCACCTACAACAAACACCACCATCAAATCCACCAGCAATACTTCAACTTTCACTTCAAGCGACTATTCGCAGCCTTGTACATATACTTTCTTTGCTTGAATATATCGACTTACCATACTCTTTTTTTGACAGTCAACGTCTTCTGACCCCATCTTTCTACACTTCATATCTCAATATTAATATGCCCGTACTATACATTATGTCCTTGTTATTACTTTTCCTCCCTTCTCTGTGGAGGCATCATCGATCCCTTGTGATACTGGTACTGCTCCTCAGGCGAATCGTATGGATAGTTCGATACACTCTGGTGTTGCGGCGTGGACATCACCATCACCATCATGGGCTTGTCAGGGTGCTGTGCTTTTGGAGGTGGCATGTACTGCGGCAAGAAGAAGTTGTTATTGGGCGGTGAGGGCTTCTCCCTCTCCAACAAATACTTAGAGTTGGGTGTCAGCAAGATCCCCCCCAACTCGAACGACGAGTGGTCTGTGGAGAGGTTGTGGTGGCTGGTATTCATCATATTGCTGGTGTTTGTGGTGTTCATGGTACTGTTCATCATGTGGGAATTGTTCATGGAGTTGTTCATGGAATGGTTGCTCATTATGTTGGCATGGTCGGTGATGTGGTGGTTTTTATGAAGTGGGATAGCGTGGCCTGGGTGAGTATGTATCGGTGGTTGGGTGTGTATTCCAGGACCAGGTTGGACACTATTCTGCGGTATAGGATTCTGGCTGTGTATCTGATTGTGCTGATTGTGCTGATTGTGTATCTGGTGTATCTGATTATTCTGAATGTTTTGGATGCTTTGTCTCTGACTGTTTTGAATGTTCTGTATCTGACTACTCTGCCCATTCTGTACCTGTGCCTGACTCGGGCCATTCTGTACCAGTGCCTGGCTCTGGCCACTCTGTCTTCCCTTCTTCTTCAGCTTCTTATTCTGCTTGTTCGCCAACGCATGCACATCTGTAAACACAATCTGGAACTTGTTCATACCCGCTTGCATCTTTCCTCTCCCCTGTCCCGCGTTTGCGCTCCTGAATGCATTATTCTTTGTCCTTGTTCGCTTCTTTGTCTCTTGGAACACACCCATAGCAGGCTTGTTCTCATCTGTGAGCTCCGGTTTACCAGGAGTAGGACTTCCAGGCACCCTCTTCTCATCGTCATCGTCATCTTCCTCCTCCTCGTCCGTTTCAGCATCTGCTCGTGCCGCAGAAGACATTATCACTGTTGACGGGGACGAATCTGGAATCTGCTTCGCAGGTGTCTGGAAAGTGTTCCTCTTTGGCGAGATGTTCGTGATATCTCCCAATGCCTTTCGCGACGGCGTCTGGAGATAGTATGTTTTGCTGTCTGCGTTTTCCTTGTCGTCATCCCGCGACTTTGCTACAGTCAACTGCGACAATTTGTGTGGTTGGCGAGGCGGTGTATCTAACGCCGTTATCGACCGCTTGGCAGCAGAACTCCCCGGAATAAACAGCGACAGCGTCTTCAACACCTTCTCGCTGCCCATCTTGAACTTCGACGGTGTTATGGTGTCCATCTCCTTCAACGGAGTGCCTCTTATCGGCGAGTCCATAAAAAAATCTGCGAGATGAAGTGTCTTGTCGTGGAAAGGTGTGATGTTGCTCAACTGGTGCTGGATCGAGTTGAAGGTCGCACTGCCATGCGCACTGCCCTGTAAGGCGTTGACGTTGTGTGTGAGGAAAGGCGTCAAGTTAAAGCCCTGCGAATAGTCCACATCTTGAGAAAGAAAATTCTTGTTTGGCGTCGAGTTGAACAGGTAAAGTTGCTCGTTGAAGTATGTCTTCAGAACCAACGGAGTCCACCCGGTGAGAACCTCTTTCGCTTTGGTGTCGTTCGCCTCTTTGGTACGTTTCTCGTCTGGTGACAAGTGAAGGAACTCGTTGGACATGGAAGGTGATGGGATGTTATGTTTGTGAGGTTCCTGTGATTGTTGTGTGGTTGCTGTGATGTGTGTTGTGTGTTTGTATATACACTTCGTGCTATATTGTTTTGCTTATTTTCGTTGCGTAGAAAAAACGCTTGGACCGTTTCATGTGCTCTCGCCTCACGGGATCATAGGATTGTAGAGAATTGCAGATATCATTGCACAAATGAAAAAGGTAAACAAACAAACCTTTTCGCGTGTGACAGGTGATAGTCATGTGAGATGTCACGTGATATACCAAAATCAACATAGTCTCATCATACCGTTGCCATAAAACGCATCGATCACTATGGTGGACACAAAACGCATCAACCACTATGGCAAACATAAAACGCATCGGTTAGTATGGCATTTCTTCCTTCTCTGTCTTCGATCTTTTGTGGTGAGCATCCACAATTGCGCCACAATTAAAAAGTTCCCTTCACTCTTAATCTACTCAGTAATCTTTATCCCCATTGGCCGCACCATTTCAAGTCAATGAGCATGCAGTCAATTGTCCCATACTGAGTTAATATTTTCTCAGTCTTTCATTCTTTAGTCAATCGGCCCATTGTGAAAGTATTATCAGTCAGTCCATTTTTCCATTTTAATCAACCCCTCTTACCTAACATAGAGAACAATAATTAGAACAATCTATTCCTAAATAATAATGCATCTCAAACAATAGCTGTTTTATCTCTACAAACATCTTCTCCCTCAAATGTATTAAACAAAACATTACAAGAATTAAAGCAAGCGACTTTTCTTCACTAAGCGGCAATGCCCTTGTGCTCCTCGTCAGCCCACTCCTGCTCGGTGACCTGCAAGTTGTCGGCCTCCTCAGCCAACTCGTCAACGTCGTACTCGTCATCCTCGTGGGCAGCCAACGACAAGGTTGGTCTGACGACGGCGGAGTCGAAAGTCCAGGCAGCCAAGGCGTTCTCGGCGTCGATAATGATCTGCTTGGAAGCCTCGTAACCGTCGTATGCTGGTCTGGTCTCACCTGGAGTGACTGGGGATTCGTCGAGCAATTCCAAAAGGGCCTTACCGTAACCAGCAATGAGGGCAATCTTCTCGGAGTGCTCGCGGATGGAGTCAAATTGGTAGTTGAACGCGGTCTTCAACTTCTCTCTGGTGATGTTGGACAACTGGGCCTCGGCGACCAAGGACTCGGCCTCAGCTCTGACCAACTCCTGCTCCAAAACGTTGATCTTTGGCGACTGTGGGTCCTTGTACTTCAAGTAAGCAATCTGGTCGGTGATCTTCTGCTTTCTGTCTCTGGAAGGCTGGACGGAGCCCTCAATGTCTCTGATGGACTTTATGGTGATTCTGTACTGGTCGTATCTGTCGATGAACTGGTCCTCCAACTCACCCACCTCGTAGATAAGGACACCCAACTTGTCGGTGATGTCGGAGATGTCGTCGTCGTTGGCCTCACCCCACAAGGAGAGCTGCTTGGCAACCTCCTTGCGCTCTCTGGCGGTGATCTCGATGGATCTCATCAAGTTCTTCTCCATCTTGATCAACTGCGCCAACTTTCTCGACAACTCTGGGCCGAGGGCACCGGCAGCAGACTTGCGGAAAGAGTGCGAAATCGAGCCCTTGCCGAAGAATCTGGACTTGGTGGACGATGGGGGTGGTGGCGGAGACTGCAATTGAGCCGCAGTTGGAGCTCTCTGTGATCTAAGCGAATAGGTTCTGTGCATAGCGAATGTTTTTTGAAATTCAATTAAAAGAAAAACGCAACAATTTATAAGTGAATGGGCGAAATTTCATTTTAAAGGGGGCGGATTTTTTGTGGTGCATACCTTTCCACTTGGTGATTAAAGACGCGTGCTGGCAACTTCGCACGTTGCAAAGCAGCCGTCCCACCGCCACTTTAGTCGGTCCGCCTGCCCACCCTACAGGTGCGTCTGTACCTCGATGCCCACACAGGCCCTGCCCCCTCCCCCCTCCTGCTCCCTCCGGCTAGAGCAATCTAGCCATTTGGTTGGAAATTCGACTGCTGGTCACACCCTTTTGGGAAAATTTTTGTGTTGAGATTGCCTAATGCGGACACATTCTTCCACGAAAGTGAGCTAGTCCCGTGTGCGGCGGGGCGTGGTGTATTGTCGGAGTGGAACGCGTACTACACGGTGCTGCGTCCATGACCCTTGGGTCACCAGCTGTAGGGAAATGTATGTGTGGTGGATGATCCGCTCCCCACTCTCGATATACGACACTGCAGCCCTGGTGAGCAAGTTTGTGACGACCGGAAATGCAATTTCGGTCACGCGATTGGCCTCATAACTGTTCCGTACGTTATCAATGCACGATGACGACCGACCAGACCGGAAGTGGTGATGTCGAGAAGAAAAGAAGGATAGTAGACAGATAGAAGACAGATATATGACAGGTAGCAGATAGAAGACATGTTGAAGACAGATGGCAGATAGAAAACAGGGGCAGATAGAAGACAGTGGCATATGGAAGACAGTTTGCTTACAGAATAGGTGGAAGGGATTGAGTTAGTTGAATGGCATGAGAGATAGCTAAGTTTTTTATGTTTACAATGGTATCACTAGGCATGAATGACGACGTTAGTAGCCGATATTTTCGAGTGGTGTCATTGAAGTGTACTTTGTCATTCGCAGATGTTTGACATTCATCGACATAGCCTTCAACGAAATGACGGCAGCAAGTGACGTAAAGACGACAATATACCGTTTTAAAGAATTGATGACGTACTGATTTTCCGTAAAGATATTGTCTACCCCTCTTTGCTCCGTTGTAGATTAGCGACGGGGAGTTTACATGTCCAATGTCCACTGTCACCCAAATAGAAATTTCAGTGATCCTCTCACATTTTTCAAAAAGATGTAGAAAATTAGGCAAAAGGGGTGACACTCAAACTTATCTTTGCCAACTGAATCACACTACATTTGAGCTTCGCGCACCCCAGATCACAACAATACGCTACTTCCATTCTCTTTCTTTTTTATTTAGATCTGTTTAGCGGCCAACGGACATAACTACACCTAAATGGGAGGGAGCGATGATGAACGAATAAACTCTTTGGGGATGGATATGAACGATTAAAATCTTTGGCGAGTGTGAATTTGAGAAGTCGCTCGACTCATTGATCTAAATTCAGATACTCGGTACTTCATTCCATTTTCGGATCGCACCAAACAAAATTTTCCTTATGGCATTCTTCCGGTTCTACTCAAACCTCCTTGAGAGGCGGCCTTTCACGACCAACATGGTCACTACGGGGATGTTCTTCGGGAGTGGTGATGCCCTTGCCCAGACGCTCTTCCCCCACAAGGACGAGAATGGTGTGCAGCCCTACCATTATCCGCGTACTCTCCGAGCGGTTGTGTACGGATCGTTTTTCTTTGCACCCATGAGTGTGGTGTGGCACCGCAACACACTCCCATACATCAAGAACCCGTTTGTGAGCACGGTGCGGCGGGAGACGCTCAAGACTACCAAGCCACGCAGACTCCACTTTTACGACGTGATTTTCCGTGTCACAATCGACCAGTTATTCATCACTTCGCTCGTGTGGATCCCCATGTACAATTTGGTGATGGTGACACTCGCAGGGCACGAAAACCCCATTGAAGTTGCGCGCAAGAAGTTGGAGGTCAACTGGTGGACTGTTTTGAAGGCCAGTTGGACTGTGTGGCCGGGGTTCCAGTACGTGAATTTGTTCTTCATTCCGGTGAAGTTCCGGATCGTGTCCGCGAATGTGTGGTCGGTGTTCTGGAACACCTTCTTGAGTTTCATCCATAACACGCCGGGGCACGGAAAGGGGTCTGGCCGCTTGTTGGAGGAGTTGGTGGATATCGAGGATGACAAGCAGGAGGTGACGATGGTTTATGACTAGCGAAGAATAGAGAGGCGAGAATAGAGAGGCGAGAATAGAGGGAGAATAGAGGGAGAATAGAGGGAGAATAGATGGAGAATAAGGATAGGGAATAAGGATAGGGGAGAATAAAGGATAGGAAAAGAGAAGTTGAGGAGATTATCGAGAATGAAGAATAATAGGAGAAATAGAATCATTGGAGATGTATTAGGTAACGAGAAGATAGAGAAAGTAATAATTTGTGTATGTAGATGTGGGCATGGTACATATTGATCTCTTCAAATTCGAGTCTCAATTGATGTTGATCTGCTTCAGATCATTTTAACCTACTGAAATCTCGCAGTTCGCATCTACTGATATCCGATCATATCTACTGATATCCGATTATATCTACTGATATCCAACATATCTAATATCCGATCATATCTACTGATATCCGATCGTGTCTACTGATAGACCCGATTCAATCCTCCTCGGATGATTTCCAAGGCTTTCTGATGATGCTCACGCGTTCTTATGATTCTTATCTTTTTCCTGATCGAATCATTTTATGTTCCACCGCTACAACCAGCTCATCACCAAGCGCCCCCTTATAACCAACGTGCTCACATCGGGAGTGCTCTTCGGTACCGGCGATGTGATCGCGCAAAGCATTCTGGAAGACAAATACAACGGTGAGCGCACGGCCCGCTCGGTGGCTTTCGGGGCATTGGTATCAGCACCAATTGGCGACAAATGGTACAAGTTCTTAGCAAGATTCGGCAGCACGTCTCCGAGAGCATTGGTGGCGCGCGTCGCCGCCGACCAGCTCCTATTTGCGCCTATAGTGGCAATCCCGATGTATTTCAGTGTGATGACTGTTTTTGAGGGGCAGCCAGTGGCCGAAGTCAAGAAGAAGTTGGACGACAAGTGGTGGGCAACATTGAAGGACAACTGGCGCGTGTGGCCAGCGTTTCAGTTGGTCAACTTCTGGTTTGTCCCGGTCAGTTATCGGTTAATGTGTGGAAACATATTTGGGATAGGCTGGAACGCGTACTTGTCGAAGGCACACCACGAGCTTCCAGAGGGGGGAGTTTTGGTGACGTAGAATAGTCCCATGGAAGAGGACTACTGGCGCGTGGAAGCGAGCTGGAAGAAGAGATCGGAATAACTGAGGGCCTCGGCAGAGGACTAAATGAAGGACTGAGGGCCTCGGAAGAGGACTTAAAGAAGAGACTGAAGAGGACGGACGGAAAAGAGGATCATAAACAATTCAGCTGAAAGAGGTCTGACAAGCAGTTAAACTAGGGTGACGAAGTACGTGCTGACGAGCAGTTGGACTAGGGTGACGAACAACGGTCTAACAATGGACGAGTTGACGTATTGAGTCAATATTTGCGAGCACTCCTTGCGATAAGAAAGTTCAGACTTATACTAGCGAGCCGTCGACTTGTTCACGTGAATCCACGATAAGCCTCTAAGTGAGGAACTTTATTTGATATTGAATGAGGTCTAAATACCCGTTAATTTGAAAAAGTCAATTCATTCTCGCTTGATATTCAAGTCAAAATACACTACTCAACGGGATCACCATCAACACGCGAGAACTCATAGATCTACCCTGCTGAAATGTCAGTAGGTATCGTATTTTATCACTGGGTCTAAAAAATAAATGACGTAACGAGAGAAGGTGAAATACGGAAATACGAGCTTAGCGAAAACAGGTCCAGTAGATTTGAATGGGGGTTGTAGACTACGTGCTGTGATTGACTGTAGACTACGTGCTATGACTGGTGAGTTGTAGACTACGTGACTGGTGAGAGTCACATGAAAAATGAACATTATGTAGAATGTAGACTCACTCACTCCAAGTCAGGAGTCCGTTATGTTTGTAGACATGTCCTGTCGTCAATTGGCGATACTCTATACATGCAATATGAATATACGCACCCCAAGATGCAAACGCTAACAACACCTGATAAATGAGTCTCGTTTCACGCAGAAACGCAGTCAAAGCATTTTGAGTAGTGTGGATCGGATGTTCTCTGTGCCACCCGATAGTCTGAACACTTGCGTCCTTATTCTCCTCTCACTCCTCCATATCACCTTGTTTCGCACAATCTGCTCCAATGAGAGTTTGCTTCGCCCATACATTTTTGCAGTATTCAGACGATGAAATTAGCACTGTTTATCGCGTTTAAGAGAAATACAAGTGAACGCCATGCCACCACCTACCTCTACATGCCACACCTGCTGCACCGCACCTACCAGTAAATCATCCCTTCCTCTGTGTGTACCTCCCTGTCACGTACCTCTCGATCACCGCTACTCGCCCTCTATACAGGGTTCAGCAACAGAAAAATAACAACACGATAAAAAATTTCCAACACCAACCCCTCAACCATTGAACCATCAATCACGGCACACTCATTCACGCCACGATGATGAAAGGTTTCAAGAACAGGCTCACGCGGAACAAGAGCCAAAGCACCAGCAAAAAAACGGAAAAGAAGGACAAGGAGAAAGACAAGAAATCAGGCTCGTTGTCCCCCACAACAAGCGCCAATCCGCCCCAATCAACCACATCCACCAGCCCATCGCCGACCAAAAGTGCCGGAAACTCCGCAGGGACCGCGAGCGACGCCGCGACACGCGGAAGCTCGTCGAAAAGCGGGTCTCCGAGCGTGTCGCGGACGAACAGCAGTGGGCTGGTGAAGTCGGCCACCAACACGAAGGAGCCAAAGAGCGAGGCGAAAAGCGGGCCCGAGTCTGCAAAGACGACCGAATCGCCCAAGATTACCGTCAGCGACTACGAATACCCCGTCACGCCCACGCCCACGTCCCCGATAACCCTGGCGACTGCGGGCAGTAACGCCACGACGTCGCCGTCCGGACTGCCGTTCGAGACGCGTGCCCCGCACTCGTCGCAGGCCAACGCCATACACCCGTTCCAGCTCGGGGCCAACATTGCGTCGCCCAACAAGGAGGCGTTTGACATTGACTTGATTGTGACGCCCAAGAGGCACTCGCTGTCGAGATTCGAGCCGTCGACGAGCGACCGGTACCAGGAAATTGTCAAGTTGCCCAACTTCGACGAAGTGTTGCCCGAGGAGCAGATCACGCTATTCTTGCAGAAGATTGACCAGTGCAACATCATGTTTGACTTTGGGGACCCCACGTTCGACCTCCGCGGCAAGGAGATCAAGCGCATCACGCTACAGGAGTTGATTCAGTTCATTTCCAACAACCGCTTCAACTACACGGAGGAGATGTATGCACACGTCGTGGAGATGTTCCGTAAGAACTTGTTCCGGCCGATTCCGCCGCCGGTGAACCCCGTCGGCGAGTTGTTTGACCCGGATGAGGACGAGCCTGTGAGCGAGTTGGCGTGGCCGCACATGCAGGCGACGTACGAGTTCTTCTTGCGGTTCATTGAGCTGCCGGACTTCCAGCACCAGTTGGCGAAGCAGTACATCGACCACGAGTTCATTTTGCGGATCTTGGAGTTGTTTGACAGCGAGGACCCGCGTGAGCGCGACTGTCTCAAGACCACATTGCACCGCATCTACGGCAAGTTCTTGAGCTTGCGGTCGTTCATCCGCAAGCTGATCAATAATGTGTTTTTGCAGTTTGTGTACGAGACGGAGCGGTTCAACGGGATTGGCGAGTTGTTGGAGATCTTGGGGCTGATCATCAACGGGTTTGCGCTCCCGTTGAAGGAGGAGCACAAGATATTCCTCGTGCGGGTGTTGATGCCGTTGCACAAGGTGAAGCTGTTGCTGTTATACCACCCGCAGTTGGCGTACTGCATTGTGCAGTTTCTCGAGAAGGACCCGCTGCTCACGGAGGACGTCATCATGGGATTGTTGCGGTACTGGCCCAAGATCAACAGTCCGAAGGAGGTGATGTTCTTGAATGAGATTGAGGACATCTTTGAGGTGATGGAGCCGAACGAGTTCCTCAAGATCCAGATCCCGCTTTTTGCGCAGTTTTCGAAGAGCATCTCGCTGCCGCACTTCCAGGTGAGCGAGAAGGTGTTGTGCTACTGGCTGAACGAGTACTTCTTGACGCTCATCACAGAGAACGCGGAGGTGGTGTTGCCGATAATATTCGCGCTGTTGTACGAGTTGACGAACGCCACGCAGGTGGGGATAGAAAACGGCGTGATGAAGAAGAAGCTTGCGGAGCAACCCAACTTGCCGGTGGACGCGAACGGCAACTTGGTGGACTCTGCGCTCGTATTGCATGACACGTCAAGGGGCATGATGCCGTGCATCAACGACCCGAACCACCCGCACCGCAACTTGGTGCAGGCTATGAACGGCAACGACGACGAGTACATACAGAAGGGCGACGACGGCAACATGATGGAGGAGGACTTCTACGACCTGTTCCTGCTGATGCACAACACACCCACGCAGGACCCGCGCAACCCGTTCACGGAGGACTTTTCGAGCTTTGACGAGGGCAACGGCATGTTGCAGCACAACTCGGCTACGTCGAACTGGAACCGGCTGATCCACCTGCTTCTGTTTGGCGCGTTGAAGGTGTTCATGGACCACAACCCGATCTTGTATGACCACTGCACATTGCTCTACCACCAGTCGCTAGAGGAGTTGAAGCAGCGCGAGGCTGCGCGCAAGGAGGGCTGGAAGCGGATTGAGGAGTACGTGCGGGAGGTGAAGGAGCAGAACAAGGTGGAGAGTTAGGGGAGAAGAGATAATAAGAGTGAGGAAGGGAGATGGGGAAATACGTGACGAGGAAGTGAATAAGAGATAAGAAAATGAATAAGAAGTGAGAATAAGAGAATGAATAAGTGAATGAATAAGAGAATGGAGTGAGAATAAGAGATTGGTGAATGGAAGAGGAGCCACGACGGTTTTCCATGGGGTACCGAAAAGCAGGAGCAAAAGAGGGCCATGGTTGAAGACAAACATGATTTGCTTTACATAGATGATAATATACAAGCTGTTGGTAGTGTTGTAGGAGCGATTGAACTGAGCGAACGAACAAAAAGAACGAAGTTAATGTGAATGAGTGAATTGAACGATTTGAGTGTGAGGTTATGAGTGAGTGATCATGGCTGTAGAGGATGTTTTTGGACGTTGAGTGTGAGGTTATGAGTGAGTGATCATGACCGTAGAGGATGTGGATGAGTAAATGACCGAACATACTGCGAATGAGTGAATTGAACCAAATAGTGATTGAACGTAAGTAAAGAACATGCACTGCGTGAATATGAAGGAGTGATTTTGAACCAGATGGAATGTGTGATTGAGTGAATGAGTGAAAGTGTGCTTTCAACAAATTGAATGGTTGAGTGATTTGAACCGATTGAATGTGTGATTTGAACCAATTGAATGATTAAGTGATTCCAACCAATTAGTGCTTCACTGATTTGAACCAAAGAGTGATTTGACTCAATGGAGTGAATAGTAATTTAACCACCGAGTGACGAGAATACATAAGCGGTCAGCAGTGATGAAAGTGACTCGAATAGAAGTGACTTGTGAATGTGATTTCTCTGGAACGTATAGTATTTCCGTCAAAAATGTGCTTACTATCATTAATTCTCACAATTCTATCCTCATTATAGCTCTGTCTCAATATCTAAATGTGTAAAATAGTATGGTCAGCCTCAGTATTTCATGTTCACTTCTCACTTCAACCTTTTAGAAGTTCATTTTGTAACCTTTGGAGTCTTTGTTCTCTCGTTACCCGGACACACCAACCTATATAAGAAAACTCACCATAAATTTTCAATCAATAAAACAACCGTTTATGGTCAACCGTAAGTGCCCTCGATGTTTAAATGATGATTCTATTTAGCGAACCGCTCCGCGGTAGTGATCGCAAATCCTATAGAACCGCTACTCTGATAAAACATGTTTGTGAAAAATACTAACTAATAGACGCGCATGTGCTATCTCCGCGGAGGATCCGAAAATTGTAGTTATCGTAGATGCGAGATGAAATGAGAAGATAAGCCAAGAGCCAGGATGAACGCTGGTTCCGGTGGATATAGAGGAGGAAGATGCGAACGCACGAATGACTTCGTATGATCACTAATTGTCGAAGTCAAAATTTTTCGCGATGGCCAAAAAAGAAACCGCGAAAAGTATAAATACTGCGCGCAGCGCCATATTAGAAGCTTCTTTTTTTGGCAATCTCTGCCGCAACAGCATCAACAATGGTCTTCGACGCTACTAAAGCCACTTCTTACTTGAACGAATACGCCAAGAAGGACGGATTGTCCATCAAGGAGTTGGTCGACTCCACCAACTTTGGTGGTTTGACCTACAACGACTTCTTGATCTTGCCTGGCTTGATCGAGTTCCCAGCGTCGGCCGTGAGCTTGGAGACCAAGTTGACCAAGAAGATTACCTTGAAGGCACCTTTCGTGTCTTCGCCAATGGACACCGTCACCGAGGAGGCCATGGCTATCAACATGGCTCTTCTTGGTGGTATCGGTATCATCCACCACAACTGTCTCCCTGAGGAGCAGGCCGAGATGGTCAAGAAGGTGAAGAAGTTCGAGAACGGCTTCCTTTCCGACCCAGTGGTCGTTGCCCCTACCGTCACCGTTGGTGACGTCAAGGCTATGGGCAAGCAGTTGGGCTTCACGTCGTTCCCAGTTACTGGTATGTTTTCACACTTTTTTTAGCTTCACTGATGAACAACAAAATTAATAACTTTCGTTCTACCGAATTACATCAAACGATGTTGGGGATACCTTACCACCTGATGAAGCGCATTTGCGAGCATTACTAACAGACAGAAAACGGCAAAGTTGGCGGAAAATTAGTGGGCATTGTCACCTCGCGTGACGTGCAGTTCCACGACGACCCATCTACCCCAATCTCCGACGTCATGACCAAGGATTTGATTGTTGGCAAGAAGGGTATCTCGTTGACCGAGGGTAACGAGTTGTTGAGATCGTCCAAGAAGGGTAAGTTGCCCATTGTGGATGCCGACAACAACTTGGTGTCGTTGATCTCTTTGACTGATTTGCAGAAGAACCAGTCGTACCCATTCGCCTCGAAGTCTTTTGACTCCAAGCAGTTGTTGTGTGGTGCCTCCATCGGTACCATGGACGCTGACAGAGAGCGTTTGCAGAAGTTGGTGGAAGCCGGCTTGGACGTTGTTGTGGTTGACTCTTCCAACGGTTCGTCTGTGTTCCAGTTGAACATGATCAAGTGGATCAAGTCTACTTTTGAGAACTTGCAGGTCATTGGTGGTAACGTTGTCACCAGAGAGCAGGCTGCTCAGTTGATTGAGGCTGGCGCCGATGCATTGAGGATCGGTATGGGTTCTGGCTCCATCTGTATCACCCAGGAGGTCATGGCTTGTGGTAGACCACAGGGTACTGCTGTGTACGCTGTTACCGAGTTTGCCAACAAGTTTGGTGTTCCATGTATCGCTGACGGTGGTATTGGTAACATTGGCCACATTTCCAAGGCCTTGGCCCTTGGTGCCTCGTGTGTCATGATGGGTGGCTTGCTTGCTGGTACCACCGAGACCCCAGGTTCTTACTACTACAGCGACGGCAAGAGATTGAAGACCTACAGAGGTATGGGTTCTGTTGACGCCATGCAGCAGACCGACAACAGCGCCAACGCGTCGACCTCCAGATACTTCTCGGAGTCGGACAAGGTGTTTGTTGCGCAGGGTGTCTCTGGTGCCGTTGTTGACAAGGGTTCGATCAGCAAGTTCGTGCCATACTTGTACAACGGTTTGCAGCACTCTTTGCAAGACATTGGAATCAAGTCGTTGGACGACTTGAGAACCGGTGTCAACAACAGCGAGGTCAGATTCGAGTTCAGAACCGCTTCTGCGCAGTTGGAGGGTGGTGTCCACGGTTTGCACTCTTACGAGAAGAGGTTGCACAACTAGATAATGAATGAATAGGAAAGGAACGAGTGTAGGGTAGAAAATCATGAGAAATCATGAGAAGTGAGTAGGTACGAATTTGAATGATTGAATACACGTGAACTAGAATGAATTACGTTGAATAGAAGACTGATTGCATGTGAACTATCCTGAATGAACGAATCGAATGCTTGAATCGAATGATTGAATCGATATTTAATCAAATTTCATGGCGCAGAAAAATGAAATCAATGATCCCCACGCAATACTCGCAGCACGCGGACACCAATTTGGACCAGGACTTGGCCAATTCAAGACAGATACGGTACCAGAACAGCCAGGGTGACGTCAAAACGTACATCCAGTCGATATTACCTGAGATTCGCGACAAGTACGAATGGGAGCTGGACCTCGCAGAAATACTCCGTGACGGCGCAATACTCTGCAAGTTAGGGATCAAGGCTGCTCCAAACGGGCCGTGTAAAAAGTACAAGAATTCACGAATGCCTTTTGTGCAGATGGAGAATATTCTGTTCTTTCTCCAGACGTGCGATTCGATGGGGTTGCAGCATGATGAGATATTCCAAACGGTGGACTTGTTTGAGCTGGCGGACCCTTATCAGGTGATAATCACGTTGATGAGTTTCAGCAGGTTGGCCAATGGCGTTGATTCGGTGACGTTTCCGATTGTGATTGGGCCGAAGGTGGTGAAAACAAAGCCGCATGTGCCAGTGAAGCCGAAGAAGTTGCGCGAGTGGACATGAGCGAAGCGAATTTGAAAGAAAGCAAGAGCGAGACATGCTACCGAGTGAGCATCTATGAGCGAGTACCGAGTGAACTTGAACGAAGGGAATTGAATGAGCTGGAGGAAGAAGATTTAATGAACATAGGGAAAGTGTGCATCGATTGAACAAAGTGAAAATGACTGAGGATACTGAGTGAACAAGCATTAAAGAAGTGACCAACTACAAACAAAGTGAATGTGTAGGAATGATGATTAGAGTTGTTGAATGGTTAGGTGGATTCGATTGGTATCTGGGCGAATTCGGATACTATAGCATTATTGAATAAAAGAGCTTAAACACGTTCGAGAATGAAGGTTTGCGGGCTATCACACAAATCCTTTGGTTTGAGAATAGATTATAGACTGGAGTGAATATAGGACTTGAAATCTAAAAAATCATGAAGGAGAATATAAGACTTAAAAATCTATAAAATCATGTATGGAATCGATGAGTCCCAGTTAGGTGTGCGTTGATAAAGATGCATATAGTAGCTTGACAGGAAATGACAACAACAATTAAACACAAGGTACTGTGATTGAATATCTTATGGTTCTCTTCTGGCAAGTTCGGAAATGATTACCCTGTAAATATCCTTGACTAATCACCTACCCCCTACTGGATCCCGATCACATGACATCGATCACGCGACAACGGTAAATGCGCTTTGAAGATCAGTTTCACCATATGTGTGCCTTTGGTTAGCTGTTTATGAGCCTCTCAGCACTCCTTTGCTCTCTTGAGTCCTGTGCGTTCATCTTCTTTTCTCCAATCAATTCTCTTACATAATCAGCATCCCATCTCATCTTTTTTTCGCGATGAGATTTTCAAAGACAAGCACACAATGTCTGACGAAATCATCTGGCAGGTTGTGAATCAGCAGTTCTGTGCGTTCAAGTTCAAGACCACCAAGGAACAAAACTTCTGCCGCAATGAGTACAACGTGAGCGGTTTGTGCAACAGGACGTCTTGCCCGCTTGCGAACGCGCGGTATGCGACTGTGAAGAACATCGAGGGGAAGCTCTACTTGTACATGAAGACAGCTGAGCGTGCACACACACCCGCCAAGATGTGGGAGCGGGTGCGCTTGCTGAAAAACTACGAGAAGGCGCTCGAGCAGATCGACGACAACTTGCAGTACTGGCAGAAGTACCTCATACACAAGTGCAAGCAGCGTTTGACGAGATTGGTACAGGTTGCGATCAACGAACGCCGTTTGGCGATGCAGGATGACGAGAGACACTACGTGGGTGTCAAGCCCAAGGTGAAGAAGAGAGAAACCACGAGGGAGAGAAAGGCATTGATTGCAGCCAAGATCGAGAAGTCCATCGAGAAGGAGTTGTTGGAGAGATTGAAGAGCGGGGCGTACGGCGACCAGCCGTTGAACGTCGACGAGTCGATCTGGAAGAAGGTGTTGGGCAAGGTCGAGGGCCAGGAACAGGAGGAGGAGTTCGACGAGGACGACGACGTCGTTTTGGAGAGTGGTGACGAGGACGACGAGGAGGTGGGCAACGTGGAGTACGTCGAGGACGACGAGGACGACGAGTTGGTCGACTTGGAGGACTTGGAGAAGTGGTTCGAGGCCTCAGACTTGAGTGACTCAGACTCCGAGGACTCGGACGATGGCTCGAAGAAGAGAAAGTCCGAGGACAACGACAAGAACAAGAAGAGAAGGAGGCCGAGAGTGGAGATTGAGTATGAGGAGGAGCCGCTTACTAATATTGCTCAGGAATAATGCATAGGGAGGGAATAGGTATAGATGTGAATAGAATAGGAAGTGAACATGAGATCGGTGTAGAGAGTGAGCATGTAATTCGAATGAATGTGGGATTCAAATAAGGGCTTTTAGTGAGCGAAGCGAATCAATAAAAGAACATTCGATAGAGCATTTAACGTTAGCAGAAAGACAGATATATGAAACTTCAGACAGAACAGTTTGAAGCCTCAGACAGAACAGTTTGAAGCCTCAGACAGAACAGTTTGAAACCTCAGAAAAAGAGTAATTGAACTAGGATAGAGTGAATGCAAACGTGAAAGGAAAGATATATATATCTTGCGAAGCTGATGGTGATTGTATTCATCGGCATTTTGTTAATTACCTGTGCCACTGAGTTTTTTGGGATACCATGTAACTGGGTTCGTAATGAAAACCCAATCACCGCGAAATATCAGAAGCACGAAGTTGGTAAACCTCAACTAGTGTAGGCTGAACTACGCCAGTTTCAGATTCTCCAGTCATCAATCGTTCGTTTTGAATCCCCTTCCTATTATAGCGGTGGTTCGTGTTATAGCGGTGGTTCGTGTTATAGCGGTGGTTCGTGTTATAGCGGTGGTTCGTGTTATATCGATGGTTCGTATTATAGCGATGGTTCGTATTATAGCGATGGTTCCTACTATATGCTGGTTCCTATCATACCGATGTTTTGAAGTTACCATCTAATAAACTCTACAAAACTTGTGGTCCCATGTCAATCTCCAACTATCTCTCACACTGCTGAAGCATCAATATAAACGATACATATTGAACTCAAGACACATCGCGAATATAAACATCCTAATCTTATAAATCCAGATCCCATTAGGCACGAATGACATTGTCTGTTAGGGTTGTTTTGTACTTATTGGATGTTGTCCATACCCTTACGAAGATGTTTCTTTTTGCCCTTAGTACTTCTGTATTCGAACTCTTTTCATCAGTCCTAAGCTTTTGAACATTTTTCTCAAAAGCAACCACTTTAAAGTACCGTCTTTCACTTCTCTGTGTCTCTCACAATACCATCCATCTCTTCTCCCATCTCTTCTCTCATATCTTCTACCCTCATACTTTACACGGATTTATCACTTCCCATGCAGGACCCTCACTTGACACAAATGCATGGGGTGCAAAACGGGGCTAAGCACAAGTTCCCGAGATCAGGCCGCGATAAACCCATGGACGGCAACACATCGGAACGAGACCGTTCATCTCACGTTGGTCACACAAATACCGAGCATTGGCCAATGAAAAACATAATGGTAAGCAAAATCATTGCCCACGCGGCTGCAGATATACGATGCAACGGGGCTGAGTCACCTGCCAAGATGAGGGGTCCGCAGGTACCCTCGAGATGTTCTCCTCAAAATCAACGAGACCTTCTCCAAACACCACCTACGATGCCCTGTCAGTAGTCCAGCATGTTCTCTCGTCACTTCTAAATATACTTTGGCCAACACAAAGTTGATTCCCTTTATTTTTGCTAAGAAAGTCGTTTAGATTGGGATATTTAAATCTCCCAATTACGTTCTTCTCACCCAGGAATGGAGTCTTTCAGTCTTGCTACATGGTCGCCGACGTCCACACCCAAAGGCACGACCGCTCTGTACATTGCCAGCACACACTCAAGCGCCTTGGTAGCATCGTTGAGCGCAGCCATCGAGCTGGCAGCCACCGCCACCGAGTGGCCGGTCCTCATGTCATTACTGAACGTGGCGAGAGGAGCACAAGCGTCTTTAACGATCATCAGCGCCCAAAATGCTGAGCAGACTGCAGCTTACGCGGAGCGTGCAACAGAGAAACAGGTCATCTTTGAAGCCACACTCAATCTCATAGACTTGGAGTGGGATAAGAACCTCTACAAACTCAACTTTATCAAATCGGCCAATATCATCTACCTCATCGTGTACCTGATTTCGCTCCTCTTCACCGTGCTTATGTGCGTGAAATCGCGCTACCACTGGTTCAACATCACATTCATTTGCGGTGCGGCGCTCGAGTTTTTGGGTTTTTTGGGCAGAGTCATGGCATTCAACGACAACACCAACATGAGTCTCTACATCATGCAGACCGTTGGGTTGACTATCGCGCCGGCGTTCATCATGGCGGGTATCTACTTCTTGTTTGCGCAGTTGGTTGTGATCCACGGAAGAAAGTACAGCATGTTGAAGCCGATGTGGTACTCGTACTTTTTCATAGCCACCGATGTTCTCTCGCTTTTGATCCAGGCCGCGGGCGGTGGTATGGCATCTGTCGCCTCGAGTCGTCACGAGAGCTCCAAGGCCGGTGTCAACGTGATGATTGTCGGTATTGTGGTGCAGACCGCAGCCATGAGTGTGTTTTTGTTCTTCTGGTTCGATTTCCTCTGGAGGCTTTTTTTCAAGAGCAACCACGAGGTTGCAAACCCCATCAAGAAGTCCATCGGCAACTTCTTCAAGATGCTTTTCAACGCAAAGAGCATCCGGCCGTACAAAGCTGAGATGGACCCATACTATAACGACAAGTTTGAGACAATCCGCCAGCGGAAACTAGTGCCGTACTTCCCATTGGCTCTTACTGTCGCGGTGGTGGTGGTGTACATCAGATGTGTGTACAGAGTTGTGGAGCTCATTCAGGGATACGATGGGTACTTGATGAGGCACGAGATCTTCTTGATGGTGTTGGATGCGTTGATGATCTCCATTTGCATGTTGATTTTCATTCCTTTCCATCCGGTGTTTGTCTTCGGCACAAATAACGTCATCAAGTTGGCAACAATCAAGAAGAACATGGACGAGAAGAAGACCGACGACTCTGGTAGCAACACTGACGATTCGGTCAGATCGAAGAGTGACGCGAGGGGAACCATTTAGCTTAATAAAAGAAATATTCGTGCAACGGATTGTAAGGAGCGAGGCTGTGTAAACTGGCTATTGAGTAGACAGAGATGGCTGCTGACAATACATAGACTGTCAGTAGACTACGACAATGATATAGACCGGGAATACTATAAACTACTGACAGTGTTATTTCTGTTGACAATTAGTCTTCTCACAACACCCTCCACTGGCTGGCAAGTATTAAAGACACTAAATCAATTGCGGTTGTACCGCGACTTAAACCTCCGCCCACGGATTCGGCTGAGTGGCTTTTTTCCCGATAGCTTACACAAAACGCAACAACCATCGTAGAATACGAACTACGAACGTGGAAAGAACCTTGGATATCTATACGATGTCTCATAAGCCAAGATTGATCGGTTATCCCTCGAAAAGCAGCCACCCTCTCCACGCTAAGCAAGTGTGGCAAAGTGTTTGTGATGCAATTTGCGGAGGAATTCGGTGCAGATTGGAACAACTTCGCCTCCGTGTAATGCGCAATACGAAACGAGTTTTCCAATAAAATCCTACACGCTTTTTCATGAGTTCGACTAGGCTGAGCCATCATGTTAACTATATCGTTGTTGAAAAGAAACATGAACATTTAGTATTTGTGGCGCTTTCCTCGCACCGACACAAAAGATACGCACGCAACATTACCATTGCTACGCTAGCGCTAAGATGGCCCTGTCTGGATATAGAAGCAGATCGGTTATAGTAGCGGTACCATTTTTCTTGGATTCATCAGCCCTTCATCGGTGGCATCGGTCGACCATCGTATTATCAACAATATTCCTCATCATGGTCACAAGTAGAACTGAAATTGGAGGCGCATGGTGTCTCGAATCTATTTTCACCAGCTGCAAAAGAGGTCCTCTCTCGGTACCCCCCAAAATTTCCTGTATATCTATCAGTTGCTGGATGTTTACCTCCCTGTACTTCTGATGCGGCTGAATCTTGGAGAGTTCCGCTTGAAAGACCGCAAATACGGGCTATATCGGTGGCTGTGCCTTTAGGCTTGGCGATCTCATCTGGCGGCAAATTGTAGGCAGCTTCAGATCAAATATTTGCCATGATACTCAGCAGTGATGATACTGCCCACTCGACTACACCTGCTCACTTTCAGGTCTTCCTCCTTGTTTGTGGGTGTAGGGCTCTACTATTACGTAAGAGCTGATCCTTTCAATAATACATCTATCTGACGTGCCTAAGCCTTAGTGCACAGCCGTTTTTGTCCCAGACGGAAATTATGGTCTTAGAGGCTGAGCAGATATTTTCCTCGCGCAAATGCGGCGATGGTGCCCCCAACCTCAATACCAACCGTAGTGATGGGTACTCTTTGGTGAGCAGGTGTTTTTCTAATAATGGTTCTATGTTATTGCACTGTAGCGCTTTTCCATTCCACCATACACTAGCCTTTCCTTTTTAATATTTTTCTTATGTTTCTCCCAATGATACAGCGGTGAACCCGTGTTGACAGTTGACGCACAGTTATGAGATTTGCCACCACAAACACTAACGCCGCCAAATCCTTTTTCACTCACATGTGAGGGTTCGTAATTGTGCTAATTGGGTGGCTGAGAATTAAATGTTTACTGGAGGCTATACCATCATATAAAACATGTAGACATAGACCTCTTTACAACTCAATTACTATACAAACAATGCTGACGTTTAGTCTTGAATCGTGGACTGCCACGTCCATCCCTGCATCCACAACCTTGCGCTCCATTAACCCAACCCATTCTTCTGCCTTATTGTCATCCATAGCTTCGGCTACGCTGGTCGCTGCCACAATTACTGACGCAGCAGACCTTGCTCCTTTGCTGAAGATCATCAGGGGTGCCCAGGCCTCGTTGACCATCATCAGCGAGCAAAATGTGCTTGCTACTGCCACTGCATCATCCGAGCTTTCGCAAGCCACGCAGGCAATTTTCGATGCGACTCTCAACTTGAAGGCTATGGAATGGGATGCCAACTTCTTCAAGTACGAGTTGAGCAGACCTGCGAATATCATCTACCTTATCGTCTATGGAATCTGTTTCATCTTCACTTTGCTCATGCTCATCAAGTCTAGGTACCACTTTTACAATGTTTGTTTCGTCTTCGGTACAGGTTTGGAGTTCATTGGGTTTCTTGGACGTATTTTGGCTTTCAGCAACCCTACCAGTATGAGTGTCTACGTTATGCAGAGTGTGTGTTTGACTATTGCCCCGGCATTCATCATGGGTGGAATTTACGTCTTATTGGCACAGTTGGTAGCCGCTCATGGAAGAAAGTACAGTATCTTGAAGCCAATGTGGTACTCTTACATCTTCATTGTCACAGACGTCTTTTCCCTTTTGATCCAAGCCAGTGGTGGTGCCATCTCGTCTATCAAGTCCGGTTCGGGCTCGAAGATCGGTACAAACCTCATGATTATCGGTATCTGTCTTCAGGCCGTCGCCATGATGATCTTTTTGGGATTTTGGTTTGACTTTCTTCGCAAGATCTACTTCCTCGACAATTTCTTGACCAACAACCCTATTAGGAAATCTTTCGGAAACTTCCTCAGACTTCTCTTCAACACGACAGGTGTCCAGCCTTACCGTATTGAATTAGACAGGTTCTATGTTGAGCAATTCCAAAGCATTCGTCACAGAAGACTTTTTCCATACTTTCCATTGGCAATTACGGTCTCGGTGATTGTTGTGTTCATCCGTTGTATTTACAGAGTTGTGGAGCTTGCACAGGGGTACCTGGGGTACCTCATGAGACACGAGGTCTACTTGATGGTGTTGGACGCGCTGATGATTTCGATTTGCTTGTTGATCTTCATCCCATTCCACCCGGTGTTTGTTTTGGGAAGTCGCAACGTCATGAAAGTCAAGATCATCAAGCAGGGTGAGAAGTACATGGACGAGGAGCAGTAGTTTTGAAGAGCAGTATTTTTGAGGAGCAGTAGTTTTAATTATGTTATTTGAATTGCTGTAGGGATCATGTGATGTTTATCGAGTGATTCTCGTTCTTCCGAACATATACTCGCTCAGTCAAGAGTCTCTTGCCCTGATTGACTGGTAAAGATGGGACTGATTATCTACTCGCAAGTATTGGAGATGTTGATTTTTTAATGGCTGCAAACTTTTAAAAGTAATGGCTGCAAACTTTTAAAAGTGCTTTTTGCAACATCTCTGTTTGTGGATATACTTTTTTTTGCAACCATTATTCGCTTAAAACCATGCCTGGTGATACCATTGCTACAAATAGTGCTGCTCTCAGCACTACAACCGGCGCTAGCTATCAAAACTTGCTCCTAGTCGATGCTGGTTACATTCTGGACTCCGATTGTGTTTGTTCTGTGAATTCGTCCAGTTGTGTATCTTCACGTTCTTCCGCTGAAAATGACGCTCCCTCGCATCTCGATTCATCAGAACTTCCTTTCTTCTTGGATATGTCCGAAGAGGAGGAGGTCAAAGAGCTACTCGCTGACAACCGGATCTCAAGTAAGAACAACGACGATGGATTCATAGGCTTTTTCGCGCTTAAGTTCTGCACTTCCAACGCGAAACAAATGGCGCGTGCCTTCCAGTTTTCCTTTGGATTCGAGGAGATCGCCTACCGTGGTTTAGAGAATGGGTCAAGGATTATTGCTTCGCATGTTTTGAAGAAAGGTTTCATCAATTTGGAAATCGTGAATACTTTGCAAGCTGCCGACAATTCCCAGTCCTTCGATAATATAGAGTGCCTGTTGATCCAACGCTTCTTGCAAGAACACGCTGATGGTATCATGGATATTTCATTCCAGGTTGACGATGTTGAGAAGGCGTTTGGAAAAGCCGTCAAGGCGGGAGCTGGAATAACCAAACCGCCAACCATTTACGAAGACGCCAATGGGGCTGTCAAAACAGCAACCGTCTTCATACCAAACACTGATATCCAGCACACTTTGGTCGAGATCGTAACGTTCAAAGGTCCTTATTTGCCAAATTATTCCAGCGTTGTCCAAACCAATGAGCTTTTCTCAAAGACTTTGCAGAGCCTACCACAGGTTAACCTCAGTTTTATCGACCATTGCGTTGAAAACTACACATGGAATGAGATGAAAGCACGGGCTCACTTCTACGCCAAAGCTTTTGGGTTCCACAAGTTTTGGTCTGTGGATGACGTGGATGTGCTGACTGGAAACTCGTCTTTGAGGTCGATTGTGATGGCACTGGCTAATGGCAAGATCAAGATGCCAATCAACGAGCCAGCGAAAGGAGAATTCAAGTCGCAGATTGAGGAGTTCAACGACTTTAATGGTGGACCTGGTATTCAGCACGTTGCATTGAAGACAAATGACATCGTGGCCACTGTATCTGCCCTCAAAGAAAGAGGAGTGATGTTCAACAAAATGACGTCCCTGTTCTATGACAACTTGAGAAAGAGATTAAAGGACGATGATATCGAGTTGAAGGAGGACTTGGATGTGTTACAAGAGTTGAATATCTTGGTGGATTATGACCGGAGCACCAAGAGAAAAAACTCCAAAGAGTGCAACTACATTCTCCAAATCTTCACAAATCCACTCCACGACCGCCCAACCTTGTTCATTGAAATCATTCAGCGCCACCACCATAACGGTTTTGGAAAGGGAACATTCAAAGGGCTTTTTGAGTCCATTGAGGAAGCCCAAAAGCAGAGGGGGAACTTCGTTAGAAATAGTTAGAAAAGGTAACAAAAGAAAACCAAGAGAGATTGCTTCCCATTCTCTTTAAAATTACATCTACTGTACCTGAATCAAACTTCATTACCTTATTCTCTTATCAAATTGTGGGTACACTGTAGCGTCAAACTCCACATTTCTAAACACTTCTCCTTCAAGTGTTCTTGTCTCCTGACCCTCTTTTTCTGGATCCAGTGCTCCGTTTTCGTCCTCAGGACTGAGAAGAAGCTTGTGTCCACCTTCCAAGTAGTAGTTCTTTAAGTCACGGAGAAAAAGTGGATACAACAATGAGTCTATTCCCTCGTTTCTAGCGATTTCGAGAGCCCGCTCAAACGGAATCCATACACCTTTCAAATTCATCAGGCCGACCTTGATCACACTACGTATTTTTTCTGCCTTGAGAATCCCGTCTCTTTTGCCGCGAGTGATGCCAATGACATTCAAGAGCTTAGTTCCGTTGATAAAGTCATTATCTTCCCTGCGAGAAACTAGAACGCCTCTTGCCCTGACCTGGTAGCACATTGTATTCTCATCCTCCCAGAACTTGGTGGCTATTCTGGGTTTCAAAGGGACCAGAAACTCTGCCGTGTTCGTACTCGAAGTGCGCGAATGGCTGCGATTTGACCCCAGAGAAAAAGCATTTTCTTCTTGGTAAGACGATACAGGGGTATGCCAGTGGCCAATATCTTGTTTTAGAAAGCTCTGTGGGTATACCTCACGGTTGGAAAAGTTTTCTGTCTCGTGGGGTAGCTCGTCAGATTTTAAGTCTCTCGGAAAGTTTGAGGCGAATTCTGGCAGCCGCAAATCTTTGAGGTTCGGGTTGAGATCTTGGGGTATGAGCTCTTTGACAAAGTTTAAAGGTTCAGGTCTTGATTCCTTTAGAAAGCTTTGGTTGAGATCTGGTCTGGACTCTTTGAGTAAATTAACCTCAGGTCTTTCTTTGAAGCTATGTTCTGGCCTGGAATAGTTGCCATCTGGTCGCTCTTGTGAGCCTTGTAGATTGGTTGGCTTGGAGTCTTTGAAGTTCTGCCTGTCAATGGCCACCCTTGACTCTTTAACACTTTGAAGGTCGCGTGAGTGAAATTGCATCTGAGACAGGTGCTGACTCGAGAGCTGATTTTCCAATCCGCAAGGGTGTAGCTGAGAGTGGAATTGCGTGTTGAACTCGTCCATGTGTTTCAAGCCCTCAGAACACCCATAAAACTCTTGGTAAGGCTGCTGGGTAGGAAACGGTTGTTGAAAACCTTGAGGTGGCATATGACTTTCCTGATCCATATCCTTCAGGTAGACCAAAACATCTTGTGTGGGGCCATGGCCTAATGCGTTGTGATGCGAGCCCCCCGTCACTGGAAGATAATCGTGCTTGTTGGAACTTGCCATATTCCGTGCTCTGATGTTCGCAAATGTTTCCAACGTTAAATACTCATCTAGGGGATGATAGCGGTATTACTTTTTTAGGCACTAGTCTTTCTGTGGGGGATTTGTGGCCAGTTGCCAAAAGCGTCCTCTAATGTAGTTTGCAGCAAGATGATGTGGCTGCAAAATTTATATGCACTCCACGGAAAGTTTAAGAAGTGGGAAGGTAGAGTGAGCGCAGACGAAGTGGAGAGGACGAATGTGAATGGTTGGGAGTTAAAGAGACTTTTGAGGGTACTCTGTGTACATTGCCCTCGTTGATAATCAAAGAGTCAGCGAATTGTAGAAGCTCTCAAATCAATGACTCTAATGTTTCTCTTGCAACTCTGCCAAGTAACTACTTCCAGATTTGCGGAGGTCCGTTGAATTTCTAGTGGCTAGCCATGTATATCTCCAGCTCTCCTTAGCCAGTTTTCGAGCTCCTGTTAAATCCATGCTCCTGAGTCCTGAAATTTGCCCCTGATAATTCCGTTTCCAAGTCCTTATAAATCCGATGTCGTACATCCATGTCGAAGTCCTAGGTGAAATGGTATACTGCGTGCCACCCCACTTACTGAACTCTTTGAGTCTAATAGAGCCGGCAGGCGGCTCTACTTCGTGCAAACAACACTGAAATATAGCTGGAAAAATCACATTAGTCTCTGCATCATTGACATTGCAAAACTGTTTGCTACAAATGATTTCACTAAAGAACTCAGACCTAGCAGAAGCGCCTAGCAGACTATAGAAGTCAACGAGCGTCTACAGAAGTCTTCTCAACTCACAAAATGTATCAGAAGACCACAAAGTCAGCCCAGACTCAACTCACAAAGAGCACTCGGATGACCACAAAAGTATAACCAAGACTTGCGCGAAAAGTAAACATCGAATGTTCTGCAAAAACGAAAATAAAATCATGTGACTTTAGTCAGTTGCACGCCGATAATCTCGATTATGAGCCATAGCCATGAGCTTCGTAAACTCTCGTCCAAGAACTATGAGAGTCAACATGATTCCTAATTCCACGAATCTTCATTAGTCAAACCAAGTCTATACCCTCACCGTATTACTTTTCCATCTCACCCTTTTAATTAATTCGGAGATACGAAATTCAGATAACTAATTTTTTTCGCCTTGGTTTATCGCTTAACATCGAATCTTATCGGAGATTCGCTATTGCACCCCAGAAATACTCACTTACCATTCTCACCTTTCTTCCCTATTCCGTCCTTTCACATTCGCTTTCATCTCGCCTCCTTTCTCATTCCTTCTCATCCCTCGCCTGCACTCCGCCAATTTACAAATTTCATTTTGCAGCACAATTTTTATTTATTATCATGTCTCACTCTCCCGTCGACATACGCTCATCGCCCAGAAAACTGAGGCGAGGGTCCATCCTAGATTACGGTGGTGTCAACTCCATCAGCAATTTCGCCTCGCTGTACACGCGAGCCCAGGCGTACCAGGGCAGCTCGCTCATGGAGGCACAGGATGACCTCTCGCCAAACACATCACCAATTCTCGGAGCACAGGAAAGCGCCATAATAGACGAGGAGTTGGAGCCCGACTTCAATCTCCACACGCGCGGGAACCACTTCCTGAGCTTCTCGTTCCCGGACACGCCCAGACATAAGTCCGGGTCCAGCGAACACGAACTCCTTCTCACACCCGTGAAAAGCGCGACTAGCGTGCTCGGTAACACAGGGTCGTCAACAGCCCCACAGACGATATTCAACTCCATCAACACATTGATTGGTATGGCCATGCTCTCGCTTCCCTACGGCTTCAAGCTTTCGGGGTGGGTGCTCGGCACGCTCATCTTCTTGTCCAGTGCCTTGGTTACCAACTACACCGCATTGTGCTTGGGAAAGGTCTTGAGCAGGCGCCGTGACTTGAACTCGTACGGCGACATTGCCTCAGCGTACGGAGGCTTGTCTTTTCTGGTGGTCGTGACTGCTATTTTCACTGTCGACCTTCTCGGGGCGTGTCTTTCGCTCATAGTCCTCTTTGCAGACTCCTTCTACATAGTACTCCCTGGGATTGAAAAGAGCACGTTCAAGGCTATCCTCGTGCTGGTTGTGTTCTGCTTGTCGTTGTTGCCATTGCTGTTGTTGTCGTTGCTCAGTTTGGTTGGCATTTTCTGCACTTTGAGCGTGTTGGCCGTCATAGTAGTGTGTGGTGTTCTTTCCACCGAGTCCCCGGGATCTCTCCTTGTGCCTGCTGCCACGACTATGTGGCCAAAGAGTGGGATGCACGTGTTGCTCAGTTTGGGCATCTTCATGTGTCTGTGGGGTGGACACCCAGTCTTCCCTGAGTTGTACCGTGATATGAGGCACCCGTCCAAGTACAAGCTGTGTACGAAGATCTCGTTCAGTGTGACGTACATCTTGGACTATTTCATGGGAGCCATTGGATTCTTGATGTTTGGATCGCAGTGCGATGATTCGATTATCAGGACGTTGATGATCAACCCATCTTACCCTAATTGGGTGCGTCCTTCGCTTTGTGTGCTCATGGCGATGTTGGGAGTGTCGAAGCTCCCATTGATCACGCGACCGTTGATCACGGTCTTTGAGGGTATTTTCGGATTACATGCAAAGAAGCATGGCGTGATACCGGAGTACGACGTGAAGAGGTTGGTAGGCAGGGTCGTCTTCTGTGCTATTTTGTTGTCTATTTCGCTTTTGGTGAATTCTTTCGGGAAGATCGTGTCGTTTATGGGTAGTGCGGTTTGTTTCACGATTTGTGTGGCGCTTCCGCTTACGTTTTACCTTCATTTTTACTACGACGACTTGTCGGTGCAGAAGCGGTTTGCGATCAGGGGTGGGATAGTGATGTCTTTGGTGTTGGCGGTTGCGGGTACGTACTCGGTGGTGGTGATGGATATCTAGCGAGTAAACGAGAAAAGGAAGTCGTGTACGTGAGCAAAGCGAACGACCAGACGTCATCAAGTTAACGTGAGCAATCAGTATCAAGTTAATGTGAACTCAGAGATTATTGAACGAATCGTAAACGTGAACATCACGATCAGTGATGTTCAATGAATATTGAGCGAATAGTGATGTTCAATGAATATTGAGCGAATAGTGATGTTCAATGAATATTGAGCGAATAGTGAACTATGTACAAAAATCAAAGACTATAGATTAGTATCAATAGTAGCCTTCAACGTGCAAGGTATGTAAATTGATGATATATAGTACTCGAACGACGCTCACTGGCGAATCTAAAAGAAATACTACGTTCTTCTGCGTGATTAATTTATTTTCACCTAAATACTACCATCTACACTCTATTGTCCATTACTACTTTCTCAGCTTGACCTTCCTGTACAGCCCGTTGTGATGGTACCCAAACTGCGGCGCCAGTTGCGGTGGAGGATAATACCCGTACATCTCTCCCTGGTAGTCTTCGGCCTCGTCCTCGTTATACCCATACATCATGTTGTCCTGCTGGCTCTTGGAAAGGTACTGAGCCATGATCTGCGACCCCGACGTCGTGAACCCCGGACTGCTCGCTGGATAGCTCTTCTTCTCCCTATACCCCTGCTCGTAGTAGTGTGGTGGGTACTGTGGTGGTGGTGGCGGGAAATAGCCCTGGGTTGCAGGCGAGTACCCATACGGTACAGGATGATATCTCTGGCGATGTGGTGCCTGCATATGGAGCGCCTGGTTGGTGACAAACGGCAGGCCGTTCTGGGACGATGGGATCAGACTGGTCGAGCTGTTCATCTGTCTTCCAAGTCTGCCAAGAGATACATTCGACGAACTCCGCGAAAACCGGTTGTTGAAACGCTTGGGATGGTGGTGGTGGATGTGGTTTTGGTATTGGTTGTGTGGTTCAGCACCATTTTGCGCAGAGAACGACGCAGCATCATCGGAGTTGGTGATGATCGACACCTCATCGTCCGATTCATCCGACCCGTCTCCCTCTTTTTCCTTTGCCTCTGGCTGCGACGAAATCAACGGCGTCATACGCTCATCGCTCGCAAACGGCGATTCGGTCTCTTGTGGCGCAGAGTCCTCTCTGTCTGTCTGGTCGTCGTCATCCAGGTTCGCAGACTCCTTGCTGATAATCCCAAATACCATCGCAGCTTCCTGGTTAATGGTATCCTGCATGAAGCTGTTCAAGTTGTGTCTCTCTTCCTCTCTCTTGGCCTTCTCCTTTGGCTTATTCCTCCCACGCACACTGTTCTTGAGCAAGTGCTGGTACTGCTGGTATGTGCTCAAGGTGGAGTTTGCCGGTTTTTTCTTGAAACTGAACTTGGGCTGGTTGCCACACCGGTCCTTTGCAAACTTGATCTTGTAGTGCTTGTACTTGTGGTAGCACTCCAGGGCCACCTTCTCAGCATCGCTCGTCCCGTTGCTCCGGAAGATCTCAGCTATACGCTCGATTGCAAGCGCCGGATCCTCGATCTCGAACGACTCTACCGCATGGATTGCATCTGCGATATTGAGGAAGTTGACAAACCCACATCCTCCGTTATGGTAGAAGTTGATCTGTTCCAACGCACCAAACCGCAGGAAATGACGGCGGAGCGTAGGCTCGTCAGGAAGTGGGCGACTTTCACCGTCACTAGAGTTCACTCCAATATACATGTTTCTCGACGCACCCGCAGTGACTGCAAGTGCGATTTCGCGGCTCAATGGCCCCAGCTTCTTGTTGGCCCACCCAACATCCACGTCGTTACCGTGGATGATCAACTGGTGCAGCACCTGGTGGTTCATGTAGAACTTGAGCGCAATCTGAGCATCCACGAACGTGATGAAACACACCTTCTTGTCGGGGTGGTAGTTGATCGACTCAACCAATCCTCCCACACGCACATTGTTGGCAATCTCCTCCACAGTGGTATTTATGTGCAACTTGCCCAAGAATACCGTTCTGTTCCCGATATTCTGCGGGTCTGGCATCGGCATCGGTGCTCCTTGCGCCGCAGCCATCGCCGCTACGTGTGCCGCGTGCGCATGTGCATGTGCGGCGTGTACAGCGGCATTGTGGCTAGCAAAGTCGTACGCGGGGCCCGGCAAAGGCAGGGCGATCCCCTGGTACGGCAGCGGAAGTCCCGGTGACATCATCGGTGGAAACCCGGGAGTGGGCGGATACTGGAATCCGGGGTACCAGTTGGGGTTGGAGTGGCTTCTGTGGAGAGGGGGCGGAAAGTTGGGGAACCCTGGACCAGGTGCTGGATATGTATTGTCTTGAAATCCTTCGTATGGAGGAAAGTATCCCTGTGAGCTAGGCGCATTCTGCAATGTGAACGAGTCATCGTCGTAGTCGTCTGATGAGTCCAGGAGATCGCCCAAGGAAACATCCTCAAAGTTCTTGACTAGCGGTTCCATTGGGTTCACATCAAGGGGATCTCTTTTTGTAGAACTGCGGTCACACCTGTCTTTGTGAAAACCAACAGCACGGATTTTAAGGTCGGATTTTTCACACCCATTTGGTATCAGTCCGCTTACTTCCTTCTTTTCTTTGTCTTCTTTCTCATTCCCTTCTTTCCCATTCCCGTTTTTCCCATCCTTCTCATTACGCTCCTCCTCCCTATCCAGATCTCTGACCTCTCTCAGGTACCACTCATACGCTCTTATAGCACCGTCGATCGACGTAAAGTGCAGAAGTATCTTGCCCTCTAGCGTGCCCTCACCCGGTTCGTACAGAACAACGCGAAAGTCCTCTACCTCCCCAAAGCTGTCACATTGTCTTCGTATGTGGTCGTGTGCTTCTGTCCTCTGTGCCTCCACCGTACCCTTCGGCAAGGCGAACAGTATCAACAACGACCGCGTAGCGCCAAAATCCACCACGTAGTTAAGCGTCTTGAGCTTGATGTAGTCCTGGTGAGGCGGCAGACCTGCCGGCGTGCTTGCGTTGGGCTGCTGGGCGAATTCGCTGAGCTGTATCTTCAAATGTGGCGATTTCAACCGCAAACGCAACGCTCCCAAGTTCTCCGGCTGCTTGAAATACTTCAAGTGGAACAGAATCGACGTCCGCGAGTTGATGAAGGAGAGAAAGCACGTCTGGAGCGACTCCAGTGCCTCGGGATCGGTCTCCAAGACGTGTTTCGGAGTAGGTCTGGACGTCAACTTGCAGCTCTCGATGGGTCCGAATTCGATCTCGTCGAGAACCTCGCTGAGCGACACTCCGGGCACGATATTCTTCAATATCACCGTGCGTGAGAGGTTTATTTGGTCGTGGCTGCGCGCAATCGATGACGATGACGACGAGTTCGAGTGCATAAACTGGAGTCGCTCGTTTGGATGTGGTGGAAAGTACGACGGATAGGGTTGATTAGGGTAGTGGTGTTGTTTATTCAGCAATTCCGGTGTCTTTTGCGCCATTTCTGGTGCCATTTCTGGTGCCATTTCTGGTGCCTTTTCCGAAGTGACTGGCGCCTTTTCTGTGACGGCTGCGTCCTTGATTGTTTCTTGAATTACCTCGTTGTTCCTTTGAATCAGCGCCGTAGTTTCCTTAATCACGTCGATGTTTTCTTTGAGTGCCCTGATGTCTTTTCGTTTTGACTTTGACTCGGGCGAATGCGCGTCCTTCGCGTCCTTCCTTCTACCAATGGCTTTGCTACCCTCGCCAGGCTTGTGTATTGGGTCTGAGCTGTGCATAGGGTCCATGAGAGTAGTTGAAATTTTCCCCAACGTGATACTTAAATTTTTTTATGTTTGATTTTCGGTCTGCATATATAAACATGAGGACATAACCTGTTTAAAAATAGGACTAAATAGCCAGAGATTTACGCGAACACGTTTCCCCTTTTGCACTCGTGCCCGACATAATGTAAACACGCGAACCTGCCCACCCAGATCGTTTTTTTACCCCACCACCTCTTTTGCCTTTAGACTTGCACGGATGTAGAGATATTCACCGAGAGAAATTCACCTAAAACGGGTTTTGGGGCGCCTTCCAAGGAGTGCAGGCGCTTTTTTTTTGTGAGAAATCCGTGTTTCAGAGACGGCGTTGTGTTTAAGAAAGTCCTCGCATATGACCTGTATATGGAAGGCGGTGAGATGGGAGCTGGAGATGAGGTAGAGAGCGAAAGAACGAGGCGTAAAAGGCGTTAAAGGAGGCGTGGCAGGAGGTGTGCACATTGGGACTGAGACGAGAAGATTACGACTTAGGAAAATGACGAATGGCTTGATACTGTAGAAAATAGAAAAACTAGAGTGGAACAAAGCAATTAGTATGGTGAAACAAAGCAAGTTGGGAAGAACAAAAGTCGTGTGGAAGCACCAACACAAGTGGAAGAGCAGCACTTTTCACACGTTAGAAAAATACGAGCGGCATATGATTTAACGTCTCAATTGGTCAGTCCTGTATCCGGAAAAGTCAACTCGGTTACACCATTTGCTTAGACCACTTGCTTAAAGTGGTACTTTAAGATACCTTCTCAAAAAAACCATTTTCTCAAAGTGCTTGGTAATACTCTGCAGCCATAACGGAGGACATCTATGAAACGACTCCTTACTGCATGTCCAAAAAATCTCATTTACCTTCACGAGATCAGCTCGGCAAGAGATACCAATTTTAAGGTAAACAGGAAATGTCTCGGCTAAAGCAGTTTTCGAGTCAACGGTACTCTATTACATCAACGCATTGGAATTGCCATCCATGCTCGTATTGCTCTCCTCGCAGCTGGCGTTTTTCTCAAAATGACGCGCAAAATCGACAATAGGAGCAAACTCGGATCTGCTTTGAGTACACAAAGCGGAGTTGTTAACTAACAGTTGCATGCACAAAACTTAGAGAGCGGAAAAGTGGAATGCACTGCTGAAGTAGGCTATAGGTTTGTCAGGGTCTCTTTTGACAGTTTGATGATGGTCAAAGGGGGGAATGGGAAAGGGGGTCTTATGGAGGCTGGACCCATTGGAGTTCTTCGACCGTATCGGCATGTATGTTTACCACACACAAGTGACATATTATCCATGTCAGGAGTAAGAGGGTAGAATGATGGAGGGGTTTTTTGTAAACAGTGCCTAATCAGGGAAACTCTACGCCGAAAAGAGGCATGATAGTAGAATTGTCGAGTATATGAGGAATTTGTTGAGGGTGTTTGGGTACGGAATCGGAGAGCAAGTGTCTAATTCGAAACATCGACCTATAAACATGCAACATTACAGAGTGCGTTATGAGATCAGCACAGGGTTGTGTTAGCCATGTACAAATAAACACGTTTCAATCTTTAAATAACATTTTTGAAGGATACCTGATTTTTGAACCGAAGGTGCCTGTTCGGAGGTAAGTCGTACTTTCAAACTAGAGGTTAATTGTAATTGTTTACTGGAGGGCATAAAGTTGGTGAGAGTTGATGCAACTGAGAGGTGGTGATGGGCATTGTCAAGTGTTCTCAGGTACGACAACAAAATCTATATATATATTGCAATGTCGAACGTTAGGGTCTCTTCGGTTGATATTTAGACTACTTCCCAACTAAAGTGCTAATGTTTTACTTGGCAACTCCTGTGACGATGCCTATTCAATTCAGTCTGGAAAAGCGAAAATGCAACGCTCAACCCTGGTATATTTGCACCCATTGGAGAAAGCCAAAATTACGTCAGCAGGTCAACAAAATCTCAAAATCTCAAAATCAAAAGTAGAAAAGTTCAAAATCTCGGTTCACAAAAGTCCAAATCAGAATTACAAGATCAGAAGTCCGAATCAGGTTAATGTGATTGTCAACTTCCGTTGAATCAACCAGTGGATTGCTTCACTTCTATTGCGCAATGAGCCTCTTGGTTTATCCAAATCAGTAATCTTTTCTAGTAAGATTTGCATTCACCTGGTGCCACATCAGTCCATTAAAGCTGGGAATACTGTTGCACCGTTCCATAAGCACAATATTGTCTCCACATCTACCCACAAATTCCATACGTTCAATTGTCCCCACATTCGCACCTCCCCACTCCATTATCATCCCCTCCTTCCCACTCCCTCATCCGCTCCTTCCAACTCCCTCATCCGCTCCTTCCCGCTCCCTCTCCTTCTTCCTCAGCCTTACACCGACATCCACGACATCTAGTATATTCCGCGACATTCGAAAGATTTTTTTTTCCCATCACCTTCGATATAAACAAATCATAGCTAATTTTTTCGAATCTCTTCTTTTCAATAAGCAATCAATCAATCAAGATGGCCGCAGAAGTTCCTACTTTCAAATTAGTCCTCGTCGGTGACGGTGGTACCGGTAAGACCACTTTCGTCAAGAGACACTTGACTGGTGAGTTCGAAAAGAAGTACATTGCCACCTTGGGTGTCGAGGTCCACCCGTTGGGCTTCCACACCAACTTCGGTGAATTGAAGTTCGACGTCTGGGACACTGCTGGCCAAGAGAAGTTCGGTGGCTTGAGAGATGGCTACTACATCAACGGCCAGTGTGGTATCATCATGTTTGACGTCACCTCAAGAATCACCTACAAGAACGTGCCAAACTGGCACAGAGACTTGGTCAGAGTGTGTGAGAACATCCCTATCGTCCTTTGTGGTAACAAGGTCGATGTCAAGGAGAGAAAGGTCAAGGCCAAGACCATCACTTTCCACAGAAAGAAGAACTTGCAGTACTACGACATTTCCGCCAAGTCCAACTACAACTTCGAGAGACCATTCTTGTGGTTGGCCAGAAAGTTGGCCGGTAACGCGCAGTTGGAGTTCGTTGCCTCCCCAGCTTTGGCTCCACCTGAGGTCCAGGTCGACGCCGAGTTGATGCAAAAATACCAGCAGGAGATGGACCAGGCTACCGCCATGCCATTGCCTGATGAGGATGACGCTGACTTGTAAGCGGTTATATAGTTATATGTTGAATAGAACAACTGAGTGATTCAGACATAATATTCCGGACGTCATATGTAGACCCGTTTTTGTGTGAGTAGAATGATCCATTGACGAGGCTGCGATGAGTTTTGAATTGTGCCATTTTGGGTGGCTCTGGATAAGGATTGAAAAATGAAAAATGCATGACAACTATTAAGTGAAAATAGTAACGCTATAAAATAGGAGGCAAACGTTACGTGTTGTCAACCACTTAGGTTACCTTACAGGTTCGTCGTAATATATCGTTATTCATTAATTAGCAGAGTTTTAAATATTGAAGGTTTTCCAGTCCATCTATAATTGATCCCGCAATTTCACCCTTATTCACCGTATCTTTCAGGGTTGGTGAGAGGTAGTTTATCCGTATCCGAATAAAGCACACTGCCTATTTGGTTGAAATTGCATGCGACCAACAAAGTGATCAAGGCGTCATCTTTGACCGGCATACCATCATTGATCGAAGTACATTTGACAAAAGTTCAATGCATTAGTAGATTTGATAAAATTTCAAAGCATTAGTACCATAACGGAAGCATCATGTACTTTTGCGCTGGTTTTTCAAAGATTTGGGCATCGAAATGTATCATTTGATTAAGTCGCAGGTTCGTAATTTGGTATCTCCCAGATTATTCAGTAGACTTTACCCACTGCTCTCAATTACTCTTCACCCCATCACGCCTCTATATCTGATTATCCGCCGCATGCTCTTTCTGATATTCCAATATCGCCTTCTGATACTGAACTGTATTGTTGACGAACGATGGGGGAGGATTTGGGAGACCAGAGTTGCTGAAAGGGGGTGGCGGGAGTACTGTCTTCTCTGTTCTCTCATCGGGTTCGCCACCTGGGGCACCTTTTGACAAGAACCTCGTATCTATGGTATACTCCAAGTCATCTGTCCACTCTCCCATTTGTCGTACCTTGTTCTCATAGTAGTTACAGTAGTAGCGTATGTGGTTTTTACCTTGTAAGTGCGATTTACGCACACTCATGGTGTCATGTGTGAGATACGACTTGCAGTAGTCGCAGTAGTATTTGGGCATGGTGAATAAATGTGAATGAACTGAAATAAAAATAGTGTTTGTACAAACTTGACTACTCACAGTTACAGACTTGGAATTTTGAGACTGAGATCCAAAATTCTCCAAGACCAAACACTTGATAAGACCGAGCACCTGGTAAGACCGATCACTTGGTAAAATAGAACACTTGATAGCATCATTCGGCAGGTGGTAGTTCCAAAAGTAGTATGGTCTTTACACATCGAAATACACCCATCGACCGTATTGTCTTCTACATTAAAACGTCGATTGGCAATCACGCTTTCATATTTGTCTCTTACTTCCTTCTCTATATCTCTCATTATGAAGATATCTCCTTCTCAATTTTTAAAATCACGTGCCTTTTCACGTGCATAATAACCGCGTCGTCTCAACCAATAAGATGTTCCCCACAGGATTCGAAAAAAAACGTTGCATCCGCACGACCCTCCGAAGGACGGTTCTCAAAAAATTCAACCTAGCATTTTGGAGGATACTATCATCAACCATGTTCAGACAGACTGTTGTTGTACGTACAATATGACCACAATCAAGCGGTACACCCATCACACCAGCCGCACATACCCAATCAATTGTTACTAACATCCAGCGTGCATTTGCCCCAGCGAGATTGTTCTCGATCACTCCAAGAAGAAGTAACTTGGTGTCCGACTTATACGTCCAGCAGATCAAGCAGTTCAAGCCACAGGCCATTTCACAGCAGGAGATCGACAGCGCTGTTAAGGCTTTCCAGTTGCCTTCGAAGCCTTCTGTCCCCGAGGCCGAGGTGTCTGCCGACAACTTGAGCGCTTACGAGTCATCCGAGGTCGAGGCTGCTGTCACTGCCCCTGCCTCCAACTCCATTGCTGCTGAGGAAGACTGGTTCGTCTTCGAGGAGGAGGCTGAGGAGTCTCACTAAACGTATAGGCATCAATGAATTAAATGTATTGAGGTGTAGAGGTCTAAAGAAGAATCAAATGAATGGCGGTGTACAGGTTTGTAGTGAAAGAAGAATTCAGAGGATTGTGAGGATATCATATGAATGAGGATAACATATAAATGAGGCTATCAATAAGTGGAGGGTTGTATAATATATCAATTGGTGTATGACTTGGAAATCGATCTTTAAATGCATATTATTATTGGAAAAGCAGAGTGTGAATCCTGCTCCCAGTGATGTTTGTAGAATTATGGTAGAGCGATGTACAAGCATACCGGTTTCACCTCATTAGCATTCGACTAGGTTATTCTGTATCTGATGATTCTGTATCTAATGATTCTGGTGTCTGAAGTTTATCTACGAAGCTATCTACTACTCTTCCACACCTAATATTGGTACCCAAAACCATATTCTACTTGTCTACATTGATACTTAAAACAGGTACTGTTATCACCTCCGCAAAAACCATTCATCACCCCGTTATGAAGTGAAAAGATTTAATCTTCTGCCTCTCTCCAATTTTGCCATTTGCATCAATTGTATCATTTGCATCTTTTAATCTTTTTGTTTGTTTACCATTTGCACCAATGTCACTTGATATGGAAACGATGCAGAATGCGTCGGAAATAGTCAACTCGGTGTTGACACTGCGCGCATACATAGACCAGGAGCTACAGTTCCCCACCATTCACTGGAAATCGCTCCTAGGCGACCAGGTTGACGACCTCAGAATCACCAACCATCTCTACAATAATGACAAAAACATCATCAACATAATACACTCGCTAGTGGGGGCGGTTGACCGCGGGCGAAAGCAGCAGCAGCTGGCCAACGCCATCATCAAACGAAAAGATGCAGAAATACTCCGCTTGTCCTCAAAGGTGGACTCGCTCGAGTCGCTGCTCGAAGGGTTGCAAAATAAGCTCTCTGAGAGCGTACAGGTCAACCAGTCACAGATACAGCGCACAATCTCCGAATTGAGCCGAGAAAATACAGCAAAGGCACGCGAGGTGAGCCAGTTGAAATTACGTGCCGCCAATGTGCAAACTCGCTACAACGTAGAGGTCAAGAAGAGAGACCTTCAGATAAGTGATCTTAAAAACAAGTTGTTGAATAAACGCAACTTGAACTCTTCGTCATTGCATAAGTACGTGAACCAACCGCCCGATCTCAACTCCAACATAATCTACAATAACAACCCCATTATAGACAACCCAATGATGACGAGTACTGAAGACAAACCACCCTCGAGGCAGGATTTGGTGAGGGACGAGTACGAGAATATCATCTCGGAATTGACCCCGATCATCGAGAGTCTAGTCACCGAAAATTTCAAGTACTCGCTGTTTGTTAACGTTACGTCGGAGTATTTGAGTACTGTCAATGCACAGATCACGAGTAGGAGGGAGTTGAGTAACCCCTCGGAAACAATTGATTTGAGCCACCTCACCACCATCGAGCCTGAGGAAATAAAGCAGTACTTCAAGTCACTCCAGCCGTTCGAAAAGGTCACCAAGCCGTTGCTCAATAATATATACAAATTCTACCACGCTGCGCGTGCGCTCACCACACAGAACCACGACGGAGACAGGACAAGAATGAAGCATTTGGAAGCGGAGTTGGAGGCGGTGAAGGTGAATTGGAAGGAGGCGTTAGCATTGGCGGATAGCTGGAAGAATTTAAGAGAGGGATGAAAAAGGAACGCACAGCTCAAGAAGACTTGAGAATAATGAAGACTGAAGAAATACGGCAATTTGAGAGCCCCAAAGAACATAAGAACGAGGTATAGTAATAGGGCATTCACGAATCAATATGGATCTCAAAGTCAAGAAAACTTGCCAATAATGGTGGCTGAAGAAATAGTACTATCTGAGAACCTCAAAGGACTTCAAAACGCGGAATATTTATAGAGAATTCACAAATCATTGCTATTCTCAAGGTCGCCTATAATACCGCGAAGGAAACAAAATGTGCATTCGATTTAGTCACATCATAAATTCATATATTCATTACCTCAATGGTTGTATCAGTCCATATAGGAACTCTTCTTAGCTATATTCACCTACTTTCCTCTCTGTTCATCGTGCCAAATCAATGTAGTCTCCAACGAAACACAGGATAGTGGAAAATCCTTCAAGTGCTCGTTCTCTGTGCTGTCACTCTGGTTGTGCAACGCAAACTTGGAGTTCTTGTATTCCAAATGCGAGCTGAGTTTGACACCAGTACAGAAAACCTTTGAATAGTTCGGATCCGTGTCCTTCATGAACATCTCAGCTTTAACTTCTTTCAGTGCCGACAACCGCTTATACTGGGCACTGGCCGAATCATCTTGTATGTAAAACTTGACAATTCGTAAAAGGTCACCCGTCTCGAGCACTGTGAACTCGTGATCGAGTAGCCCATGAAATGGCCGCACCACAACAACTATACCACCAACAGTAATTGACTTCGCCAGGAATGGATCTTTAACACCCCGAATAACGGACTCGTTGTTGAGCGAATCTTGGATCATATTCTGCAAGATAAGCGTACGAGTAAAGCTGTCATATTGGTTCGAAATGTGCATCTTCTCTCCCTCCGTTGGCTGCGCGATCACTGTGTTGTACAGCTCCCTGCTGTTGCGTTTGTACTGGATGGATGACATGCGCTGTTGGTGGCGTTTGCCTAGTGCAGATGACTCCAACAAGCCATCGGTAAGCTTGTTGAAGTTATCCAATTCCACACGAAGACTTTCTATTTGACTCTCTCGTGTTTTGGTGATTTTCTCTTCAATGTCGGGTTCTCGTTCTATGGTGCGATGTTTGTCTCCTTCAGGTAAATCCTTTTGTAGCTCCAAATCGCCCTTTCCGGTCGTCCTTTTGTTGTATACCATCCTCAACTCATTCAGTGAGGTCAGGACTGTACAGTACTGCCGCACAAACAACACCACTGCAAGGACGCAAACGACGTTTACTGCGAGTAACGAGCCCAAAACTGCTGCAACAATTGTTACACTTGCCATTGCCGCGAGTACCTAATGATATTTTGGAATTGACCAATTTTTGGTTGCAAATTCACACACGATATATCAGTTTTCTGGCTTTTTGAACAAGCTCAACATTTTATTAAATTCTTCTTCAGGATCCACTATACTCAGAAGCTCGTCTTCCTGTTCCTTCTTCAATGTTGCGCGTTCTTCGTCTAGCTTCTTATACTTGCGGTTCGCTTTCTTCTCCTTGCTCTGCTTGACCTTGGAGAAACGCTCCGTGAGAACCGCATTCCTTGAGGTTTCTGGATTCTTCAAGTCATCCAACTTCGAAGCAAGAATCTCACGTGCCTTTTTCCTGTTTTGCTCCTGTGAACGCGAGTATTGGCATGTTACGGTAATTCCCGTGGGCGTGTGTTTGAGTTGGACCTTACTATTTGTCTTGTTGATTTTCTGCCCCCCAGGACCCCTCCCTCCTTTGAGAAACTTCTCCTCTAATTCTTCCTCCACTATGAGCCACTTTGGCCGCGGAGGAAGCTTGGTTTTCTTTGGAATTCCTGCGAGGAATGGTGAATACGAGAGTGCCCTCTTGAACATCGACAGTTTGGTTCGCGGTTTTTTCACACGTGACTGGATTCAATTTATCCGCATTAGGAAACCATATTACAGAGTTTTCAGACACGTAAAAAGCATTTTTAGATATCAACATGTCTTACGAAAGAGGAGAAGTCTTTGTCGCCTCGGCCTTGCCAGGTGACACTCCCGCTGATGACTCGCTCAGTGAGATCACCAAGGCATTCCGCTCCTTCATCCTCGAGTTCAGACTCGATGCCCAGTTTATCTACAGAGACCAGTTGCGTGAAAACTTGTTGATCAAGAACTATTTCTTAAAGGTCAACTCCGAGCATTTGATCGGATTCAATGAGGAATTGAACAAGAAGTTGTCTGACGACCCGTCTGACATGATACCCTTGTTTGAGCAGGCAATCACAGACGTGGCCAAGCGTATCGCGTACCTCTCCAACGATGAGGTACCTGCTGACTTCCCCAACTGCCAGTTGATTTTATACTCCAACGAGAGCAAAACCTCCATCAGAAACTTGGACTCCAACCACATCTCCAAGATTGTGCGCGTGAGCGGGATCATCATCTCCGCGTCCGTGTTGAGTTCACGTGCCACGATGGTTCAACTCATTTGTCGCCAGTGTAAGCATACGATGAAGGTCAAAGTGAAGTCTGGCTTCGGACAGGTTCAATTGCCACAGAGATGCCAGGGATCGCACAACTTTGACGATGCAACCACCCAAGAGAAGTGTCCCCCAGATCCATACGTGATTGCGCACGATCAGTCTCTTTTCATTGACCAGCAGGTTCTAAAATTGCAGGAATCTCCAGACATGGTCCCAGTTGGAGAGATGCCTAGGCACATCTTGTTGCAAACAGACCGCTACATGACCAACCAAGTCGTGCCGGGTACCAGAGTGTCCATCATTGGTATTTACCTGATTTTCCAGTCGAAGCAGAAGGGCAGTGCAGGCACCACTGGTGGGGGTGGTGGAGGAACCGTCGCTATCCGTAATCCATATCTCAAAGTGTTGGGAATTCAGACAGACGTTGAGAATGGTGTCAACGGTCAGGGTATCACGTTCACGGAGGAAGAGGAGGAGGAGTTTTTGAAGTTGTCCAGGCTCCCCAACTTTTACGACGTTTTCGCGAACTCCATCGCCCCAGGTATCTGGGGTAACCAGGATATCAAGAAGGCCATTGCGTGTTTGCTCATGGGTGGTTCCAAGAAGATTTTGCCTGATGGAATGAGGTTGAGAGGAGATATCAACGTGTTGTTGTTGGGAGACCCAGGAACTGCAAAGTCGCAATTGTTGAAGTTTGTCGAGAAGGTGTCGCCGATTTCCGTGTACACCTCCGGTAAGGGTTCTTCTGCCGCTGGTTTGACAGCGTCTGTGCAGAGAGACCCCCAGACGAGAGACTTCTACTTGGAGGGAGGTGCGATGGTGTTGGCCGATGGCGGTGTGGTGTGTATCGATGAGTTTGACAAGATGAGAGATGAGGATAGAGTTGCTATTCACGAAGCTATGGAGCAGCAGACTATTTCGATTGCCAAGGCGGGAATCACCACCGTCTTGAATTCTAGAACTTCCGTTCTCGCTGCTGCTAACCCTATTTTCGGAAGGTACGACGAGCTCAAGTCTCCGGGTGAAAACATCGACTTCCAAACCACGATCTTGTCGAGATTCGATATGATTTTCATTGTGAAGGACGACCATAACGAAGCGAGAGACATCTCGATCGCACAGCACGTCATCAATGTGCATACTGGAGGCAAGAACGAGCAAATGAAGGAGGGTGAGATCCCCATTGAGACCATGAAGCGCTACATCCAATACGTTAAGTTGAAGTGCGCACCAAGGCTATCGCCCGAAGCAGCAGAGAGGTTATCGTCGCACTTTGTGACTATCAGACGCCGATTGCAGATCAATGAGGCTGATATGAACGAGCGTTCGTCGATTCCCATCACTGTCAGACAGTTGGAAGCCATCATCCGTATCACAGAGCTGTTGGCGAAATTGAGGTTGCACCCAGTGGCCACCGAAGAGCATGTCGAGGAGGCCATCAGGTTGTTCACAGCCTCCACCATGGATGCTGTGAACCAGGGTGTTGCCAGCGGTGGACTCATTGGAGACACGTCGTTGAACGCTGAGATCAAGAAGGTTGAGCAGGAGTTGAGGAGGAGATTGCCAATTGGTTGGTCCACGGGGTACCAGAGGTTGAGAAGGGAGTTTGTCGAGTCTGGAAAGACATCGTTAGGCGCGTTGGACCGCGCTTTATATATTATGGAGCGACATGAAGTGATTCGCTTCAAGCACCAACGCCAAAAGATTGAGCGTGTTGGTGTTTAGAGCATAGCATTTCAGTTCGTATTGTATTATTTGAGATTAGGTATACATTTGTAGACTTGAGCAACAAGAAGAGCAAAGCGAATGTGAGGTGATAGGCAAACAGAAATAGTGAATACAATTGCGATTTCACCACCATGACACTAAGACTCTTCCTCTTATTATTGTTTATACTGTAACCCAAACTGCTCATTTTACCATTCATCCCTTCCAAGTCATTTCCCTTCTCATTACAATTCACATCCCTTCTCGTTACAATTCATATCTCTTCTCATTACAATTCATATCCCTTCTCATCACAATTTCTACTCTTTAGTTTCCTGGCTTGCTCCCCAGAATACTCATTAGACAAATAAACCCATTCTATTCTTCTATCCCTATACCTACGTCTTCAATATTATCACCACGGAGTCACCTCTCAAGAACATCTTCGATACGAACCTCTCCTTCGAGACCGTCTTGATAGTTTTCCCTTTCTGGTTCTTTATGTTCTCCGTCCAGAGCTCCTTGACATTTTCCAATATCAAGTTGCAGTGTCTGTCGAAGGCCTTGACCTTGGCGATGAGCTTGTGGTTGTTGCGGCACAGTATCACTATGGCGGTGTTGTTGTTGACTGCGTTCTGAATCAAAGACATCGGGCCGTGGGCAAACTCAAACTCTTCCAATTTCTGGAGTTCCACCTCGGTCAACTCGGAGCGAGGACGATCTATAAGCTCACTGGGGGTTAGTATACGACGATGGGGAAGTGTAGGGTACATACCTCATGGTTGATGAAAAATATTGCACAAGATAAAATAATGATTGATGAACAGTATCTACAGGATTAGGAAAGTGTTATTTATTAAAACATACTTAAAAATTGGAGGTATGGATACGCATGTATGTCTTACCTTTCACCGAATACTATTTGAGGTTCAGACCAGCCGCAATCACTATTGAAAGTCGTAGTTTCATCAACTTCACGAATTCTTCGATATCACTTCTCCATCGTCGTGCACTCATCGTCCACATTGGCTTTGTTGTTCAGTCGATAGTTCACGTTCACGCTCATGTTAGGTCGTCCATGTTCAGTAGTTAATATCAGTCGTCCATATCAGTCGAGTCAGTCGATCATGTCAGTCGTCTCCAATACCTACAAAACCAAATGCATCTGATCTATCCTCTATATACCCATTATTAAACCTTTTTGTGCTGACTCAAAGGAGCAGATAAATTACATCCCCGCTTGATGACATTCTCGATCCTGTCCTTGAGAACCCTGGACCCGCAGTCCACGGTGAGCTTATAAAGATCTATCAGCGCGACGTTCTTTCCAATCGTAATCGTGGCCTTGTCACCCGGCAAGATCTGCAACGAGTCGCCAAACTGCGCCTCGAGCAACGCCGTGATTCTGTGGATCCTGCTGCTGATGGTCGAGTCGGCATGTGCAGTTTCGTGCTTGTGGTTGCACGACTTGGACGAAACCCTCACTGATGCCGGCAGCGAGTCGATCGAGTACAAAATCGCAATCACACTGTCCGCCAACGAGTCCGCCATCAAGTTGTCGTTGATCCACTCTATCGCCACGTAACTCGCGTCGGTCTTTGTCCTGTCAACCGTCAAGTCGATCATGTCCATCACCACACACTCCCACTCCGTGGCCGAGTTTGCAATCACATTGACGTACCCAAACATCTGCTCCAAGTGCCACTTCATCAACAGCACATCCGCGTTGATCTTGAGGCTCATGCGCGACTTCACAATCGACGTCGACAACAGCGTGTACTCGTGAAGGTCCTGTAGCTGTAGAAGACTCATATCGAAGTCCTTGGATACTATGACACCAGAAAGCACACCTCCAGAGGAGAACGTGAGTCCACTGGATTTTTTTTCATCTGTCTTTTCTCCCTCACCACTCGTTCCATTCTCAACCGTCCCACTCTCACCATCCTCGCTCCTTTCTTCCTTTATCTCTACAATTTTCGCCTCCTCACACTTCTCCTTTATTTCGTGCTTCAAAAGCCGGAGCAGGTCCTCGGCCAACGACCCCAACACACGCGCCAACTTCAACCCGCTGATGCCAATCTTCAACTCGTCGCAGTTCTTTGGGTTGAACACCTTGACCTCCTGTTCGGTGCCCTTGCGCGACGAATACTTACTCAACAACGCGGACTTGAGACGCCCCATGGGCACCGAGTCGCCGTGCACCAAGATGATCTTCTGCGGCGCAACCTTGTCGATGAACTCGGTGTTTTGCTGGAAGTCGACATGCGCAGCGAACGAAATCTCCTCCACACTGATCCTGCGCGGAATCGTGAGCTCCAGGTTCACCGCAGACTGGATCATCGACGGCTCCTTGAGAAGCTCCTTGGCCATGGTGCCCTCGACCGAAAAACCCGTCATCACTACCGTGTTCTTTGGGTCAGGTGCCCACTTCTCGAGAAGCTGGCGCGACACCCCGGCCTGGAGCATGCCCGGGGACGCCACAACCACAGACGGCCCGAAGTCCTGGAACTTCGACAAGTCCTTGATGGACTTGATGTACTTGAAGTCAAACGGCGACGACTTGTGTCCCGGATTTGAGGCCGTGAGCCGTATGTTGTCGTTCATGATGCTGGTGTATGTCTGGTACACGGCCATGCACTTTTTCGCCAAGCTCGAGGCATAGAATATACTCACGTCCTGAAGATCCTTGTTCTGCGCCCAGTACTCATCAAGGATGAGGAGAAGCTCCTGCGCGTTACCAAGCGCGAAAACAGGCATGAGAACACGCCCCCCGCTCGTGAGCGTGGCATGTATGGCCTTGGTGAGTCTGTTTTCGAGATCCACGCGCGGCTCCAAGGTACCGGTGCCGAAAGTCAGCTCTGTGATAAGAATATCCGGCCGTGAGGGCGGGATTTCCGCCGCGTGAAGATGCCTGTTTTCCTCACGTGAGTAGTCGCCTGTGAACAACACCTTGAGGCCTCCAATCTCGATAAAGTACATACATGCGCCCAAAACATGACCTGCGTGGTATGCGGTGAAACGGATACCTGCGACCTCCATTGTTGAGTGGAAATCTATCGTTTCTATGCGGTCAAACGACTTCATGATGTCGTCATTGGTGTACAAGTTGCTTGAAGTGGCTTCTTCCTTGCTGCCCTCTGTTTTGTTGCCGCCCCCGATCAGTGTCACTCTGACAAAATCCTGCAAGAGCCACCTGTAGATGGCCTTGGTGGCGTGTGTCATGTAGACCTTTCCGCGGAAGGTGGTCTGCTGCATCACATAGGGCAAGGAGCCTGCGTGGTCCAAGTGGAAATGGCTGATGAGCAAGATGTCGATCTTGGACAAGTCGTACTCGTCGTAGAAGGGGAACGAAGCGTGGCCTGAAAGGGCGGGATGGATCCCGGCGTCGAGCATGATGACTTTGTTCTTGTACTCGATGATGTGGCATGAGCGGCCGACCTCGTTACAGCCTCCAAGCCCGAAGAACTTGAAGTTGTCGGAGTCGTCGATTGGGTCCATGGAAAAGTGAGGCAAAAAAGAAGACTTGAAAAGCGAATATGAAGGTGAAAATGGAACTAAAGTGATCGAGTTGAAAATGGAACTAAAGTGATCGAGTTGAAAATGGAACTAAAGTGATCGAGTTGAAAATGGAACTAAAGTGAACGGTTGTGAAATAGGACGTGGAGAATGGAATGAATGTCGCAAGCCCAAAGAATCACGTATTGTGAAGTTTGGGGATAGCACCAGTGGCACTGGATGCGGATTAAGAGGGAGGGATGTGATAAGGTTTGGATGCAAGAGCGTAGGGATAGGAGGGAAGTGGGTATGAAACAAGTGAATGTGGAAGTAGGAATAGGTAAGTAAGATGGATGGCATATATCTTGGACCAAAACCCTATCGATTCTTGACATTTTTCACATTTCATTTTTTGGCAGCCATAACGCGTACTTCTTGAAGGTACACAGTTTGCTCAAACTAACCGCTAAATACTCGACAGCTATTCAGTCATATACCCAACCACTATACCACTCAATCGCTATACTCAACTACTCAACACTACATTACCGCTATACTCAATCGCCTATGGGCCATATCATTCATGAAACTAAAACTCCGCACGCAAAGCACCGAAACACTCAAAACCACGCTCTCGCTCATCTCACACATCCGCAAGTTTGTCATATTCAAGTTCTCTCCCGAACAGCTTGTCGTGATACTGGTCAACGCGCAGCTGATCACCCAGGAACCCCAAATATGGTGCAAGTTCGCCATGGCCAGTGTGTTTGACCAGGTGGAGGTGCAGAGTCTCCGCGACAACACCATTCTGCTCGAGCTCAACGTGGAATTGCTTCTCCAGGCGCTCAAGAACTTCGACAAGGCCAACACTGACGGATTGAACATCCGTCTCCAGCGCAAAGACTCGAGCGGCGGCCTAGGCGTCAGCATGGGAAACGGGCGAACAGCTTCGCTTGCGCTCTTTTACTCGAATGTGAACGTGAACTCGAGCACCATCAACCACACGTTCCGCATCCCAGTGAAGATCTTGAAGAACACGCACGAGGCGATGTTGTTTCGCGAGCCGGAAGTTTCGCACACCGAGTTGTTGATGCGGCTTCCCAACGACTTTGCGCTGATGTACAAGCGGCTTGACAAGTTCAAGAAGACGGCACGGAATGAGGTGGTGACGATACAGGCCAGCAGACGTGGTGGGGGTTTTCTTGGGTTTGTTCTTGAGGAGGAGGGCAAGTACCGCGTGACTATCAGTTGGAACGACAAGATCGAAGTACAGAAGCTCAAGATCACGGACACGGACCTGCTACGGAACATAGAGAGCCAGTCTCAACTGGTGGATGAAGATGAGAAGGAGATTACGGTGCGATTGCGCGACTGGCAGCAGGCTCTGCGGATTGTTGCACTGTGCAAGCTGATAATGTTTTTGATGACGCCGACGGATGGCATTTTGCATTGCCTGTTGGATGAGAGTGATGAGGTGGAGATAACGTATTTCATTAGTGGAGTGAGGAGGAGGTAAGGTCACACACGTCACATGAGAGTTCACTGACGTTCACATGAGAGTTCACATGAGAGTTCACATGAGAGTTCACATGAGCGAAGCGAATGTGAAGAAGAAAATGCTAGTCGAGTAACGTTGGAAAGCTAAAGTGAACGAGGGAATGCTAGTGTTTACATGGACGAGTAAACGCCCCTCATGTTACATGAGCTAGCGAATGTAATAACAGAATGAACAAACGAAAGAACGCAATAAAGTGATTGAATCTGAGTGAGAGTGAGAATGAGCTAATGGAATAGAAGCTGACTGAATGGGTTGGTGATTTGAAATCCTGAGAAATGTTTGAACAGAAAGGACTTTCTTCGTGGCGAAAATGCCATGGCAACGACTTCTCTCAAAATTTCATCCAAATGATTTGTCATGGCTTGTCGCGCACGGAAGTCTCACTTCCACCTTCACGATATCGAATCGCTCGTTCGTTCTCGTTCGCCTCTGAACTTCCACAAAACGCAACAGAAGTATCAGCAGTTGTAAAGTCCAAGAACTCCGTAAATTGATGTCTGGTTGAAGCTTCAAAATCATCTGAGGTACTTAATTCATGCCTTCATATTTCATACCTTCATATGTCCTCATATGACCTTCATTAACTAGCATCATCTGGTATCAAATTCACTGTAATATTCTTCAAGCTCACATCCACCTATTACTCATTACCACATTTTTGACTTCTTTGACTCACGAAAAATTATAAATACGTGAAGGAATACTACTTGCCACCTCTACAATGACCCCCCGCAACCAAGTGCACTACTTTGGCGCCGGCCCCGCCGTGCTCCCCACCAGCGTCCTCCAGGAGGCTGCCAAGGACTTGCTCGACTACGAGCAGGCCGGACTCGGCGTCGGCGAGATCTCGCACCGCTCCAAGCCTGCCATCCAGGTGATCGACGACACCAAGCACTACTTGAAGGAGCTCTTGAGCATCCCCGACACCCACGAGGTGTTCTTCATGCAAGGAGGTGGAACCACCGGCTTCTCGTCCATCGCATACAACTTGATCGCGGCCCACGCCAAGAAGACGGGCAAGGTGGGCAGAGCCGCATACGCAGTCACCGGCGGGTGGTCCAAGAAGTCCGCCGAGGAGGCCGAGAGATTGGGCTTTGAGGTTGACATTGTTGCCAACGCCAAGGCCAACAAGTTCACGGAGATTCCCCCGTACTCCGAGTGGGCTGCCCTCAAGGACAACACCGCGTACTTGTACGTGTGCGACAACGAAACCGTCCACGGAAACGAGTACAGCAGTGTTCCCAACGCTGAGTACCTCCAGGGTGTGGAATTGGTGGCAGACATGTCGTCCAACATCTTGTCGAAGAAGGTGGATGTGTCGAAGTACGGTTTGATCATGGCCGGTGCACAGAAGAACATTGGGTTGGCAGGCTTGACGATATACATCATCAAGAAGACATTGCTTGAGCAGGCGAGCGACAGCGAGCTCCGTGAGTTGGGCTTGCCATTGGTGCCGATTGCGTTCCACTACCCGACTGTGGTGAGCAACAACTCCGCGTACAACACGATTCCGATCTTCACGTGCCACATCTTGAAGTTGGTGATGAAGGAGCTTTTGGAGAAAGGCGGTGTTGCGGCCATAGAGCAGGTGAATGCGCAGAAGGCGCAGTTGGTTTACGGCGTGGTTGACAAGCACAGCGAGTTATACAAGCTGCCTGTTGCGAAGAACTCGCGGTCGAAGATGAACGTGGTGTTCACGTTGCCGAGCGACGAATTGGAGGCAAGCTTCTTGAAGGCTGCGGGCGAGAGGGGTTTGTCGGGGTTGAAGGGGCACAGATCGGTTGGCGGGATTCGTGCGTCGATTTATAATGCTGTTGGGTTGGAGAGTGTGGAGAGATTGGTTGGTTTTATGGAGGAGTTTGCGGGAAGGAACTAGAGAGAACAATAGGAGTAATAGAATGAAAATGGAAAATTGCTTAGGTCGAAGAAGTCAAAAAACCAATATCGAAATCATGATCAGCACCCCAAACAGGAAAAAGTACTCTGTTATTTCTGTATTCGACCGTAACATCTATATGTATTCAGTGTTGTTCAGTGATTGGATCGACCGAACTCCTATTTGTATTCAGTCATTGTTCAACGGCTGGTTCGATCGTAATGCCTATGTATATTCAGTATTGTTCAATGTTTGGATCTGGAGCACCTGTTCCTTCATATCTTAAGGACTTCGCTTGATCTCATCCATTTCTGGAATAACTCGATTTGTGTTGTTCAATGTTCTCATTTAAACATCCTCTGTTCGTACGAACATATATCCTCGTTCATTCTCACGAACATATTTCCCCGTTCACTCTCATGTACAAATTTCGCATTCTCGAAATGATTTGATCTATATTTTCCTTTTTGCAACAATTTTCACTCTATGCGCCGTTTCCTACGATATACAAAACGGTTCGCCTCCACTGCTAGGGTCCTCTCCACCGAGGAAAAGGTCCAGCTCCTCAACCGCGAAAAGTTCACCAAGGAGGTCCAGGACCGCCTCGCCAAAATCCCCATAGAAAACTACCGCAACTTCAGCATCGTTGCCCACGTCGACCACGGCAAAAGCACCCTTTCCGACCGCATGCTAGAGCTCACCGGCGTCATACAGCCCGGCTCCAACAAACAGGTCTTGGACAAGTTGGACGTGGAGCGTGAAAGAGGCATCACCGTAAAAGCACAGACGGTCTCGATGTTTCACCGCGAGAATGGCGAAGACTACCTCCTCCACCTCGTGGACACGCCCGGACACGTTGATTTCCGCGCAGAAGTCTCCCGGTCATATGCTTCATGTGGGGGCGCGCTATTGCTCGTCGATGCGCTGCAGGGCGTCCAGGCCCAGACCGTGGCGAACTTCTACCTCGCGTACAGCATGGGCCTCAAGTTAATCCCCATCATCAACAAGATTGACTTGGAACTGGCCAATATCCCGCGCGCCATGGACCAAGTGGAAAGCACATTTGAGCTTCCACGTGAAGACTGCATCCCTGTGAGTGCAAAGACTGGACTCAATGTGGGCAACATCATCCCGCTGATTATACGAAACATCCCGGCGCCAAATGGCAATGAGAACAAGCCGCTCAAAGCGCTCCTCGTGGACTCGTGGCACGACCCGTATGTGGGGGTTGTGATGTTGGTGCATGTGGTAGACGGGCAGATCAAGAAGGGCATGAAGTTGGTGTCTGCACATTCGCAGCGCAGATACGACGTCAAGGAGGTGGGCATAATGTACCCGGACAAGCTTGCGATGGACCGCATCAAGGCCGGACAAGTTGCATACGTTATCCCGGGGATGAAGAACCCGCGCGAGGCGCTTGTGGGGGATACGTTTTTCCAACAGGGCAAGCACGAGGGGTTGGAGGCGCTTCCGGGGTTTGAGGAACCGAAACCCATGGTGTTTGTGGGTGCATTTCCGGCTGATGGCACGGATTTCAACACGATGGACGACCATATGCAGAACTTGGTGCTCAACGACCGTTCGGTGACATTGGAGAAGGAGACGTCTAATGCGTTGGGGCTTGGGTGGCGTTTGGGCTTCTTGGGGTCTTTACATGCGCTGGTGTTCCAGGAGCGTTTGGACAAGGAGTATGGTGCGAAGATCATTTTGACGGCGCCAACGGTTCCGTACAAGATTGTATTCAGAAATGGGACTGAGATCATTGTGACGAATCCTGACGGGTTTCCAGCCGCAGACAAAGCACAGAATATTGAGAGATACGAGGAGCCACATGTTGACTGCATAATGACGGTTCCCGGGGAGTATGTGGGGACGGTCATGTCGCTTTGTGAGAATAGCCGAGGGCACCAGACTGAGATCGAGTACTTGACCACGGGCCAGGTACTTCTCAAGTACGACCTTCCGCTTGCTGAGTTAGTGGAGGACTTTTTCGGAAAGTTGAAGGGGTGTACAAAGGGGTATGCGTCGTTGGACTACGAGGACGCGGGGTACAAGAAGAGCGATATTGTGAAGATGGAGTTGTGTGTGAATGGAGAGCCACAGGATGCGTTGACGACGATTCTCCACCGGTCGCAGGTGCAGTCGAAGGGCAAGGAGTATGTGGCGCGGTTCAAGGAGTATCTTCGGTTCCAGCTCTTTGAGGTTGCCATCCAGGCCAAGGTGGGGAATAAGGTTGTTGCGCGAGAGACAATTAAAGCGAAGAGAAAGGATGTTACGCAGAAGCTCCATGCAGCGGATATCTCGAGAAGGAAGAAGTTGTTGGAGAGGCAGAAGGAGGGGAAGAAGCAGATGAAGGCGACGGGGAGGGTGCATATAAACCATGATGCGTACCAGGCGTTTTTGAGGAAGTCATAGTGTCGAACGAGCGAATGAGTGAACGGGCGAACGAAGTAAGCAGAGTGAGCAGAGATCGAACGAGCAAGCGAAGTCAACGGAGTGAGCAGAGATTATCGAACAAAGTCAACGGAGTGAGCGGGGTTAATCGAACGAGTGAAGTGAACTGGGGCAGGATAATCGAACGAGCAAACGAAGTCAACGAAGTGAGCGGAGATAATCGAACGAGTGAGGTGAACTGGGACAGGATAATCGAACGAATGAAGTGAACTGGGACAGAGATAATCGAACGGGTGAAGTCAACTACGTGAACGACGCAACGATAACACAACGACGTGATTGACGTGAAACGATAATCGAGGACGATTGATGACTTGTTTTGACTGCATAAAATTTAATCATTTAGTGTATATAGTATTTTTACGAGAATGGAGATCCGGCAACTGATAGAAATAGAAAATAAAGCCGGAACTACTCATGCTCCGTAACCGGCGGAAATTCAAAAAGACTAATTAAGATTGTGTTGAAGCAAGCCAATTTCACCAGTTGTTGATGAAAGCTTTCAGATTGTATCTCCCGTTAGTTTCACAATCTATGGTATTGTACCATATACAGAGACAGTTTGTTGCGTGCTCAGGTGTTATTGGCATACGCTTAGTCTTATTCTTTTCTGATAGCTTAGTCTTATCCTTTTCTGTTTGCAGTCTTATTATTTTCTGTTTGCTTAGTCGTATGTCTTATTCTTTTCTGTTATACCTGTTATCTTCCGTGCTTGTCGACCTCTTCTGTTATACTTGTTATCTTTCGTGCTTGTCGACCTCTTCTCGTAACGGAAAGTCACCTTGGTCTATATGCACACCACGCTTATCGTCGGCACAAAGATTTCAATTCCGCTATGATTCATAATTCCCCACTTAAATAGCGAAATCCCCACTTTTTTCAGCGCCATGACACCTAGAGTACTCGTTGTCGGATCTGGCGGTGTGGGCACCGTTGTTGCCATGGGTCTCTCGTCGAACGGTCTCTCTGAGGTAAGTCTCGTTGTGAGATCGGGGTTTGATGAGATCTCCACAAAAGGGTTCACGATCGACCTGAGCGCCTATGGGCAGATCGACGGCTGGAAGCCCACACACGTGTACAGGAGCATGGAAGAGGCGTTTGAGGGTGAAAAAGGCTTCGACTACATCGTGGTCACCACCAAGAACATCCCCGACAGCAACAACAAGTGCGAGGATATATTGAAGCCCTTTGCTGCGCAGATCAAACAGCACGCGCTGGCGATCTTGCTTGTGCAGAACGGAATTGGCATCGAGACGCCGATGATTGAGGCGTTCCCCGACAACCTCATCTTGAGTGCGGTCTCGCACGTTGGGTCGTCGAGGTACGGCACCAAGATCATCCAGAAGCGCTTCGACCATTTGTTTGTGGGCGACTTCAAAAACCCCGCGGCAAAGGAGATCCCAAACACAGAGGAGAGGATCACCGAGTTGATCCAGTTGTTGACTGCGCCGAAAGGTCAGAACACCGTTGAGCGCGACGACGATGTGCGCAAAACGAGGTGGGAGAAGTTGGTCTACAACAGTGTGTGGAACCCGGTGACGATGTTGGTCGACTTGGACTCCACGAGCGTGCAGATTGCGACTGGGAACGACGCGCTTATCCGGCCTGCGATGGAGGAGGTGATACGCATTGCAGCGAGTGACGGCGTGGAGCTCGACAGGGCGATCATGGACAAGTTTGTGCACATTGGAGACGGGCTTTTCTACAAGCCGTCGATGTGTGTGGACGCACACAAGAACCAGTTGTTGGAGCTTGAGATCATGTTGGGCAACCCGTTGCGGATCGCTCAGAAGAACGGGGTCCAGGCGCCGATTTTGAGTGTGATCTACGAGCTTGGCAAGATGGCGCAGTTCCGTTTGAAGCAGAAGGTCGGGATGTTGACCATTGACGAGGACGACTTCAGGGGGGATTCGGATGGTTACCAGAAGATATACAGAGAGAAGTATTAGATTAACTAGATCAGCTTATATATTCGATTATGACTAGGATTGTGTAGTTGGTGCAATAGGGAAGTCAACCAGCTTGCTAAGGGCAGTGTTGATTCTATTCTTGTCTTCTACTATGATTTTGGATGTGATACATTGCCTGCTACTGATCCCAAAACAGATTCTTTAATGAATTACTGACCACATTGTCTGGTACAGAGTCCAAAATCGGTGCTCATAGATACTTGAGTGTGCATTGCTGACAATTGAATTATACTGCTATTTGCTACTGTGACCATCTGACTTGAATGTACTACTATTTACTACGAATAACGACCGCCTGTCTTGAAAGAACACTGCTCTTTACTAGTAATAATGACCATGAACGTACTGCTAATTACTACTAATAATGACCGTCTGTCTTGAATGTACTGCTATTTACTACGAATAACGACCATCTGTACTATGTCCACTGCTATCACTTCTGAATCGATGTTGCTCATTCACGTCGCTTCGCTCACGTTCACTCGGTGTCTGCTCACTTGAGAAACTTCTTATACACCAAATTATCCGACTCATCCACATACCTATACCCCAAGGTCCTCAAAAACTCCTCGAAATCGGCATCCGACGTCCCCTCCGGCAAGCAGAACCCACACAACACCTTCCCCACGTCGTTCCCGTGGTTCCTGTAGTGGAACAAACTCACGTCCCAGTTCGACTTCAACGAGTTCAAGAACTTGTTCAACGCATTCGGTCTCTCCGGAAACTCAAACTGGAGCAAACGCTCGTCCATGCGCTTCTCAAGGGACGACGTCCCCCCAATCATGTACCGCCCGTGCGACTTGGCCAACTCGTTGTCGGAAATGTCGTACACCTCGTAGTTGTACTCGGCGCTGGTCATGGTCTCGATGATTGCCTGCAACTCCTTCTCCTTGTCTATGACGTTGAACGAGATGTAGATGTGCGCCTCCTTCGGGTCCGAGTGGCGGTACGAGAACTCCGTGACCGCCCTCGGGTAGATGATGTCCTGCAAGCGGCCAAACTCACCCGGTCTCTCCGGAATGGTCACCGCCAACGACACCTCGCGGCCCTCTCCAAGCACCGCTCTCTCGCTGACGAAACGCAAGCGGTCAAAGTTCATGTTGGCGCCACTCAAGATCGGCACGTACGTCTTGTCGCTGTGGTCGATGTCCTTGTTCTGCTGGATGTACTTCTTCAAGCCCGCCACCGAAAGCGCGCCCGACGGCTCGGTGATCAGCCTGGTGTCCTCGAAGATGTCCTTGATGGCCGCACACAACTCGTCGGTCGACACACGCACCACGTCGTCCACCACCTTCTCGCAAAGGCGCCACGTCTCGTTTCCTAGGACACGCACGGCTGTGCCGTCCGCAAACATGCCCACCGACTTCAAGGTCTCCTGCTTCTTGTGCTGGAGCGACTGGTGCAACGCGTCCGCGTCGTACGTCTCAACGCCGATGATCTTGACGTGGGGCGCGATCTTCTTCAAGTACACGCCGATACCGGCGATGAGGCCGCCGCCGCCCACGGGCACAAACACCGCGGTCAACTTGTCCAAACGGAGCTGGCGCGTCAACTCCAATGCGATGGTGCCCTGGCCGGCAATGACGTGCGGGTGGTCGAAGGGCGGGATGTTGGTCAAGTTGTTCAAGGCCGCGAGCCGGTCGCACTCGGCCTTGGCCGAGTCGAAGTCGTCGCCGTACAACACGACCTGCGAACCCAATCTCGACACGTTGGAGTACTTGATGGACGGTGTGGCGGTGGGCATGACGATGGTGGACGGGATCTTCAACTTGTTGGCGGAGAAGGCGACGCCCTGTGCGTGGTTGCCGGCGGAGCACGCGATGACGCCCGAGAGGGGCGTTTTGTTGTGCGAGTGGAGGTTGGCGATCATGTTGTAGGCGCCGCGGAGCTTGAACGAGAAGACCGGGAGGAGGTCCTCGCGCTTGAGGTATATGTTGGAGTTGCACTTGCTCGAGAGGTTCACGGCGTGCGCCAAGGGAGTGCCCGCCTCGTCGACGACGTCGTAGACACGCGAGGTGAGGATGAGTTTGATGTAGTTGGGGTCGCCGGAGGGCGTGTAGTCGGCCTTCAAGAGCCCAGGGTAGGTGGACAATCGGCGGAGGAGCCTTGCCGATTTGGTTAGCATTGTGAGTCAGAAAATTAACGAACAGTGAAAAATAAGGAACAAAGTGAAAAATAAGGAACACAGCGGTGGTGAAAAATAAGGAACATGTGACGACAGAAAAGATAAGAGTGATGGATGGAAGCATGGTGGATGGATCACAGTCGATAACAGAGAGTATGATTGTAGTTGGAACGACAGTTGATCGATACGGGTAAAGTAGCTTTTGGCTGAGTACTTTTTGCTGAGTTGTGAGAGTGAATAGGATTAGTGCACTACAACTGATACTGGTACTACAATTTACTATACTGAACTGCAACTGATACTAACGGCCTTTATTACACTGAACTGCAACTGATACTGATACTACAATTTACTATACTGAACTGCAACTGATACTAACGGCCTTTATTATACTGAACTGCAACTGACACTACAATTTGCTATACTGAACTGCATTCTGAGACTGATACTGCGATTTACTGATGCTGATACTAAATTACAGTAGTGATTGAAATACTTGCTATGAATACTGGTGCTGATAGTAGTGCTGATGAATATACTGATTCACTGCCAATTCTTTTTACTCGATCTTCCTGTGTAATTTTCTCATTCCTCATGCTAAATTACCCCCGTTTCAACTGAAATTACATATTGAAATTGGTACGGAGTACTGTTCTCAATTGCTCTATCGTACCGATCTGTAGTCAATTGCTTCTCTCACTCTACTCAGTTGCTGCTTTGTTTCACACCCACTCAATTGCTTCTCACTCTACTCAATTGCTTCTCTCGCTATTTCCACTCTCCGCTATTATTCTCAATAAATTCTGTACCCTAAAAATCAATCATCATGACCGACGTCCAGTTCAAAAAACTCTTCAACCGGTTGAGCGGCCAGCCCGAGTCGTACTCACGAAAGCAGAAGTACACGTTCGGCAAGACGTTGGGCGCCGGGTCGTTCGGCATCGTGCGCTGCGCCCGTGACAGCCGCAACCGCGAGGAGGTCGCCGTCAAGATCATCCTCAAGAAGGCATTGAAAGGCAACGAGTCCATGATCATCGACGAGTTGAAGCTTCTCCAGGAGTTGCACCACCCGCACATCGTCAGCTTCTACGACTGGTTCGAGTCAAAGGACAAGTTCTACATCGTCACGCAGTTGGCCACGGGCGGCGAGTTGTTTGACCGCATCATCAGCCAGGGCCGTTTCACCGAGCACGACGCCTCGTTGGTGATTGTGCAGATGTTGGACGCGCTCCGGTACCTCCACGACAAGGACATTGTGCACCGCGATCTCAAGCCCGAGAACATCTTGTACCTCACCCCCGCAAGCGACTCCAACGTGGTCTTGGCGGACTTTGGCATTGCCAAGCGCTTGCAGTCGCCGAGCGAGAAGTTGACGTCGAGCGCGGGCTCGTTCGGCTACGCCGCGCCCGAGGTCATCATCGGCACGGGGCACGGCAAGCCGTGCGACATCTGGTCGCTCGGCGTAATCACCTACACGTTGTTGTGCGGGTACCTGCCGTTCCGGCTGGAGAATGTGCAAGACTTTGTGAGCGAGGTCAAGAACAACAACGCGGTGATCTTCCACGCAGACTACTGGCGCGACGTGTCGAAGGACGCGCGGCGTTTCATCATCAAGGCGTTGCAGTTCAATCCCGACAACAGGCCCACGGCCGCGGAGTTGTTGGCGGACCAGTGGATCGTGAGCGTGGCGCCGAAGCACGCGTCTGCGGACTTGTTGCCGAACTTGAAGCAGCACTTCGACGCGAAGGCCAAGTTCAAGCAGGCCATCGAGGTGGTCAAGTTGAACAACAAGATCCGGAAGTTGAAGGAGATGCAGACGGACGAGGACGACGACCCCAGCGAGATTGGGTTTTTCGGGGAGGAGGAAACGGAGCTGCTTGGGTCGTGGAAAAAGTTTTCGGAGATGTTGAATGAGGCGAGAGAGGACGGGAAGAAGGGTGAGGACGGGAAGAAGGGGTTGGCTGCGGATGCGTTCGTGCAGTTGGTGCATGCGGCGAAGGGGAATAAGGAGCGTGTAGCGGGCTACAACGAGGGCGAACTGGGTGAACTTCAGAGCGAAGCGAGGAAGTGAGCGAACTGAGTGACTGAGTGAACTTCAGCGAAACGAGTATAAGTCTTCAGCGCAACGAGTATAAGTGAACTAGTGTCTCGTTATTGAGCGAAAGAGTATAAGTGAGTGTCTCGAACGAAACGAGGCTGATGAACTCGAGTACTTCATCGCTCCGCTGAAGTGGCGGCGTAGCTTGAACTGACGTTCTTATACTCGTTTCGCCACAAGTATAAGCCAGCTCATACTTCGAGAGGAGTAGTGTCGAGGCGACCGATGAACTAGTTAATATAAGTCCTTCGAGGAAGAATGAAGTCAACAAACAGTGTAAGGAAAAGGTGGCCGGTCTAGTGAGCGATGTGGAGTTCAGAGAAGGGCCTCAGTCATGTCATAACAAGTTATCTTAGCGGCTCGCTCATGAGCTCTGAAATTTGGGTGATCAATGAATAGAATGAGAAGTGCCGTGAACAATTGATGGTGATAGGCAGTCTCATGTGAAAAATTAGTATGGCGAGAAATTATGTGAGGCGAAAAGTAGGCGGGTCATGAAGCGTGAAAAGAGAAATCAGAGACGTGAAAGAGTTCAAATCAGAGACGTGAGACTGCGTGAGATGTGAACGAACTCCTTCAAGACTTGTGGTCGATTCAATGCGATCCCCTTCGTTCTTTTCTCGTTTACTTCCTTCGTTCTTTTTTGCTAATTCAATCACGTTTACTTCATTCGTTTTCATTCAATCTTTACTTCATCTGTGCAAATATCACAAGGGAATACTCATCCCAATGATGAATGACCTTGCCATTTATCAGGAAGCAGCAAGTCTTCTCAACTCAGTCTGTCGTTCTTCTTTTCAAATCCATATCAAACCCAAGACTGCTATTATCAAGGCTTGACGTCTCATATCAAAGTCTACGTCTCCAACGTGCAAACCATTCTACCTAGTTGTACCTCTTTATGTTCATTCACATTCAGTGTTCGCATTTGTTTATGTTCACTTCGCATTCAGTCGTTTACATTCAGTCGTTCAGTGTAGTTTACTTTTTTCCAAACAATGGAAACGCCCTCCTCGTCGGCATCGCCTCCTCCCAAACAAGCGTTCCAGCCCCAGCTCTTCCCCCACAACGCGGACAAAACCGCCGAGGCGTGCTCCAAGTTCGAGCAGCTCGCGGAGTGCACGTACTCCGCGAAGCTGATCGGCACGCTGGGCCAGCAGGAGTTCATGACGTGCGACTGCACCGAGCAGTGGGACCCCGTGCTGAAGACGAACGTGGCGTGCTCCGACGACTCCAACTGCATCAACAGGGTCACCTCCGTGGAGTGTGTCAACGGGACGTGCTCGTGCGGCGACGACTGCCAGAACCAGCGCTTCCAGAAGCGCGCGTACGCTGCGGTGTCCGTCATCCAGACCGAGAAGAAAGGCTACGGCTTGCGCGCAAACGCCGTGATACCGGACGGCGGCTTCGTCTACGAGTACATCGGCGAGGTCATCGACGAGAATACGTTCCGCCAGCGCATGGTGGACTACGACGTCAAGAACTTCAAGCACTTCTACTTTATGATGTTGAAGAACGACTCTTTCATCGATGCCACCTTGAAAGGCTCCCTAGCACGCTTTTGCAACCACTCGTGCAGCCCCAACGCCTACGTCGACAAGTGGGTGGTGGGTGACAAGCTCCGCATGGGTATTTTCGCAAAGCGAACGATTTTGCAGGGCGAGGAGATCACCTTTGACTACAACGTCGACAGGTACGGTGCGCAGCTGCAGCCGTGCTACTGTGGCGAGCCCAACTGCATCAAGTTCATGGGCGGAAAAACCCAGACGGACGCCGCGTTGTTGTTGCCGGACGGAATCGCCGAGGCGTTGGGCGTGACGCCGAAACAGGAGCGCAAGTGGTTGAAGGAAAACAAGCATCTCAGATCGAAGCAGCAGAGCGATGACGCAGTCATCAACGAGCAGTTTGTGCAGTCGTTGGAGGTGCACGAGGTGCAGACAAGCGACGTGTCGAAGGTGATGGGAGCGCTCATGAAGTCACAGGACGTGTATGTGGTACGCAAGTTGGTGGAACGCATATACGTGACGAGTGACAACGCGGTGAATCTCCTCATTGTGCGTTTACACGGGTACAAGACGCTCTCGGCGGTGATAAAACAGTACCAGGACGTGGATCTCGAACTTGTAAAGCACGTGTTGGTGATTCTCGGGAAGTGGCCAACGATGACACGCAACAAGATCTCGCTGTCGCAGATTGAGGACGTGGTGCGGCTGCTCGGTGGTAGCACGGAAGACGTCGAAGTCAAGGAGCTCTGTGAGGAGTTGTTGCAGCAGTGGGGACAGCTCCAGATGGCGTACAGGATACCAAAGTCGGCGGGCAGGAAGGATAGCGGGTATTCCAGAAGAGAAGAGAGGGAGATAACAAGAGATTTGACAAGCAGGGAGGCTAGTAAAGATGCTGGTTCTGAATCACCTCAAGATTCGCCAAACACTGCTGTGACTGAAGACGGTGAGGGACCGCTTCCAGACGGGTGGGAGATCGCATACGACGAGAACTCCAAGAGCGACTACTACTTCCACCGTGCGCTCAACTTGTCGCGGTGGGACCGGCCGGTCGCGTCAGTGCCCACAGGGCCCAAGAGCAACGACAAGAAGAAGGAGGACAAGAGAGAAAAGAGGAAGGATGACAAGCGGGAGCGCAGGGACAACGATGCGGCGATAGCTAGAGAGGAGGAGGGGCGCTGGCGTGCGTTGAGGGAGGAGAACTTCACAAAGCTCCAGGAGAGAGAGCGTGAGTTGCAAGAGTTGATCGACATGGGAATTGCCGAGGGGAAGAAGAAGGAAGAGGTGAAGGATAAGAAGAGTGAAAAGAAGAAGCATGAGAAGAAGCACGAGAAGAAGAAGAATGGGTCTGAGGTTTCAGCTGAGACCAAGTGGACACGGCTTTTTGCGGCGCATGTGCCAAACTTGATCAAGAAGCACGAGAAGGAGATTGGGAGAGACAACTTGAAGGGGTGTGCCAAGGACTTTGTACATATGTTGGTGGAGAAGGAGAAGTCTAAGGGACTGGAGCCACCGCACGAGTTCGACGCGCACAAGTTGAAGAAGGTGAAGGCATTTTGCGGGGTTCTGATGGAGAAATTTCTTGTCAAGTACAGGGCGAAGAAGGCCAAGAGGAAAGACGAAAAGCGAAAGAGTGATGGCGAGGGCGGAGACAAAAAGAGAATGAAGAGCTAGGGCATGAAATGATGAAGAGCGATAAAAAGATGAAGGGCTAGGGAGAGACAAGAAGAGAATGAGCTAGGTGTAATAGAGTGTTGAGTATGAGTGAAGCGACGCCATGGCGAAATCGCAAGATGAAAATAACATGAGCATCGGTAAGATAGGAGAACGGGCTGTAAAATAGAGGGGAATGAATGGGGGGCTGTAAAATAGAGGTGGTATGAAAATATGATGGGATGAAAATAAAGGTGGAATGAAAATAAAGGTGGGATGAAAATAAAGTGGAATGAAAACAAAAGGAATGAAAGAAATGGAATTAAAGGTGGAACGAAATTAAAGAATGAAGTTAAAGGTGGAATGAAAATAGCCTGGAGCATATGGATGGGGACTTATACTATTCGGCAATACTTACTAGCGTAAAGGCAATTGAAATATGCGTACTCATACGATTATTTAACTCTCGGTGCCTCAGATCTTGGCGAGGACCCGTACAAGGGAAGATATTGTAAAATAGGGTGTGAGCTTGATAAAGAGAGCGATGCACCGAACACAAAGAAACATCAGGCCATACAACGTCTCTTGATTAGTTCTCGTAAATATTCTATTGATTGTTTCTTTTTTCGGATCACAAATTTACGAACCTCATGGGTGCTTTTTCTTTATCAGTCCTTGTTCACTTCTAACCATAGAGTTCACATTCGCTCCGCGAATGTTGTGTTAGTCGCCTCGCTCATGTTCGCTCTATTCTATTCAATAAATATACACTAAGAGTTCTCTAACAACGCAGGCAAGTCCTCAATCTTCTGGTCACCGTAGATGATCTGGTATGTGGCCTCAAACAACGGGAACTCGTCCAAACGCCCCACGTTCTCCAACAAGTCGTGCACCTCTTTGGCGGTAATGATTCCCTGTGACGACTGGCCGTTCAACAACTTGCGCTCGGCCTCCAACGCACTCTCACCTGTCTTGGACATGTGTCTTCCGACCTTGACATTACGCCCACCGCTGCACGTGGTTATCAAGTCCGCCACACCGGCGGACTCTGCGGTAAAGGTAGCGTTTTGTGACTCTGGGAAGAAGGCCCGCGAGAAACGCATGGTTTCCACAAGCCCGATTCTCATGACGGCCGCCTTGGCGTTGTCACCCCATCCCTTGCCCTCGATGAGGCCCACGGCTATAGCCACGATGTTCTTGAGCGCACCAGCCACAGAAACACCGGCCACGTCCTCAATGACGTTGACGTGGAAGTAGGTTCTGTGGAATGCGGTCTTGAGGACATCGAGATCGATGTCGCGGCCCTTGCCGCGGAAGTCCTTGGGGATGTGGTAGGCGACGGTGGTCTCGGACCAGTTGCCGCGTGCCACCTCGGAAGCGATGTTGGCCCCAGAGAGCGCTCCGCACGCAATGCCCAAGGTTTCGGTGATGTATGTGGAAAGCAACTCACATCCGTTGGGAGTGACCTCCAATCCTTTCAAACACGAGATCGCTCTGGCGGTGGGCTTGACCTTGCCCTTCAAGGTCTGGCAGGTTCTGTTCAAGAATTGGTGTGGGAGGTTGAAAACCAAGAGGTCTGCGTCCTTGGCGGCCTCCACCAAGTCAGGGACAGCAAACAAGTTGGAGGGTAACGTAACACCAGGAAGGTACTTGACATTCTCGTGGTCCTCGTTGATTATGCTGGTCAACTTGCGGCCGTCGATGTCCTCGTCGTGCACCCACATGTTGATGTTCTTTTCGAAGACGTTGGGGTTTTCAGCCGTGTTCTCAGCAAGCACCTTGGCGATCGTGGTGCCCCAGTTGCCTGAGCCGATAACCGCGACTTTGAATGGCAGTGCCGCTACGGCCGCTGAGAGCACGTTGGGCTTCAAGATCTGCGCTAACTGTTGTAATCTTTGTGAGGCAGACATGTTGGTGTTTGAGATGTTATTTTTTCTGGCTTATATAGATTATCTGTAACGGTAAACCGAGGCAGATCTCGGCCTGGAGGAGAGCCATCACCGGACTCTGATTATGTAATCCTTCTCTTCGTGACTCAGGTGTGAGAAAACCGGGCGGGCGGGACGATGGGGCTGACACCAGGTGCGATAGGGTGTTGGTCTGGCGATGGGCTTACTGTGCGTGTACTATTCAAGTGCTGTGCCATGGTTCCAGTGAGTGGTAATTCATGTGCATTTTTCGTGTCCCCTGGTCCGAGGCCGGTAATGTCAGACGGAGAAAATAGGCACACGATGATTGGAAAAGAGAGTGGTGGTGATGAGGATGGCTCGTATCGAGATGTAACGGTTCGATGAGTTCTGATTAGGCTAGTCACCTGATGGGCGAGTGTGGTGGACCTGAGCTGACTGTCAAGGAACCAAGGCTCGTGATCGGGCGTTATCTCGGAAAAAATAGTGGTTTTCTCCCGAACCGGCTGATCCAGAGCGAGGAATGAGGGTGAGCTAACTGTGACAACGACGAAGAACCATGCCATGTACATCATTTGGACGAAGCGTCATGGTATGCATTTAATAAAGCGTCATGGTATTGAATATAGCGACATGTTAAGCAATGGAAGAAAGCGATGAGCAATGGAATAGAATATTTAGGCAATTGACTAAAGCGCATACAGATCAGTATTACTGCTATATTAATGTTATGTACGTAGACCCCATGCCAGATAGTGGTCTAATGTCAGCGAGCGGCCTGAAGTCTGATAGTTCCTCTCCTTCTCTCACTTTTTATCGCTCAAGTAATTCAAGTTCTCCACATACAACTTCTTCTCTGCATTGCGCTTGCACGTGAGCGTGCTCGCGTGCCGCTTCAACGCATCCTTCCGCGCGAAACCCTTTCCACAGTGCGGACAGATGTTTGGCGGTATCGACAAGTGCTGCTTTTCGTGTCGTTTCAAGTCTGATGATCGCCGGAACGACATCAGGCACTTGCTGCAGAGGAACTTGCGCAGAGGGTCGTCGCTGTACGCCGAGTTCTTGCGCAGATCGCTCCCCGGAAAGTTGGGATCGATATCGCGCTCGTCGTCGCCATCATCGCCATCTCCATCGTCGTCCTCGCCCTCGTCGGAGTCGTACTGCCTGTACCTGTGGCGGTTCGCAAGCTCTATCTGCCGCTCGGTCTCGCGCTCCTTCGGCGACTTGAGCGGCACAGGCTCGCCAATCAAAAAGTTCCACCCATCGTTGTACAGACTCGGGTGGTTGGACAATGGTGGCGCTGGACGTGAGGATAGATTGGGGTTCTCGGTGAATATGTCGTTGCTCAAATTGGGGAAATTCTTGTAGAAACCCTCGATGTTTAATCTCCCCGACACATTGGTCTCGATCTCGGTTGACTTTCTGATGGGGTTCCCGTGTGGCAGCAGTGCGTACTGCAAACGCGTCAACAAGTCGGAGATCGTGGGGTCCACAAACTGCGAGTTGTTGAGGTTGGCTCCGGTGGCTGTCGCCACAAGTGCCTCACGTGCTAGCTGCAAGAAACGCTCGTCTTCATCTGGCTGGTTCAAGAGGGATTGCACACGGGTCAGTCGCGTGGATGCAGGTTTGTCGAGCTTTTCGACGCTGGCGTGTGTACTTCGCGGGCTGCTGCGGTGGACTGACGGACTGTATCTCTCGCCGCCCACTCCGCGCTCAGTCAGCACGTAGAAGTTGATGTTGGATGGTGTGCCGGCTGGGTGGCTGATTTCGCCAATGTTGTCGTTTTTGAGCTTCTTGTGCGCGGGCGAGTGCGACACGCTCAACGGGCTGGGGGGGCGCGGTTGTGGGGAGAACATCGCGTGTCGTATGTGGCGGTTCACGCGGTCTTGCAGGCCCTGTAGTTTGGGAAAGTCCTGTGCTTTGAAGTCCCGTCTTGGTAAGCCCTGTTTTGATTGGGACTCGTGTCTGGGGTAGTCGTGTTTTGAATGGTCCTGGGGTGGGTAGTCGTGTTGTAACTGGTGGTCCTTTTGGAAGTTCTTTTGAAAGTCCTGTCTTGAAAAGTCCTGCTGGCTATCCAATACAGGGCTAGTTTGATTTGACTGGCTCTTTAGGTAGAAACTCTGTCTGTTATGGCTCCCCTGAATCTGGTTTTGACGTTCAAGGAGATTCTCTTGCGAGTGCCTTTCGTTGTAGCTGCTGGGTAACTGTGGCGCTTGTATGTTTCTGGCCTCCGATGCCTTGCTATCGTTATTTATATTCCGGGGCAGAAGAGCCTCTTGATAGAAGGATGTATTTAACTGTGGCTGGTTTTGGCCCATGCGAATAATGGGAAGTAGACACGGGTGTGCTCTTGACCCTGTCTGTTTGAATTCTTCGAGGAGGACCGGTCACTTGTGCAAAAGGGTGACACTTTCTCGATTCTTGTCAATTTGAGTAGAATGACGTCTATGTATAGCCAGTAGGTCCATATATGTATGAAACCTCCAATTTGCCCTGTCAGACCGATTTGCTAATTTTCCGCTTTTTGGCATACACAGCACAATGAGCCACAGTACAAAGACTCTTTCTGTGAGGTCGGGCTTTTTTCGTGCCGGAGTTCTCGTGCTCTCAGCTGCAGGGTTTTGGAGCGGGAGTGGTGCGACGCGTGCTCAGCGTGATTCTGTCAGCTAGTCAACCGGTAGTAGACGTGTTTGGGGTGTGGTCGAAGGATGCTACGCTGTGGCTGAGCGGAGTATTTATGTAGGTGTACGTTGTTCTGTCGTACTCGTGTGGGCTCCAATCAATTGAAAGAGCAAATCTTTTTGGGGTGGCGTACCATATCCACAGCGTTCGTTGGTTAAATGGCCGTGTAGCCCATGCGATTGCGAATTCGCGGATTATTCTAAGTCATGTGATGTGAAGTAATATTTTTTGTGTGGGGATTGCAGAATGGCGGAGGGAGTGAGACAGAGTAGAGAGGGAAGTAGAACGGTGAGTAGTGATGGAAGATCAGAGCACAATTAGATGATCCCGTAAGATCCGATTCTGTTTGAAGAATATGTGTTTTTACGATTTCACAACATTTCATCATAAAAATGCAAAATTATGTCAAAATTGGTGACGTTTAGCAGGAAGTTGTCTTTTTGTCTGGTGGGTTGGTAGGGAAGTGTGGAGAGCGGTTATATCGGGGTCGAAAGCACGTGCGAAGCACTTGCGACCGATACACGTGACAAACCATCTCTCTTACTTACACGTGACAAAACATATCTCTTACGTACACGTGACAAAGTACATATCTCTCATGCACACGTGAAAGCATCTCCTAAAATATCCTCTTACACATGACAATGTACAACCACTGTCTTCCACCTCCCTCATGCTCTCAGCCTAAGACATCAACTCTTTCTGTTTCTCGGAAATTAATCAGGTCTATTTGTTGCGTTTATTTTCTATTTTCCTTTTTCTTCAGCACCATGACACAGCAGGATCTCCCGTCGCGCCAGAAGTCGCAGCGGCTTATCAACCGCATCAAGACCCAGAAACTGCAGCAGCAGTACAAGCAATGGGCTACAGATGTGAGCAACATCAACGAGTTGCTTCCCGGCCTCAACGACATCAGTGATGCCTTTGAAGCGTTGCCGTTGGACCTCGCTAAGTACTTCACCTTGTTGAAAGAGATTGACGCGAAGTGCATCAACACGGTGCCCCAGATCAATTCCTTGATCAAGAAGTACGTGGACAGTTTGCACGGTCCAGATGAGCAGATTGATAGAGACGGTGGAGAGAGTAATGGGATGAGCGAAGAAGCGAATGGTGAAGGAGCTAAGAGCACTGGAGAAGGAGCCAAGAGCGAAAGTGAACAAACTCAGAGCAATGGTGAGGGTGAGCACACCAAGAGCAATAGTGAAAGCGAACAAACTCAGAGCAATGGTGAAAGTGAAGTAACGAAGAGTGAAACTGAGGACCGAGCACGTAATGGATCTAGCACCGACAAAACGAACGAGGAACTCAAGGAAGAACCAAGCATTGAAGACAAGCAGGTTCTGTCGGAAAGACTACAATCTGAAGAGGTACAAGCAAACCCCGTGCCAACACCAGCACCACTCACTAAAAGAGCGTTGGAAATACGCCGACTCACAATCCTCAAACACAAGATCAATGAAATCATCCCGTGCTTGGAGGAAAAGATGCATGTGACGTCTGTAGCTACTGACTTGGTCAACAAACACATGTTCCGCATCAACAACGACTACAAGCTCATTGTGAACAACAACGAGATTCCCGAGCTGATACGTATAGGGCCACTCAACCACCCTGCGATGATTGTGGATCTGTCGCAGATGTCACACAACACTGCACTGGCGGCAGACCGCACGGCGCATCTGCAGCGGAGTGAGAGCAGGAGGGAGGCACTTGCCGCCAAGAAGGCCAACAAGGACGATGAGGAGCCTACGAGCGGTGAGTCCCCACACCCCAGTGGGCCTGGAAAGAAGAGAAAGAACAAGGAGGCCACGCCACTGGACCCCAGGGTGTTCAACTCTGGTGCGAATAGTGACATAGGAGCGGGCTCACCTGTCAATGGAGTGGGCAAGAAGCGGTCGCGGAAGGAGACCACGGAGGAGCCCCAGAGCAATGTACCTGGCAGCGGGAATACTAGCGACAGCAACATGAAGAAGAAGAGGCTGCGCAAGGAGGAGGATTCCAAGGGCAGCTTCAAGCTGGAGGCACGCGTGAGCGTGGGCGAGGGTCCTCGTGACTCGGGCAATGAGCCGACATACTGCTACTGTGACCAGGTGTCATTTGGAGAGATGGTGGGTTGTGACGGAGACGACTGTAAGAGAGAGTGGTTCCATTTGCCTTGTATAGGGTATAAGAACCCTCCGAAGGGCATGTGGTATTGTGATGATTGTTTGGTGAAGATGAGGAGAGGGAGGAGATAACCTAGGAAAAGACAGCCCAAGGAAGTAGGGGGCAGTAATGAATAAGGATTTGAAATGAGAGATCTGGGGTAGTAATGAATAATTGAAATGGAATGAGAACCTGGGAAAAGTGTAGGAAATAGACGAAGCTGCAAAGACAAAGGATGACCAGCGAACTAAATTGACCTACAATAGAAAACAAGGAAGACAAGGAAACACGACGAAGGATAATGACCCAACGAAGTCAATAAGTCAATTACCATAAGTCAAGAGGTCACTTACCATAAGTCAAGAGGTCAATTACCATAAGTCAAGCGGTCACTTACCATAAGTCAAGAGGTCAAAAACCATAAGTCAAGAGGTCACTTACCATAAGTCAAGAGGTTAATTACCATCAATAGGTCAATTACCATAAACAATAGGTCATTAACCAAAACGCAAAGCAAAGGACTCAATAAACGAGGACTTCGCTAAATCTTTCATACTAACCCCAATAACTTAAGGGTCTTCAATACTCTTACGCTGATAAATCAACACAATCTGTACGTGCACTTTTGTCCAACGTCACTTCTCATATGCTCATATCACACTCCAGAACTATGTTTAGAACTATGTTTATGCACCGGTTGTCGCCTCATATTTTCAGCCACCGATAAGCCGAAAAAAAGATAGGGTTGACGATCGAGGGTTTTACGGAGGGCTGGCTATGAGTTGGTATACAATAACAAAAACGCGTGCGTCGGGCACGGCCGAACGTTCTTACTCCCTAACACCTCGTAAATGTTTTGTGTAGTTTGAGCCTCACCAGGTGCAGTGAGCAACTATCTACGGAATTTTCCCACAACACAGTCCCGGAACGGGGCAAACCCCGAAGATAAGTTTTTCACCGCATTGGGAATTTTGGGCGTCCATGCGACTTGGTGGTATTGGGTTGCAATGACGTGAAAAAAGCACATAAGAGAAGCGAAGAACTAGCACAAGGAAGGGTGTCACGGCCGAGGCATTAGCAACCTCGTCTGCGGTGGTCTAATTTAAGCTCACTAATTGCAATCTCTCCGCCAACACGAGCTCATAACATGGATTTTTTCCAAGGCCGTGCTTAACGATAGCAGGCGGCCCATTCCAGGCATGGACAAGCACCGTAGCGACAATCCCGCTTGTTTTTTTCGAGCACAAAACACGTATTCACCCAGTGCTGCTGAAGACTGTCATTAAGCGCTACTACAGCGGTCTAATAATAATCAGTGGGTGTGCGGATCGCTAGCTGCCTCGAAGCCGTGTGCAGGTTGAGCAAGGTGAACGGCTGACTGAGAGCGAGGGCGGGGAGAAGGGAAAGTGGAGGGTAAGTGGGCGAATAGAGCAGGGCTGACATAGTTCGCGCATACTGGGAAATGCGGCGGTGGGGTTGGCAGCACCAGGCAGTATAACGAGAAATTTCAAGGCAGAAAAATATATATATTGGAGCAAAAGTGGAAAAGTTTTCATTTTTCAGCAGCAAAATAATCAACAATGCAAGAATACAAGCTCGTTGTCGTTGGTGGCGGTGGTGTCGGTAAGTCGGCGCTCACGATTCAATTGATTCAAAGTCACTTTGTGGACGAGTATGACCCCACCATTGAGGACTCGTACAGAAAGCAGTGTACCATCGACAAGGAGCAGATTCTCTTGGACGTGCTCGACACGGCTGGCCAGGAGGAGTACAGCGCCATGAGGGAGCAGTATATGAGAACGGGCGAGGGCTTCCTCCTCATGTACTCGATCAACTCGCGCAACTCGCTCGACGAGTTGCAGAGCTTCTACGAGCAGATCTTGCGCGTCAAGGACTCGGAGAACGTGCCTGTGATTGTGGTGGGTAACAAGTGCGACTTGGAGGTGGAGAGACAGGTCAGCTACGAGGAGGGTTTGGCGGTGGCCAAGAGCTTCAACTGCGAGTTCCTCGAGACCTCGGCCAAGCAAAGAATCAATGTCGAGGAGGCGTTCTACGGCTTGGTGAGAACCATCCGCGCCGAGAACGACGCCTCTAAGAACGAGGAGGTGGCGCCAGACGCTCCGGTAGCTGCCCCTGCTGCCACCACGTACACCGAGGAAGTGCAGGATGCTTCACAGCAGGACACTACGCCGGCGATAAACCTGCCAACCACCGAGAAGCCCGCGGCCGCTGCTTCCAAGCCTGCGGCTGCCAAGAGGACACTGGCTCCTGCCGAGGGCAAGGAGAAGTCGGGCTGCTGTGTTATTGTCTGAGCGGGTGCAGAGCTGTTTTTGGACAGAACGGCTTTGATTAGGATATTTAAAAGAGAACGAAAATGAATGATTACAGATAGGAGTGTAGGAGAGAGATAAGAGACATAAGAGGCACAGAGACATAAGAGGCACAGAGACATAAGAGGCACAGAGACATAAGAGAGAGCATAAGAGAGTTTAGAGATTAGGTATAGAGATTAGAGTTAGAGATTAGAGATGTGCCGTTTACAAAATGTTGACCATTTGGGGATGCAATTGGTACGTACAATATTGATGCTCAGTGGAGATAATTCGGTATGCTTGGAGGACCAAAACTTTGAGGGTTGACAATTGGTGTTTGAAAGCGTCTTGGTGATTTCCAAATTTTGTTGATAAACTTGATAGCAAGTCTCGTTGTATAATTTAATCGCACCATGCTTTTTTACCGAAATAGTTATATTTGTCTGTTAGCACAGCCTACACTATCACTAGATATCCCTTTTATCTCAATGGTTCAAACAACGCGATGTGTATTTGCTAAGCTCCTGATTATCCAATGAAACACTAAAACCGTCAAAATCGCTTATACCAGTCGTTCCTGACCTAGCCAACGGTTACTTATAGTCATTGTTGTCTAGTCAATCCTGATCTACATATTCGTTCTGAACTAGTTAATCATTACTGACACCCCTAGTCGTTCCTGGAACCTCAAAACCTCTTACTCTATTTATTCTCCATGCTCAATTGATGAAATGATATACAACAAAGTGTAAGATCAAGCTCGCAAAAACAAAGTCGCCGAACGCACGCTCTGGACTCACCTCCTCGAAGAGCTCGTCTTCCTTTGGACCGTTGTCCTTGACCTGCAACCGCAAACTGACAACAAGCACGAATTGCCCCACACACGAGATGAACCCACCCAAGAAGGCGTTGAAGGGGAAGTTTCCCACGAGCAACACGTACACGAACTGCAATATACCCAAGGCAACCAAAAACACCAAAAAGATATCAATCAACTTCAAGCGTGGCGTCAACGACTTGGTGTAGTCGGCGTAGGTCGTGTTGATGGCCGAGAACAAGTCGGCGACGGTATTGTCCACTTTTGCGGGCACGGCGGAGCTCAGGATGGAGCCCTCGGTTGCCTGCTGTGCCTTTTTGATTGCGACGTTCTTGCTCATAGTTGTTTAAACGTGTTTTTTCAAAGTCCATTTTTTTTCTACTCATGACCGATACCATGGAGACGGCCACAGCGCCAATTCCCGGTCTCCGCAAAGTGGAGGCCCCCCCGTCATTGCGCATAATACCCCCGCTCAACTTCTGCCCCGTGGAACGACAGTTGTACCGGTCGGGGCAGCCATCCGTGATCAACGAATCGTTTCTCAAGGACCTCAACTTGAAGACAATCGTGTGGCTCGCGAGCGAGGAACCGCAGGAGGAGTTCCTTGACTTCTGCACCGACAACAACATCAACATAGAGTTGGTGGGTATGTACAACGACTACCTGAACGCGGGGCACAGCTCCAACATGAACCCGTGGGACTCGCTCAACGAGACCACCATCAAGCGCGCGCTCGAGCTCATAGTGAACCGTGAGAACTACCCCTTGCTTGCGTGCTGCGGCATGGGCAGACACAGAACGGGCACCGTCATCGGGTGTCTCAGGCGGTTGCAGGGGTGGAACTTGGCCAGTGTCTCGGAAGAGTACAGGCGATTTACGGGTGCGCGCGGCGGAAGGATTTTGGTAGAGTTGTTGATTGAGGGGTTTGACATTAATTCCATAGAGATAGACCAGGCAAAGTTGCCGGAGTGGTTGTGAGATACGGGTAGATGGTTTGCGGACACAAATTGTGTGACCGTATTTTTAGTAACGAATCAGTCTCAAGTTGTCTAAGCTTCGTACTCAAAGTAAAGTCTGCCATTAAGTGTTTTGCCTCCTGCTAATCTCAGTCATTCTACATCTACGTTACTCTATATTCGACCTTATCCTACATACTATTCGAATTCTCAGTCTTCTATTCCAGTCATCTATTCTAAGTTTTACTCTAAGTCTCTATTCTAAGTTTTACTCTTAGTCCCTATTCTAAGTTTTACTCTAAGTCCCTATTCTAAGTTTTTACTCTAAGTCTCTATTCTACCCTGTATCTCTCCAGTCTATTTGCCACTATTTCTTCTACTTATACTTTGCATTTCCATCTCTTGCTTTTTTGCCACCACTGATTTGTTCCTATCCCGCGTTTTTTTTGCTACATCCCCTGAATTCACCATGGCTGGCCCTTGTATCACCGCCATCAAAGTTATCGGCGTCTCGTCGTTAGGCTTGTTATCGGCCTCGTTATCGTACCAGTCGGTGCACACGATCCCCGAGTTAATCAGGAATTTGAATGGCAAAGGAGCCGAAGATGTGACCTCCTTTGATTCCTTGACTATTGACTTGGCCAAAGTCAAGAAGTTCATCACACACTCCAGAATAGCAAACGTCTTGCTCAGCGTGGTGTCGTCCGGTCTCCTTGCCACCGCCTTCAATCACTCCGTCGACTGGGAAAGACACCCCTATCTTATCTACACTGCACTTGCTGCCCCTGTGGCTCTAGCCGGTTTGTACGCAACATCGCTTACGGTCGAGAACAAGTTGCTTCGCCGCTCCTTCACGAAGGCCAAGGCGCCCCAAGTCGTCGAGGAGCACGACGGCGAGGATCTGTTGACCAAGTCCTACATACACGTCTCGGACGAGGAGTCCTCCACCAACAGCACCCCTGCTTCCACCGGTGCCAACTCCCCACAGATAAGCGCTACTGAGGCGTCGTCCATCGATGACGAGGTCGAGGTGGCGTTGGCCAAGAAGCTGATCGTGAACGACCTCGAGAAGGCGCAATCGTCGTACTTTGTGGGTACGGGCATCGCTGCTCTTGGGTTTTTGATTGGATCGATTGGTTTTGTTGGCGATTTCTTCTTTTGAGGGGTGGTTTCTAAATATTCTAATGAGGTCTGAGTGATACGGCTAGTTCGAGGAGCACTTAGTGTTTACTTTGTGTATCTGGTAGCTGGACGGTGCGTATGACCGAGTGCTTGAGATCCGAGGTGAGCTTGGGGGTCGTTCCGAGGATCGTATGAGCGGCTCGTGTGAGCTCGAGCCCTGCGAGCTCCAGATTCTCTTTCTAGCTTGGGTGTGTATATAAAGTATTGTTCTTGAGGATGTAGGTATGACTGAACGACGAAGAGATAGAGTGACCGGAGGTGACTCAATGTGATGAGGTGCACCAGAGTTAGCAGATGCGAGTGAACATGAAGTGAATGAGGAATATACTAAATACGTAACAAGAACATGGAGAATTCACAATGATTGTACTTTATCACTAAACCTTCATGGCTTCTAGTTCGCCTAGTCTACGAGATTACGTTCTACTCTACGAACTTACATTTTCTAGTCTACGATCGTTCGTTCAAGTCTGTATGCACAGCCAAAAATCTAAATAAACAAAACCCTTACATCACCGTGAAACATCCTTGCATCAATCTACCATATTGCAGCCATTGACAAGCTACGATAAAGAGCCAAAAACAGCTCAGCAAGATAAACAGAACAACTACACGTGCCCGCACCACGTTTGACCACAGAAACGCGTAACTAAACGTGCCATCATGTCCTTCCACGCGGTTCCCTTCGAAGGGTCGTTCAACCAAGAACTCGTCCAGCAACAACACGAGCAACAGCAACAACAACAGAAACAGCACCAACAACAACACTTCCAGGCGCAGAAAATCGGCCTTGAGGATATCCAGTTCCAGAACGAACAGCGGTCTGAACGCCAGCGCCAGTTGCAGCTGAAACACAACCACCAGAAGATCGACTTGCAGCTCATGCAGAACCGGGCCCTGCCACAGCCCATATACTACGACTCGCCCAACGCAGATATCGACATCGGCGCGCTCCAGTACCCTCTGAAGGTGTTTACAAAGGAGGGTGCGGTTCCGATCTCGTTCCACATCCCCCCCGACGAGCCCAAAAGAGAGTACTACAAGAGGTTGATTGAAACAAATGGCGGCTTCGTCAGTGAGGGCCACTACCTGCTGATCAACAGCGACAAGCTTGTCTTGGTGACGTCGGAGCCCACTTCGAGCAAGAATGCAGTCACTGGGCAGTTCTTGGAGGATTGTGTCAGTCTGGGGGCGTTCCAAAACCCTGCGTCGTACCAACCAAGTAGTGTGGTTTCCAGCATGGAAGAGTCGCCTGTGAATACCGAGGGAAAGGTGCGCAGCAACCGCAAGTTTAACCAGCAGAAAGACGAGTTTATCTTGGACGAAGTGCGCAAAAGACCGCGGTTCAGAAACAGCCACGTCTTCTTCGAGGAGCTCAAGAACAGCCCGATCTTGCACGGCCACACGGGCAACTCCATCAGGAGCAGGTACAGAAACCACCTCCAAGACAAGTTGCAGTACATCTACAAGGTGGACGCGAACGAGGTGCCAATCTTGGACCTGAACAAACAGTACATCAAGATTGGCCTCGAGCACCTTCCTGCCACTTTGAAAAACAAGTACACCCCGCGGGACGACTACATATTGTGCAAGGAAGCCATCGCGTACATGGAGCGTAAAGGCACCACCGACTCTACCAAGTGCCCGTACTCGTTCTTTGGAGACGTCTACAAGAAGAACCCACACCACAGTTTGCACTCGTGGAGAGACCACTACCGCAAGTACTTTTCCACGAGAACTCCCCAGGAGTACTTCCGCTACTACAGCATGTGCGAGGAGAGAGGGGTGGCACCAGTCGCCGCGTCGGGGAGCTGGGCTGTGATTGCAAAGAGCGAGCCCAATGGTGCTTTGGATGAGGAGATTGGCGAAACAAAGAACTCCAACCCGCACGAGGTTTTGTCGAATGAGATATCGAAGCCGCACTTGGACAGTTTGCCAGATGAAGAGGAGTACAGCAATGGTATAGATACACAGCACCGTGGCTTGGAGATTGACTATCTTCCTGAGGAAGTCGACGTCTACTCTGTTGTGAGCGAACACCATTTACCAGAGATTATTGCCAACCCTTCCAAGTTTGTCGATGATGTCGAGAACCAGGTTAAGCTGGGGAAGAGCGTATTTGAAGTGGGGTTCACGAAGGAGTTCATCGCTCATGTTTTGATGGCGTCGTCGAACGATGCGGCTCGCATGCACTCGTTTTTGTGCGTGGCTGCGAAAAAATTGGTGGAGGTACTCGAGAGTGGGACCACCGGCGAAAAGATCAAGGAATTGGCTTCCACAGACGGGTATCCGGGAATGTGGACCGAGACACAGGATTTTTGGTTGCACAACAAGCCGTCGGCGTTGAAGGGCATTCATTCGAAGGCCGACATCGAAAAGCGCCGTGAGTTTTTGAACCAATTATTTGGAGACGAGGAGTAGCGAATGAGAAGATGAATAAGATGTGTTAATGAGAGGATGTGTTAATGAGAGGATAGAATGAGATATTTGAACATAGTTGTGTAAAGAGGTATTTGAACATAGGTGTGTTAAGAGGTATTTGAACATAGGTGTGTTAAGAGGAATGTGGACATAGCTGGTTAAGAGAAATGTGAACGTAGTGTTTTGAAGAATGTGATCTTTGGAGTTTTGGAAATGTGATGAATGAGAGGCAAGAATGTCGAGAACGCCCGATCGCTGTGTACGGCAACCTGAATAATTGTGGGGTTACTCCAGCAAATTCAAATGTTTGCATTCGAGGTACGTATTTAGGTGTTTTTACTAAATTATACCAGTGACCATCCTGTAACCTATTCAAGGATCTCGTACACGTGTTTGACCACTCTTTGTTGCTATTACACAATTCCATTGACATGCACCTTCACGCACAAGGCTCATGCTGTCTGCTGTATTGTTGTTTACGGAATTTTCGTAGATCGTGACCTGAAATTCTAAGCATTGATTGTTCCAAAATGGAAAAGAAGTAAACAAATATCGCCTGAATCTTCACACACCGATCGTAAAATCACACAACAGATTGTGCAGGTTCTGACATCGATGGACCCTGTCATCAGATGGATCTTGATTCATCGCTTGCAAGACTCATTCCTCCCCCCCCCTCAGCACTCCTCTCCTACTTCAAATAAGATGATATCTTTGGTATAAATTTTAAACATAAACAATACAAAACACGAGGTATGCCTGCACAACGAATTGAAACCAACCATAAACCCCGTAGCAACGGACGAAAAGTGTAGAATGCGACTCACAAGAAGCAAGCTGTATATAATACACTAAACATCGGTACTTGTTAGCGTTATGTACTGTGCTCACCTCTTATAAACGAGACGCTTACTGGGAGGACAAGAATCCCCAGTACTTCTCAGCGTTGAAAGGACCGTCAGCCTTCCACAAGTCGTTGAAAGCAGTGAACAAGATAGCGGCGTCACCACAGGTGGACTTGATGGAAGCAATGGCGGCACTCTGGTTGGACTTGGATGGGACACACTTGGAGTTAGAGTCACCCTTGGATGGCCAGCCGGTCTCGGTGATCAAAACCTTCTTGCTGTTACCACAGGCAGTAGAGACTCTCTGGATCTGCTGCAAGACCCAAGAACCAGCGTCGGCAGCCTCAACGTTACCGTCAAAGAAAGCGTGGGCGTTAACGGCAATGTAGTCGGAGTGGGAGCACAAGTCTGGGTTGTTGATGACGGCAATGAAGGTGTCGACGGAAACAACTGGACCAGAGTAACCGGCAGCGGTCAAAGCAGATCTAGCAGCAGAGACGTAAGAACCAATCTGGCTTGGGGTGGCAGAGCCGGCGTTGACCAACTCGTTACCGACGGAGACGGTGTGGATGTCGTCCCAAGAGCCGTGAGCCTTAACGGCAGAGGCCAAGGTCAGGATACCAGACTCAATGTTGGCAACATCAAAGATACCAGCAAAAATCTTCTGGCTGCTAGTCTTGGCAGCCAAGACAGCCTCGACCTGGTTACAGTCGACACCGTACAATCTGAGGACATCGAAGCCAGACAACTGAGCGACCTCAGAGGCAATCTGCGACGAGGACTTGCAGCCACCGTCGTCAGAGTAAGGGCTGTAGGTGACACCCTTGGCACCGCTGGCACCAACGGAAGAGCCAGACTCGGAGGAGCTAGAAGAGCCGGAAGAGGCGGAGGCACTGGACTCAGAAGAGGCGACGACAGACGCCTTAACAGTGGCAGCGACAGAGGCGGCGGCGGTGGCAGAAGCCTCGACGACAGCCTTCTCAACAACAGAGGTTGGGGTAGCGTTACCGCCAACGGTGACGTAGACAACGTTGGTCTGGGTGACAACACCTCTCTTCTCCTCGTTGTGCTTGTGGTGGTGGTGCTCTTGCAAAGGAGCGGCGATGGCGGAGGCCACGAGGGTGGCAGTAACGATAGACTTGAACAACATATTAACGAAAGTAGTTCTCAAAGGAATGGGATAGAATGAACGTTCGGTATTATCTAGGGGATAGATAAGGAATGACTGTAGTAATACCTGTTGTTTGTTCTAAACTAAAGAGCGTAAACAAATTTTTTCCTGAGCGAAAACATTTTAATATATGAAATAGGCGTGGGTCTTTCTCGGCAGTGGGTTGTTTGGAATTTTCTCAATTTCTTTTTTTGGCCCGTGCAGGACATTCACGAAAAAATTCACACATCAAGCAATTTCCATACGAGCACAGGGTTGGCGAAAAAACAATGCCCAAACGGGACTTTCGATTGCATGCCAAGGGCGGTGACGAGAAAGAAGAGAAAGGGATAGAAAACGATGAAGTGGGACCACAAGGGTTGACTTGTGCCAGGGGGTACACGTTGTATCTCACTCGTAAACTTAGTCGTCTACGCGTGTACCAAACTCGGCTTTGTAGACGCAATTGTTACACAATAGTGTGCATGCTAGGGGAGGTTTGTGAATCTTTTTCTGTAGGCAATTTACCTATTGGGCACGCCTACGACTCCTTACAAGAGAGTTGTCTAGCCAACAAGGTACGATACCGTTGAAAGAACAGGAGAACAGGGAGAGGGGGAGGCATATGTATCTGTAAACATTCCTTCTAAAAGAAGGCTTACTGGCGACGTTGCGAGAGCGATAACCCGTGTGTCGTGTCCTGGATCTCTCCTCCTGCATCCCTGTGACAAGGTCGAACCATTTTTCTTCGTTGGCCGATACGTCCATCGAATCGGTGATTCATGCCGGGAAAAACGAATGGTACGAATCGAGATGGTTGCGAACGAATCGAGAAAGCCCAAAATGAAACGGCAATACCGAAAAGATAAATGAGCGCAAGAATGAGAAGGAATGTAGTGAGTAGTGGCAGAGTGAATATGTATTGAGTAAATATGGATTGGGCGAGACATGTTTCAATGGCCTGAAACTGGGATTGGCCACTAATGGTACTCAAATAGTGGATTATGAGGAATTAGTGAAAATTGCCACTCCTGATGAAACTGGAAAATATCGCTATTTTCTCTTGATCTCCCTTAATGACGGAAATGAACGGCTCATCGGTATTAAAAAGTCCGGGCTACTGACAAGTAGTTTATTGGACAAAGAAGTGAACAATAACCGACCAGAGTAAGACCCACACGGCAGGTATAGGTAATATAAGCCCAAAAAGAATCAAATTGTAAGGGCAACGCTCATAAATCAATACTATTCTAGGTGTGTGGGTATAGATGAGAACGGACTGTAATCGGAAATGTACAGAAGTGAGCTCGAGTACTGGAAGTGTGGACAATCACGTGTAAATTTGCAACCAGAGATAGACATGTGAACTCAAGACATAAATCTCACCGTTGCTGCAAAAGCGGCCTCGGATCGTTCCCATCGAATGGTAAGTTCACAATATCAAAATGAGCTAAATTGTGCAGCTCTGCTTAAATTGAGAAATCTTTTGCAACCGAGTGATTCGAGTTGAAAAATCTACCATTGGGACTCAGAGCTTGTTATCAGGAGCTCAGAGTTAATTGATCCCTAACTCTCTCAATATTTCGACTGATCTAATGATATTGGAAATTCTCGATTACTGGCATCATTTAACTAGGTGTCGGTTATAGCGTGCCTACGATTGATCTCATATTTTCATCCTTCTCAACTCATCACTTTAAAGGGTATTCTCAAGCTCTCCCTGAGCTTACTCTACAGGTGAGGTATATGGAGTGTCTTCTCTTGACGATGCTCAACCAATGAAGAGTCGATATGGCTTTCGCCACTAGAGTCATCCAAGAAAGAATCTACATTAGTGCCAATCGAAAACATTTACCACCTGGTTCTCTAAATCACTGACGAGCATCTCAACAAATCCCCTCAACACATGCACATAACAAATCACACAATCCAATAACGCAATCCAGTGCACTCAAATTATCACAATTGCTTCGTATACTAACTCCAGGTCATAATTCTCTATCAGATAACAAGAATCTCATCCACGATCTACTCAAATCATACTCTTATGTAACAATCACACCTTATGTAGGTTCACTTCATTAATCACACCTTATGTAGGTTCACTTCATTAATCCTCATGTCTATGTACCTCCTAATCTCTGTACATCACAAAATTAGGCTACAAAATGTCATGACCATGTCGTCTCAAATTAAACCTCCTGCACCTGACCACCGGTGTCCATTTCCAAGACCCCCAGACGCCCCGATTCTTCAACCCACGATCAGTGATCAGTCTCTCTCACGTATCTCATCCTAACGACAATTTTTCTTCGTTGCTGTTGTTTTTCACCCCGTTCCCGATCCGTTTTTTCTACTGATCCCTTATTCACTACAAGCAATCAATTGTCCACCATGTCAGGACAAGAAGCTGAATACGCGGCCAACAAAGAATTGGAGGACCCTGAGTTAGGCACAGTACCGTCCATAGATGACCACATCGAAGAGGAGGAAGACAGCGATGATGACATCGCAGAAGTGCCGTTACCACGCCAGGTAGGAAAGGACACGGCCTCCGCGGCAATCGCAGCCAACGACTTCTCTGCATTGGCGAATAAGCTCATGAAGCCCATCAAGGGCTACCCAGTCAAAAGCGAGGGCCATTACGTATGGGAGATCGACAATTGGAGCGCGCTCACGGGCGACAAGATCAGATCGCCAACTTTCGAATGCGGCGGGTTCAATTGGAACATTCTCTTGTTCCCACGCGGAAACAACAACAGCCTGATGCTCTCCATATACATAGAACCCCACCCCATAGTCGCTGAAGATGGAGGCGCTGATTCCGAGGCCGACACGCTCGCAGAGGACGACTGGTATGTTTACGCGCAGTTCGGGTTGGATCTCTGGAACCCAGCAAACCCGTCGGCACATCTCCCGAGCGGATCCAGCTGCCGTTTTGACAAGAACCAGAGCGACTGGGGGTTCGCGTCGTTGGTCGACCCACGCGATCTCGCTAATGGCAACTACCAGAGGTTCCTGAAACCCATTTTGGAAAACAACAGAATGAACATAACCGCGTTCGTGCGTGTCATTGACGACACCGAGACGGGTGTTTTAGGCCACAACTTGATGGACTATGACTCGAAGAAGCACACGGGGTTTGTGGGGTTGAACAACCAGGGAGCAACGTGCTACTTGAACTCGCTTTTGCAAAGTTACTTCACGACAAAGAACTTCCGTAAGGTTGTGTATCAGATACCCGAAGCAAAGTCCACAGGATCCGTGGCGTTTGCCTTGCAGAAGATATTCTACCTCTTGAGTACGTCGAATGACCCGGTAAGCACAATGGAGTTGACAAAGTCGTTTGGGTGGGACTCATCGGACGCATTCACACAGCACGACGTGCAAGAGCTCAACCGTATCTTGATGGACAAGCTTGAGATCGCCATGAAGGGGACCGCGATAGAAGGGCACTTGAACGAGGTTTTCGTCGGCAAGATGAAGTCGTTCATCAAGTGCGTGAATGTTCCATATGAGTCGTCAAGAGTCGAGGACTTCTGGGACATCCAGTTGAACGTCAAGGGCTTCCGCAATTTGCAGGAGTCTTTCCAGAACTACATTGAAATCGAGATGTTGGATGGCGAGAACAAGTACCAGGCAGGCGACGAGTATGGATACCAGGACGCAAAGAAGGGAGTGGTGTTTGAATCTTTCCCACCTGTGTTGCATTTGCAGCTCAAGAGATTTGAGTACGACTTCATGGTGGACGACTTGGTGAAGATTGACGACTTTTACGAATTTCCAGAAAAGATAGACTTGCGCCCGTATTTGGACGCAGACTTGCCTGCAACGGTGCGCGACCAGAACTGGACGTATAAGTTGCACGGTGTGTTGGTGCACCAGGGCAGCATTTCGAACGGCCACTACTACGCAATGATCAAGCCAAATGCAGGAAAGGACACTTGGTTGAAGTTTGATGATGACAAGGTGTTGAAGATGCTCAAGCACCAGGTATTTGACGAGAATTTTGGTGCGAATGAGATCTCGCAGGAGGAATTCAGCAGGTTGACTCGCGCAGAGCAGCAAGAGAACCTCATCCGGAGGGTGACGTCGGCGTACATGTTGGTCTATTACCGTGAGTCTGAGCTCGAGGAGATTTTGCCAGAGGAGGAGTCTGCGATTTCTGATGTCATCTCGAAGCACATACCCGAGCAGATCAATGCGGAGATCGAGGAGCGCAAGCGCATCGAGCGGGCAAGACAGGATGCTTTGTACTACACGAATGCCAAGTTCATTGTCGTGGACACCTTCAACAATTTCGCGGGGTTCGATTTGGCCTTGGATGCAACCAATGCCAAGCTCTTTGACGACTCGTTGGTGGGGACGAAAGCAGACCCGATTTCCATCAAGGTCAAGAAGGACGACCAGTTCCTCCAGTTGTACAAGGTAATTGGCGAGAAGCTTGGTTATTTCACGGAGGCAACCTCGTTGAAGGACATCAAGACCCGGCTTTTGGCTGGGGATCTTCCGTTCAGATTGCTAACCACGACGCACAGGATGAACCTGTCGCAGCGTATTGAGCAGACTGTTCCTGGCGACTTGATCGATTCGTCCATCGTTGACGTGTACTTCAAGTGTTTCAACAGGAAGTTCAACGATATGGTTTACTTTGTGGAGGAGTTCAACAAGGAATTGACGCTGATCAATAAGAGTGTTGAATCGACGACGATCACTCCGGAGGAGTTCTTATTTTCGCAAACGACTGCGAAGATTGCCAGCGTGGAGCAAGAAATCACTAGCAAGGTAGAATTTAACGACTCTGCAGATGTGTTGCTCTTTTTGAAGTACTTTGACCCAATTCTGCAACAACTCAGAGGTTTGACACATGTGGTGGTCAAGAAGTCTGCTGAGATCAAGACGCTCATTCCCGAGATCAACAAGTTTCTCCAGTTTGACGGCGCGCAGAGGTTGGATCTCTTTGAAGAGTTGTCGCATGTCAAGATAGAACCGATTGATCAGGACCTCAGCTTTGAGAAGCATGAGTTGAGCACGGGTGATATCCTCACAGTGCAGGTTGCAAACGTCTCCGAGCTTGCGGGTGCTTCAAAGTTCAAGTCTGTGGTGGACTACTACAGATTTGTCCTCACACGTATGCACGTTCAGCTTCTGCCCCACAAGGCTGGGAGCGAAGAGGAGTATGACGATTTTGTCGAGCACAAGGAAGCAAGCGAGGCGATCTCACAGGTTGTCGAGAAGCACATTCCGGAGAAGTCGTTTGACTTGTGGGTGTCGACGTTGTACTCGTACAAGGAGGTCGCGGCTGAGGTTGCGAAGGAGATCGGTCCTGATATCGACCCGGGCTGTTTGAGATTGTTCTTTGTGAGCAATGGCGTGCGGTACCCGCTCAGAAGCAACGCGCCATTGTCGCAGTCATTCCTGAAGACGTGCCATGCCAACCAGGTCTTCCAATTCGAGTACTCTATTTTGAAGGTGAAGTTGAGCGAGTTCGAGAACTTGAAGTCTATCAAGATCAGCTGGTTGACCAGTTTGTTGCAGTATCAGACATACGAGTTTTTGATTGCTCGCGACGGCACGGTGCGCGATCTTATGGCGAAGTTGATCCACAGGCTCAATATTTCGGAGAAGGAGCAGAAGCACATTTTGGTGTGGGGAGGAAAAAACCACAAGTATAGGGACTTGGTTAAACTTGAACGGCCGATTGAGTCTATCGACGAAAACATGGATATATATGCGGGCGTCTTTCCAGCAGAAGTCGAAATCTTGGCCACCCATGATTTGGTAAATCGCTACGACAACAACCCTGTGAAATTGTCCGACTTAGAGGACGACTTCAAGAAGGAGGAGTTGATGCTTGCTACAAAATTATCGAAGGAGTTGAACATTATTCCCGCCTTCCACTTTTACAAGAATAGCAGCTACCACCACGGCGTCCCGTTCCTTTTCCCGGTGTACAAAAACGAGACATTCGATGTTCTCAAAGAACGCTTGCGCAAAAAACTAGGTGTTGGGATCCAGGCCTTTGAAAAGATCCGCTTTGCTTTGGCTGACAGCACAGACAAGGGATCCTACTTGGACAGCACGAACAACGACATTATACTTTTCGATGAGATTGGAAAGCTAGGACTGAGCGTGTCGCTTGCATTAGACCATCCCGATCGCAGCCCTCGTCGCCAAAACCAGTTTGACAAGGGTATCTCCATCAAGTAGCTAATACATATGTAATGGGGTAGCCAAAACCAATTTCACAATGAATAGCTAGTACATATGTAAAATGTTATGAATTGTAGGACGAGAGTGAACGCTGGGCTATTCTCTGCAGAATCTATTGATTTTCATATTCTGAACTTTGGGTCACAGCTTCTTGCCGTGTACTTGCTTCTCTCAATTATAAACTTTTTTCGCTCTCACGATTTGCTCTCTTATTCCCGTGGAACTCAACTTTCCCTTCCAGTTGTTTCCTTCACTCGCACCCTCATCTGCCCCTATAACCTTGATTGATATCACCCGCAATTTCTTGAAACCCTTCTCCTTCCTATACTTGTTGACGAACTCACCGCCCTTGGCGGACTCTTCGCTCAAAACGAGTGCTTCTATCTCTGGAAGATACCCCGTAGGACCACATACGTCATCGATGGCGTATATGATATACCTCAAGTCGTCTTTGTATGCGTGAGATATGAAACTCACAAAAGTTGTGACATTAGTTTGTCTTTGTGCAAAGGATTCCAACACCTCTGCGTGCTTTTTGTTCTTCAATAGGTCGGGACCCGTAACACCAACAATCAAAGTCACATCAGTGAGAAAAACACTCATTGACAATAGTATCTTGTGGCCGTCGTGTATGTGATCAAATGTGCCTCCAACTGCGGTGATTTTGAACAGGTTTGGCCCCATTTCGTAATCGAATGGTGCTGGCGGAACATCAATAGTGATCTCGGAGTTGCGGCTGCTTGAGATTTTCGTAGCGAGGTCTTCCCCCTTGACCTTGAATACAAATATGCGCGTGACTTTTGACTTGTTGAACAAGACGTTGATGTCAAACGTGTAGTCATATCCACTTTCACTGGCGATCTGCCTGGCTGAGCCGTAGAGGGTCGATAAGATCTGGTTCAACAGTGTGGAGTCTGCTATCCGGTCATCGACGAGAATGTCAATTCCAGGTAACGCAGCCGTTTGGTGGAGGACAACTTCCAAGAATCGAGTATAGTCCTTTTTGTTTGGGCTCTTCACTACTATCAACGGGTTCATGGAGGCGATTTTATTTTCCCCAGGTTTAAAAAAATCCCATTATATACACGCTTTTATCTATCTATATACAAGATAATCGCAGAGACATCTAGATACTTCTAGTCCTTTCCTGTACTCGTAAACGAATAAACATTTACTGAGTGGCCTTCAGATCCACTGAACTCGTCTCATGAGTCTTTTTAGTCGTCTTCGCAGCCTCATTAGGACTGGTTTTAGCGATTTCTCTCTCACAATCTTTACTTGTCTCCTCAGTGACTTGCTCACTAGAAACCCTATCAGCCTTTTTACTCAAGAGGGTGTGAATAGTTCTCGTGTGGCGCTTCACCTTTTCGTTCACATCGGAGTCATGTCTGCTCAATTTGTTGAGTAAACGAATCGCATTGAAAAGCTTCGAGTCCTCCTTGTTGTTCTTGATCTGATCACCAAGATACGACAATGACGGATAAATAGACGTAGCAAACTTCAAGTTTTCCGAAAAATCAATCAAGGGCTTTGGCTTGTACGCCAAAATGCCTGCTTTCACGATTTGAGTGTGGTGTTGCAATTTCTGGGACTCCTTCATTTCTATCCAAGAGCTCCTGTAAACCTTCTCAACGAGAGAATTGAACGAATCCACAAATATGTTTGGTAACAAGTACTTGTTCGGCTCAAATCTACTCTCATACACCACCAACGTCTCCATGAACTTGCACACAGTGGGTAAGAACTCCTCGAGCTGAGTGTGACTGATGGATTTCTTTGGTGCGTTGTTGACAAATCTTCCTTCCCTCTTGTCGACAGTGATTTTGTTAAAGTTGAAATCGTTGTAGTAGTGCAAATCAGACATCAAACTCGAAAACACAACGTCCACAGTTCTCAATCTGGGCGCAAGGACATTGCCAACATTCAACCCGGGGTTCACCAATGCCGCAAATATGTCGGTAATCAAACGGGTTGACGAACTGCCCTTTGCCTTGAAGTTATCGTTGATCATATAGATGAACTTTTCAATGAGTGAAATATCCATGATGGAATCGCTCCCTGCGTTTGGTTTAGCACGTTTCGAGACAGCCTCAAAAGGGACTGGGTACGAGCTCGTGTCCAAAAACCCATTAACAAGAACGTCATCAGACTTCAACTTTGCTAGCTCAGACGATGTGACCATAATACCACCCCATTTGCGTAATGAATACCATATGGCCCCGAGGAGTTCCCTTCTCTGGCCCAAATTCATCAACCCATCGTACAAGTTCATCAAGAGAAACTTATTGATCGAGTCTTTGTGAATTTCTGTGCGCAGGTTCGACAATAGATTCTTCACTCTCTCAAACTTCGTCACACGGTCAAACCTCACCAAAGGTTCAGGCTCGAGGGACTTGATCTTAGCAGCGAAGTTTCTTTTGGATGGTGGAAACTTCACCGCAGGGTTGATAGTATCTTTGCTTAGCACATCACTTGCAAGCAACGTAGACGGCAATACCTCGTCCAAAGAACTCATTTCCCCGAGGAACGTCTTCGTCTTGTTGACGTCCTTTTCAATATTGTTCACTGCTTTTGAAATTCTCCGAGACGTGATGTCTTTCACAGTGGAACTGACTGCAATCAGGGTCCCGACGTGCTCTCTGATGAAGTTGAAGACGTTATCAACATCAGGGCACCATATGCGCAAATACCTCAACGCGTGCTGGTTGTAGAGATAATGAGATCCGGAGTTGTGGTCGAGACTGGTGCCACTGAACGAGTTGATGTAGCAAGATGCGAAGACAGACGCGAGCTGAGCATCAATGTTGAGAAGTGGTTTTCTCAGCGCACGCCTATACTCGTCAATTTCATCTGTGGTGGGTACAGCAGGAGGGCGAGCCATCGAAAGAGATTTATCCATGATGATTTTTGCTGTGAGGACTAACTTAGCCTGGTTTTTGAGGAGTTCGAGTGTTTTTATGTCTGCAGTGAGCTTGCGGTCGTTTTTGATGGAATCGGCCTTCATTTGAGCATGCTTTTTCAAGCCGTTCAAAAATATAGTGAATGTCTGCGAGTCTGCGTTGATTCGGGCGTGTTCACTATCTGCGTCCGGGTTCAAAAGGTCAAAAAAAGCCCATGCACGCTCCTGATCGTTTTTGAAGTTCTTCACCAAGACGCTCAAACAGGCATTGAAATGCTCGACATCACAAGCAGGCATCATAGCAGCCAGCTCTCCGTCGGGGAGAATTCTGTACGGTTCGGAATGTTCAACCAGATCTTTGTTTTTTGGAGTCACCTTTACCTTCTTCTTCGTCTTCTTAGGCTTCAGAGGCTGCTTCTGTGCAGCGCTCAAAGGCACTGCCTTTGGTCCCACCTTTTCGGTCCACTTTGTTACATACTCTCTCCAAGAATTAAAAAGTTCAATGCACTGGTCTGACATTGTGTCGGATACAGCACCCCACGCAGTGGTGTTTGCGATGCCGTTGAATAGAATGATGAAGGTTTGTGAGTTTGGAAGAACCCCCCACTTTTTGCGATTTCTGTAGAGCCTGATTGCACCGTCAACATCACCCTTCTGAAGATGCCACTGCGAAATTGCGTTCATGGCAACTATACCATTCGATCCCGCTAGGTGGGCCAATCTGACAGCACGATCCGGTTCATTGTCAGCTTCAAGCAACTGGACTGCTTTTGAGGTGGTGTTATATGAGTCTGTTATGGTGTCAGAGTCTGCACCAACCAAAATCTCTTCAAGCTTCACTAAATGGCGCGAGTGGCCCGAATATCTGCCCAAAGTGTCCAAGTTACGGAATAAAGTCAACGACATCTTGGAACCAATCCTTAAATCCTGCGGTTGAAGGCTGTGTATGTTGATAATCTTTCCATTTTCATCTTGGAACATGCTCTCTCCAAACTTGCCCTTGAGGATGCCCACACCCAACCTCTGAGATCCGAGGTCCTCCTGACGGTGCTTCTGCGTGCCCTTCCATATCTTGTTACGGGGCTTTCTTGTTTCTGTGATTTCTCCCGATTTTATGAAGTAGTCGAGCTTAGCCTGTATGCTGGTCGGTGCTGCCTTCTGGGGATGAGGTGATCTGTGTACAGCAGCAAAACGTGGCGTAAAAGTTTGCAAGTTTCTTTGGAATAGAATGCCGGGTGGACAGTTACTTTGGAATGGAATGCTGGGTGCGCTGGTCGTCTTTATCACTGATTCGTAACATCGCCTTCTATAAGCACTGGCACTGGCCCTCAACATGATTTCAAAAAAATTGCAGCAAAAAAAATACATCTCATGGGTACATTGCAACCGTACAATGTTGGCTTGTTCCAACTGCTGAGCTCTGAGACATTTCAACGATCACAATGGAGGGAGCTCAAAAGGAAGATTGAGCGGGAAATAACCGCGGAAAACCCTGTTCAGACGGTTTGTGTGGGTCTTTTCAAGTTGAACCTCATCAGAGGGAGAAGCCTTTTAATACGAGCGATGATGGCGGAACAGATGAAAAACACACGGATGACTGCACGGTACGCAGCGATTACAGCGGTAGTCAACTCCAAGTTCGAGGAATTTGGGAAGCGTCTTGCAGAACAGTTGATTTTGCAGTTCCGCAAGAGTTACACCAACAACAACAAGCAGATATGCGCTTCGTCAAGCCAGTTCATAGGGTGCCTAGTCAACCAGAGGGTGGTGAGCGAAATCTTGCTTTTGCAAATGTGCCAGCTCTTATTGGAAAGGCCTTCCGATGAAGGTATAGAGGTGCTCTACGAGATCATCAAGACTTCAGGTAAGTACTTGAGCATCAACGCCGGTTCAGCGATGTCATTCATATTTGGCAAATTGCACGACGTATCGCGTGGAGACCAGATATCGTCCAATAAAGCTCACAATCTCGTTGAGATCTTACAGAGATGGAACAGAAGTGAGTTTGAGAAGATGGAAGTGATTCCTAGGGAATACGATGTTGTTGAGGACGATGACAAAATCACGCATTTCATAGAACTCACGACATCGATGGTACCAGAAACGGTCTCATTCAAGTTCGATGCCAAGTACGAAGAGACTGAAAGGGCATACGAGGTGGTGCGAAGAGAGATTTTGGGCGAAGAGAAAAAGGAGGAGGTTGTCGAGGAACCTGCAACTGTGAAGGCAGAGAAGGTTGTCGATGCAACCGACCACGAATTGCTCCAGCACCAGAAAAACGTGTATCTCAACATAATGTCGTCGATGTCTGCAGATGAAGCTGTGCACAAGTTGGTGAAGCTTACCATGAGCAAGGAGAAGAGCGTCAACGACGACTTGATTGCAGACATGGTAATCAAGTGCTGCTCGCAAGAAAAGACCTACTCCAAGTTCTTTGGGGCCATTGGTGAGAAGATGTGCCTGCTCAACAGGTACTGGCCGCTCACATTTACGACTTTGTTCAAGAAATATTACGGAACGATCGACAAGTTTGAAAACAACGCCATTCGCAACCTAGGCAAGTTTTTCGGCCATTTGTTTGCGTCTAGCAGGATACCCATTCTGAAGGCCTGGGACGAGATTGGACTCACGGAGGACGAAACCACAGCTGCGAGCAGAATCTTTCTCAAGTTCATCTTTCAAGAGATGATCGAGGAGCAAGGAGCATCGGTTATTAAGCAGATGGTGGTCAGTGCGTACGGGCAAATTAATGGTATGTTTCCAGTTACGGATGTGAGCTGGAAAGACGCGGATCGGATTCGATTTTCAATCAACTACTTCACCGCGATCGGGCTAGGAGTGCTCACGGATGACATGAGAGTTGTGTTGAAGGACTTACCTCCAGACCCCAAGTCGTTTGAGCGAGGGAGGAGTGTCAGTAGATCCAGCAGTTTTTCGAGAAGCTCAGGTAGCAGATCTGAGAGTTACTCCAGGTCACGAAGCAGCTCCAGTGAGTCCAGGCAAGTTCCTCAGAATGCAAGGACGCGAAACTTGCAAAAACTAGATGAGTTTGACAGTCGCACACCGTCGAGAGAGGCCAAAAGAAGGAGGGTATAGAATGAAGAGCAATGATAGAGTAAGATGTAGGATGCTCGTGTTTCAGATCATTGAAGAAGTGTAGTCGATTTCAAGACTTTTCGGATTTTGAATCTCTAGAGATGTAAGCAAAGTTTTCCGTTTCATTGGTCATGGGATGAACTATGCAGATGAAGAATGATGTTGTTCAGCGCCTCTCTCACCCTTTTGTTGGCAATAATCTTCACATCCATTGTCATTCGGAGATTGCCATTGATTGGAAAATATCGACCGTTTCGGTGACTACTCATGAATTGAGTTGGAAAGTTGACCTTAGTCATAACGCCCTCTATAGTGGGTTGCAAAAGTTCAGTTGGCTTTGATCTCCCCTAATTGTTGTCTGTGTAGCAGGATTTTGTCCCTAACTCCATTGCCTATATACTTCCCCGGGTCTGGAGATATCGGCAATTTTTTGATGACATTACACAGAAACCGAGTCATACGTTGAATTTTCTTTTGAAGCACGTGACCAAATGATTCATGGACTTCCGGGTGAAAACGGCAAGCAAGTCGACTTGTGGGATGCGATAAGAGAGGGGAGAGGTAAAGAGAGTCGTCGATAGCAGATCATGGGGGACCTCGAGGAAAAATTCTGCGCGACGAGATCTTTGAAAGACGTTTTGTGATGTTTCAAAGGAGAAAACCATGGAAGACGTGGCAGCCAATGAAAATTTATGTGTTGATAATTTACCCAAACACAAAGCAAAGTGCATGATTTGCTATTTTCAGTTCAGTATTTAAGGGCAGACTTCCCTCGACAGAAAAAAAGTATCCAATAAACATACAAAATGCCAGCTGCGTTCGAAAAAGGTTCTGAGAAGAAGGGTGCTACTTTGTTCAAGACTAGATGCTTGCAGTGCCACACCGTTGAGGAGGGTGGTCCAAACAAGGTCGGTCCAAACTTGCACGGTGTCTTTGGCAGAAAGTCCGGTCAGGCTGACGGCTTCTCATACACTGACGCCAACAAGAAGAAGGGTGTCACTTGGTCCGAGCAGACTATGCACGACTACTTGGAGAACCCAAAGAAGTACATTCCAGGTACCAAGATGGCCTTCGGTGGTTTGAAGAAGCCTAAGGACAGAAACGACTTGGTCACCTACTTGGCTAAGGCCACCAAGTAAACTTGCATTTATTAGATCCGCAATGTCTACTTATCGTCATGTACATATCCAAAAGTAATATAAGGAATTAGAGATTATCGTAGTCAAGGTTGAGTGAATATGGTGGTCATCATCGTTGTCATGGCTGTTATGTGTTTGAGTGGTTGAAGCAGCCAATTACAGTGTTTTCAATAATTAGATAAGTTCTCAAGGGATGAGGTAGATGTGAAACTAACCAGCGAAGATGGAGTCATGGATCGTGAAAGACTCAACTGAATTGTCATCTAAGAGATGTTTATCTAAGGGGATGAAAAATTCGCGGACTTTGGCCGTTATTCGCTAATACACTTAATTCATGAGTCTTCTTTTCAGAATATACGGGGAAATCGGGTTACTTCGGTCTCTTTGATGAAAACTTTACCCCACGTCTCCGACCAGTCCTTCGATACTTGTCCCGTTGTTTGACATGTTGGTGGGCACGACATTGCCGACATTTTCCAATATGAAAATGTCGAATTTTTCAGAGGTCTGAATCACAGCCACCATGGAGAACATGCAAATACCTGTGGAGGTCGACCCCACCGAAGACACAGAATGGAACGATATCTTAAGGGCGAAGGGAATCATCCCCGAGTTGCCACCCTCGCCTACCCAGGAGCTTGAGGACGCACTTGAGGCAGCAGTGCAAAGACAGCACGACAACAGGTTAGAGAACAAGAACCTCGATGAGTTGGACGAGTTGGAGGACGAAGAAGACGAGGAGTTTTTGAACTTTTATAAGCAAAAGAGAATGGACCAGTTGAAGAAGTTGGGAGAAAAGAAGAAATTCGGGCACTTGTTGCCGATCAATAAACAGGAGTACGAGCAGGAAGTCACCAAAGCCTCGAATGAGACTTTCGTGGTGGTACATTTATCTTTGCTGTCGAACACGCAGAGTAGACTACTTTCGTCACTCCTTGTTAGGCTCGCGCAGAAATTCCCCGAAATTAAGTTTTGCGAGATCCCAGCCTCCAGATGCATAGAGAACTACCCGGACCAAAACTGCCCTACTTTGATTTTCTACCATCAGACGAATGTGGTGAAACAATTCATAACGTTGACACAATTGGGCGGTAATGACACTAAATTGAAGGACCTCGAGGCAGTTCTCGTCGAGTTGAGCATGGTCGACTTCAGTGACAGGAGGTTGATTGTCAACGAAGATGGCGACGACGATTTGGAGGAAGAACGTAAGTTGCGTTTCGTAAAGAAGTCGGTGAGAGGGCGTGACAATGACGATGACGACGACGACGACTTTTACGATTGATTGCATGTTGAAACCCAGAATTTCATCTCCATACAAATTATTTGTAGTTACAAAAATCGATTGTGTTTACAAACTCTCCAAGACACCTTCTATTTCTGCTGCCTGGGCTCCACCTTCGGCATGTACCTGAAGAAGTCCCGTTTTGTTCCTTGCATTACTAATTTTGTTCCTTAACGAGTGCTTTTGTGTGCGCTGTTGAAGCAAAGGAACATGCTTCGTCTAATTCGCGAAAAAAATAAGTACACGGCACTGAGATGTTGAATAACAAATGTAAATATCACGTACCCCAACGCGTACACACAAAGCCACACTAGTTGCGTAAAAGGTGTCTATATCCGCAATTTTTAGGCTTCTTTAACGCGATAGAACTTCCTGGTGTGCATGTCGACACCGAAAAGTACCCCTACATTTATTTCTGACAGACCTATAGTCAAGTCCATCGGTGCGCGGAACTTGGAAATGTCACTTCTGGAAGTTCCAACCAATAGTGCACGTCCTCAGATGCAAACACTGTTTACAAAAGTAACTGAACCTGAATTGAGTACAAACATTCGAATACCCCACAAAGAACAACCAGTGGTGAATGATAAACATTCGAATATACTGGAAGTTTCGGATATAGTGGATAAAGCCCCAGTGAAGGACTCAATGGACTCAGTGAATGAGTTGGTGAAGGAGCCAGTGAATCATAATGAAAAGAACTCAGTGAGTGCAAATGCAAAGAACTCAGTGAAGGTTTCAGAAAAGACGGACATAGTGAAAGACTCAGAATCAGAGAAAGATAAAGACTCTGGAATACGACAATCTATAAAGCGGACGACAGCCTGGATTCAGCCTATGAGAAAGGGAAGTTTCAAACAGATATCCTCAATATTCTCTCAACGGCTAGAGGAGCGAAAGTTGCAAGAGAAGCTACAACAGGAAAAGACGCAACAGGAGCAGGAAAGGATACAACAGGAAAAGATGCAACAGGAAAAGATCCTTGAAGCCAAGATACAAGAGAAAATACGAGAGGAAAAAGAGGCAAAGAAGTTGCAAGAGGAAAGGTTGCGAAGGGCCAAGATGGAAAGGATACGAGAAAAGCAACATGGAATCGCACGACAAGCAAAGTCACAAGACACAGACATGGCTTGGGATACTGTATTGATCAAAGCCATGGAAATAATGAAGCTGCCTTCAAAGATCGACAGAGAACACACCACACCTGTTGCACCCATAAGCAATGCAGACATTGAGAGCTTGGGGAAAATCTTTGCAGTAAAGTCTTTCTTAGGTATGAGACCAACCGCATCTATGCTTAATGCTGCATCGTTTTGCTTACCGATTCCACCTCCATTACCTATGGAGCTTCCCAAGAGCCCAGTATGTCCTTCGTTATCTGCTTTCGTGACACAAATGCCACCGACCACATCAGAAAACGTAGACGTCAATGGGGATGCAGTGAACTTTGAGGTTTATCTGGACGAAGAATTGGATTCAGACGCTTTGATCGAGGTCCTTGTGGAATCACTAGGTTTGAGCGATGCCGAGTCCGACTCTGACACAGAAACAGCTAGGATACCTCTCAGGAGAAAGCCATCATTGAACGCTGAAGAAAACAAACGCTTTTCGACGATGTTCATACAAGATCTTCTGTCCGCAGAAGATTTAGCAACTGAGGAGTCTGAGGAAGATAGCGATGGTGATTTGACACTAATGACGCCTCACAGTCCCACCATGAGCGGCAGTTTTGAGTTCAAGAGCGGTACAGGAGAAGTGTTGCGGGCGATACAGGAAGAGGAAGAGAGGTCAAGTGCAGGAAACTCCCGGTTGGCCAGTCCTTTGAAGGGCGCGAAGGTGACGAGTCCTTTGAACGGAATTATTTCCAGTCCGTTGAGAGGGATGGTTATAGACTCAATGCCTGACATTCTGGAGGTAAAGATAGAAGAGAGTCTATTGGGAATTTACGACCTCGAGTTGGGAGAGGACGAAGCGACCGAGTATCCGTCACCTGAACAACACGTCATCCAAGCCAGACCATTGTTGGAGTCGAATATCTCGGTTGTTTCGATGGGGAAGAATGGGGGAGAGTTTGAAAACCACAAAGAGAATCAAACCACGATTTTGAGTGACATAGAAGGGAAGGAACCGGTGGAAGTCATAACTGACATCGGACCTCGTGGGTTAGAAATTGAAATTAAAAATGAGGTGACTGAGAGATCGAACAATTTGGTTCCAATATATACGGAACACACATCAGAGCTTGCAACATCCAAAGATCTTCCATCATCTGGAGAGCTTCCAATATTCGGGAGCATCCCAACAAACATTGCCTTTGCAGAAGTTCCAGTTTCCTTACCGGGAGATGCTCCGTCAGCTGAAGAGTTTCAGTCGTATGCTAAAGGTCCACTAGCTGCACAACCCCCGTCGTCTACTGATGTTACATCGTCTAGTGAAGTTTCGTTCGCGGCAGAGCTCCTGATATTTGCAGAAATTTCACCATCCGCAGAACGTACCCCACAAGCAGAACATGTAGAACAAGTGGAGCTCTCAACACTTGTGGAGCTTCCCGAGTCAATCAATCGAGCAGGACTCCCTTGTGAACACGAAATTAATGATACCATCACTGCTGCCCGTGAAATTTCAGAGGAGCCTGAAGTTAATGCTATCATCACGGAGCATCTTACATCAGGAGATTCACAAGCTTTGCACGAACCTTTACCACTTGAAATTGATCAACTACAGTGTCACGACTTGGTGCATGACGATTCGACAACCGGAAATTCTAGCATTGCAAGTAATTCTTCTCTGGTGGAGGAAACTTTGGCTATGCAAAACTTGGTTACATCTAATGGCTGCGAAAAAAGTTCTAATCAACATGCGGTACCTGCATATTTGACGGGCTTACCTGCAGTGCCACTTGCAACAACATCATTTATCATAACTCTCCCTATAGACACCCTTGAGACCACCTCCAGCGATGTGGAAACAAAGTATGTGTTGTCTTATTTCGAGAACAGCGTAAGAAACTACAGCGCAACATCTTCCGCTATGATTTTGACTGACATTACCGCAAAATCACCGGCTCAAATTTCGACCTACTCCAATGCACCATTATCCGTTGCAACTGATAAAAGCTTAATCTCCACTCAAGTTGCCGCATCGGAAGTTGACATAGAAGTCAGCGCTCCACAACTTGATAGCCAGGTTGATGTACTGCCCATTGCCCACGAAGACATCGAAAAGAGGGCGATTGATGAAGTTTCAAATGAGCAAGTAGACTCCTCATACCCCCAGCCTCATGATTTCAGTGGGCAGAAACTGTTCAGCGGAGACTCTTTATTCGGGGGAGCCGAGCTGCTGAGAGAATTGACTCAATACACACACGAAGCTACCGTTTTCGATAAAGTGCATGTCACTACAGAGTGTACTGAGGTTAATGCCTCCTTCCGGAAGATCGCGACATCAATTAGTGGACCAATATTGAATGATGAGATTTCGTGCGAAGATCTGTTTGCAATCGAATCATGGGAAAACATACATCCCAATGATGCTTCTTCTCCGACTGGGGAAGTCTTCGCAAACAAGATAGGGGAACACAAAGAAGAAGGGACCACAAAAGGTGGTGAGTTGAACGGCAGCAAAGAGACAGAAACATCCAATGAGGTTAACTCTTTGAAATTGAAGGTCGACCAGAAAATGGTAAGCGCTATATCCAAGATTTCTACGGAGCCATTTGAGAGCAAACAGCCAATGGATTACAAGGAACCAGTTGGAAGCACGGAACCAGTTGTAAACAAGGAACCAGTTGAAAACGAGGAACCAGGCGAGATCAAGGAGGATACAATTGAGGAATTGTCGAAAACTCGAATATTGAAGGAACATTCATGGCTCGGAGCCCACATAGAAGATGAGGGTGAACGTACAGACCCTGTAAAACATCCAAATGCATCTGGCGAGGAGAATTTGCAGACTTCTGAGGCGGTCAAAGTGGTCAGACAAAAGCCACCCGCAAACATCAACTTTCTCAAAGCGAAATCGATCTACACAACCGTTTCGGACCATCCAAAAACCGGAGGGAAATCGAACCTAGGTGTGGAGGCTACTAGTGTCCAAACACCTCTTTCTCCAGTGCATAATGTGAAGAGTTCCTCACCAAAGTCACCTCTTGCAAGTGAGAGCTACACACCGTTGTCGCCAGATTCAGTCGAAACGCCCAAAACACCGCGTCAAGGACTTCGAAGCCCGTTCTCTGTTTTTGGATCGAAGGATGAAGACTATCTCCAAGCGACCCCCAAGAAATTTCCGCAGCCAAAGAGGAGCGAAGAATTAAAGATAACGAGAAATGATGCAACGCTGAAGAGGATCTCCGAGAATGCGAAGGTTACAAGAAACTCAGATGGGAAGTCAACGAGAACCTATGAAAACAATGAGGCGAAGCCAAGTTTAAGGAAACCTTTCGAAAAGCCAGATTCAAAGATTGCAAGTAATTCTGAACCTAGGGCCAAATGGAATTCCGGTCCTGGCCATCTGGTAGAGAGAACGCTGAAAACACCAATGAGACCCTATTCAAGAAACTCCGAACAAAATAGCAAGGTTAGCAATCTTAGCCCTGCCAATAGTCCTACTACACCGGTTTTTGAGCAAAAGGTGAGCGCACCAAAAGTTGTCGGAGCTGCAAAGTCGAGAATCGAGAAGCTTGAGAAGGATGCTAAATGGGTTGGTAAGAGTCCGACAGAAAAAAGGGTTTCAAGTTTAGCAGATAAGGGGCTGTCACTAGGAGCGACCGAGCAACGAGACAAGAAGAGTCCTTCGATAAGACAACTGTTATTGACGCAGAACCTCCAGTCAAAAGAAGCTGGACGGTTTTCGCCGAAATTAAGTTCTCAGCGGATTGAAACCGGTAAAGCGAGATCTCCAAAAGAATGGCCATCTACTCCCTTCGAAAGGAGAGCGTTGAAAGTGTATGATATCAACAAGAAGTCTCCAAATCCGCCATTAACCAAACCGGAAAGCAGCCTGCCCCACGGTGATTGGCTCAGTAGGGATATAGAGGACCTATTCACTGAACTGCGTTTGAGCAAGGCACGTGAAAATACCAATTCCTCAGACAAATCTATTTCATCGGACGTGTACATTTCCGAAGAGACATACAACACCGCTGAGATCTTGAAGAGGAAGTCTTCAGCCAAAACCGTATTGATTTTAGACTTCAGAATCAAAAATCAAAGTGCTTTGAATAGATTTATTGCGTTGGTTGATTTTTTTGCAGCCATGGAACAATCGCACCCACTTTTTTCCTCACTTGAGTACACTGAAGTGAAGATTCAAACGGCCACAAAAGACCATGCCCTGTATGTGTTTCATAAATTGAGGCAGTCCGGGTTGGTATACAACACGATTAGAGTGTTAGGGTTGTTGGGATTGGCGGAAGCAGAAGACATGATAGTCTTACCGTCTGTGCACCCAAGCAAAGAGGCACTCAAGTTGCCTACTAACTTGTGGCTGTTTCTCCTTGCAAATGGACTAGATCTCGACGAGGGATTTTTGATGCCCTCGTCCCTTCGGTTTGTTGGACTTTATGGTTTTACCAAGGTCAACATGAACAAGTTCAATATCGCAAAAAGATTGGAACGAGTCCACATAGAAGTGAGCAACCCAGAAAAATTGGTGCTACTTGGCACGTCGAAATCAGAACACCTCCCTGCGTGTTTCTTTGACTGTGCAGAGCTCAAGATTTCTGGAGAATTATTGAGTTCTGTTGACTTTTCCAAGTTCCACAAACTTTCGTCTTTTGCATTGAGGAACCTTACATTCCGCACGACCCGAAGTCTCAGGTTACCTGTTGGAATCAAGGATTTGATACTTGAAAACTGTACGATTTCGTCTCAATTAGCTTCTTTTCCTGCAAGTCTCAAGAAGTTGTGCATCGCAGGAGGAAAGTGGAGGCCGCAAACCGCTTTTGTGTTTGCAAAATTGAAGGAGCTTGAACTAGAGTCTTTGGATATCGACGACATTATCAGTAATGTCAGCTACCCAAAAACTTTACTGCATTTTAAGGCAACTGGGTGCACATTCAAGGGTGCTGAGATCACTGTACCCCGAACACCCACGAGCTTTGATGGTAAAAATAAACTATTGGTGGTGGATGATAGCCTTCCATCTGCTTGCATTGAGCTCAACATCGCAGGAGTATCTTGGAAGTGAAATTAGACGGGTTAATGAAATGAAAGATCAAAATAAATGTAGAAATGGAACGAGAAAAGATCTATGACGACTGTTGACAGCTTTTCTCGAAGAATGAGTTTGCGTACAAGCAATACTCTATTCGTGTCGTTAGAATCTATGATGTAGCAAACGGTCACACCTCGATACCAATCTGAAGGTTGCAGTTACCTCTAATGCCATCCATCTGTATTCTTATCATGTGTACTATTTTTTTTTGGCTTTTTTGGCTTTGCTATCTCCTGCACCCATGTATCTTTACGAATCAGTCCCGATTTTTTCACTGTACATTCACAGAGGGCCATTACCAAAATCTCGCCCCAGCCCAACCATTTGCATTCCGGTAAGGCGGTCGACATTATTTGGAAAGATCTGAAAGGCAAATCTACCTCGTGGAGAAAAGTTAGAATTACATAACTTTTCACATCAAGCTTTTACACACGCTGATGCCAAAGACCACACACCACGCAAATTCACCAATAAGCAAGAATAAACACCATGAATGGCAAAAGCGTACCGTCCAGCGAGGGATTCAACCGCAAAAAGTCTTTCAGCAAGATCCAGGAGATAACGCCACCGCCAGATAACTTCCGCAACATCACGGCGTGCAACCACATCACGTCAGTGCTAGAACTGAAGGCAAAAGACACGGTTTTCAGTACATACAGACAGGCAGTGAACCTCTCGTTGTCGTTCACGGACCGCAAGGTATACACGTCGAAGAAGGACGGGTCAATCGTGCTGCTGCAAAAGCTCATTGAGCGCAAGACCGCGTCCCTCAAGTGCACTGAATGCTCACTCAACAACTTTCAGTCCAACTTCATTTGCTTGCAGTGCCCCCATGTCGGGTGCTTTAATAACGAACGTCACGCATACTCGCACTTCAAGCTCCACCAGCATTTATTTGGCATAGACTCATCCAACGGGCTCCTCTACTGCTTCCTGTGTGGCGACTACGTGAACCACCCAGAGCTCGAACGCATTAGACAGGAGATCGTCAACACATCGACGGGAAAGACAAGCAACACCGTCAACGGTAACGGCAGGGTAGAGAACGGGGTACATGCCTCACAAAGTGAGGTCGATGCCCACTACAAAAATCCATCGATAAAGGCAGTGAGTGGACTCAAGGGGTTTGTGAACTTGGGGGCTACGTGCTTCATGAGCTCGATCCTACAGACTCTTATCCACAACCCCATCATCAAGTACCAGTTTTTCAATAACGACGAGCACTTTTTCTCGTGCGAAAAGCGAACACAGAGCGATGTCATTGACGAGACTAACGCATGCATCACGTGCAGCATCGACAACATCTTCCAACATGTCTACACGTCTGCGTCTACCGAGGGATTTGGAATCACTCATCTCTTGACGACGGCGTGGTACAAGAAGAAGTCGCTCGCCGGATTCCAGGAACAGGACGCACACGAGTTTTGGCAGTTTCTATTGGACGAGTTCCATTCTGACTACAAACGTGTAATCAAAAACCAGAACAAGCACGAGGACGAGGAGGAGTGCAAATGCATCTCGCACGTCACATTTTCGGGCGAGCTCCAGAGTTCAGTCAAATGCTTGACGTGTGAGTCTGTGACTACGACGATCGATCCCCTCATGGATCTTTCGTTGGAGATCAAGAGCAAGGGCAGCAAGAAGGTCAGTTTATATGACTGTCTTGACTGGTACACAAAAGAGGAGAAGCTCGATGTGAAGTACACCTGCCAGAACTGCCAGGACAGGACAGAGGCGACCAAGTCGCTCAAACTCAAGACTATTCCTCCCGTTTTGGCGATTCAGTTGAAGAGGTTCGAGCACAATCTCTTCAACGATACGTCGTCCAAGATCGAAACGCCCGTGGAGACGCCATTTTTCTTGAACTTGACCAAGTACGCGTTCGATCTGACAGAGGAGGTTGACGAGAACATGGTTTTTGAGTTGTTTGCATTAGTGTGCCATATGGGCCTGGTACACACAGGGCATTATGTCGTTTTGATCAAGAACGGCAACGGTCAGTGGTTCAAGTTTGACGACAGCATTGTATCTTTGATTTCTTACGAGGAGGTTTCAAAAGCTAACGCATATTTGTTGTTTTACTTGACGCATAAGTTGTGAGGTAAGAAGGAAAAGGAGAGAGAATGCGTAAAGTACCAGCAACGGGTAAAGGTAAAAGGTAAACTACCAGCAGTGTGAAGAGAGGAAAGAGGTAAAAGGTAAACCACCAGAGGAAAGGAGGAAAGAGGTAAAAGGTAAACCACCAGAAGAAAGTAGGAAAGGGGTAAAAGATAAACCACCAGCCCAATGTTTACTCATAGTTCCAAAGGAGCTCTGTGATCTTCACTTAGGTCATGTACTGAATGAGGAAGAAATCTTCACGTACTGAATGAGGAAGGGAAACACCGGTGATTTAAAGTATATCATTTTGACCAAACAAGGAAGAGGTAGAGTCCAGCATATCGTACTAAAAGGGAGATGTTTTTCACCGAAGAGGTATGTTATGTAGTTGGATTTGTTCAGGTGCCAGGGAATCGCATGCATATACTATAGTACTCGAAATGGTAAATATCGTATCATTAAGTACACTGGTTTATCTAAAGCGGACGAATGAGGAACGGAAGTACATTCTTGTTTTAACGTAAGTAGCGGTCGTCTAGTGTAGCTCTTGGTGAGATACCGGATCCGTTGCTTCTGGATTTTCCAGCATATTCGCTTAACTCATTATTTACATTTTAGCTTATGACTATCGTTACCACAAGTTACGAACATTGCCTAATCGAGAAGCACTTACTATATTAGATAAATTGCACTTCGTAAAAGAGCGTCGCTCTCGTAATATATCCACACCTTAGAAGAGACCCAGTTAACTTCTCACAGATCTGCGGTGGCCAGTGTCACCTTCACACTCACATGAAACCAAAGCCGATCATGTTTCATGAAATTGATGCAAGGAGGGGCGAAAAGTGGAAAAGAGCATGCATGATAAGAAATAAGGAGGGTGTGAAAAGAAAGCTTGTACGAAGGGGCTGAAAGGTATTACTCCTTTCAATGCAAATTTAGAAGCACATGGCTGATGACAATTCCTAGAAGAGATCTGCTCACGGCAATACTTTCACGGATCTACACTTCAAGTGCTATTGTCGCTAATCAGAGTTCAATATTTCACTTTAACGTTATCTCTTATACTTGAAATTTTGCAATGCTTGCTCAACTCATGATTTGTCAGGAGTGATCTCCGCAACGGCCTCTCCACTCAAACAGCTTATTGTCTCTTGCAGTTTTACGAGCAGCGTGAATTTTTCACCGCTGAAGGGCAACCCTTGTATAACGAATCATCGCTATACAACCAGAATTGCCTGATTGGGAGATTGTTCCTTGCTGAGCCAAGAATGAGGCAGCGGAAGGGGGGAAATGATATTTGAAAGATCCATAATGAGGGCGTGTGTGCCAGTAGAGCACAGATAGACCAAGAAGGCTCATTTGGCAAAGCGGACAGGTGGGTTGTAGCTTCCTTAACGAGCTGGATCAACTATTATCTCATCGCTCCGAACCACCCCTGCCGATGAACAAAATCAAGACTGCCCGAATAGGCAAGTGGGTAACTGCCCCACCTTCGATAGTGGAGTAGCAGGGGTTGATGATTTTCTCTAAGGAGTTAAGCTTGGCGGTCGGTTTCACAGCTGAAAGAGCGCATTTTCAGGGTGCCTGCATCAGGGTATGGTGGGAAGTGGTGGAAAGTTTCGGCTTTGTAGCAGAGATATTTTTTAGCGATTAACGTTTTTGCCTAAAGCAGAAAGTTATAATAAGGAACGTGATGGTGGATGCATTATTCAGTAACCTGATACATTATGTGTTGCTGAGCGGGAGTATTTAAATAATGGGCGTCCGCTGTACACCGTCTGCTCACAGCTTGCTTTTTTGCTACCTCGTAGCGCACATTCATTATGAAGATCACGATACCTTTGGCTGCGTACGCAGCCATCGCAACGGCATTGCCAATATACCACATAGACAACGACAAAAGAGACATCTGGGATAGCATACGTACCGCAATCGGAGGGGTGTTTAGACCTTTTTCGCAAGCCCTTGAAGTTGATGGAGGGGTTAATGCAGGGGATACTGGCGTACTGGGAGGGTTTACGTATGGATTCACTGCGGGACAACTCGCGACAACAATCAATTATGCTACGACGCAAAGAGCAGCAGCAGCGGCACAGACAGCAGTGGTTCAAGCAAATGTTCAGACGGCGGCTGCAAATGCACAGAACGCTATTGCACAAGCAGAAAATGCAGCAAACGCTGCACTCTCAGGACTCCAGTTGAATGAAGACCCCACCACAATAATAACAATTACAGTGGATACAAACGGGATACCTATAGCCGCAGCAACCACACCAGCTGTACCCGGTACAACCCAGATCGCACTTACGACTGCAGGCAGCTCATCTGTGATCGCTCCCACGCCAGTTGCCGCGACTCCTTCGAGTTCTGCTTCTATCAATTACGGAGCAGCAGCAGTAAACGCAGTGATTGGGGCAGCACATTCCAGCTCAGTGATTGGAGTGCATTCCAGCAGTGCAGTGGCTAGCTCTCCGGTAGCTTCTAGTTCTGCCGCAATTCCTAGTGGTTCATCTGCTGTATACACCACACTGTACGACCCCACGACCGCCTTCCAAGACGCAATCACCACTATTTGGAACACGTACTGGGTGAGTCTGCAAAACTCTCTCCAGGACACCGCATGCCTGGGACTGGCGTTTGTGGAGCCGTCGGTGTGGACTATGGCAGTGGCAGGCAAGGCCATGACGGACTCGAAAAATACGGCTTACATAAACAAAGTGGCTGCAAATTTGAAGGACTACCAGAATCTGGCAGGATGGTTCTCCGCACTGACCGCAAAAGACAACGACGTGTATACCGACGATAATGCGCAGGTTTTGTGGGTGTTCTTGGAGGCGTATCAGCAGACACAGAACCAGGACTACTTGCAGACTGCGAAGCGGTTGATGGATTTGCTTAGAAGCGAGTGGGAAGCAACCCGAGGCGGAGTCAAGTGGTCTGTTGGTGGCACGTATATCGCGTCGATTTCCACCACTGAAGCAGCGCTCCTGGCTGCGAAAATCTACCAGTTGACCAAGGACAAAACAGTCCTTGACTTTGCCAACTATTGTGTGGAGTGGATATACAACAACGTGGTGGCTTCAGACGGCTTGATTGAGGACGGCGTGAGTGCTTCTGGGGGGCTGGATGACACAGGGAAGTTGACGTACACCGTGGGAGTGCTCATGTCGACGTTGTCGTACTTGTACAAGGAAACAGGTGATGAGCAGTACATTACCAATGCGACCGCGTTGGCCAATGCTGCCACAAACAAAAATGGTGCATTCTACACAAATGGATACTGGAATAACGATTTATCGTATGTGCACCTTCTCTTCGCTGGTTTCGCTGACTACTTGACGCTCGGTGGAAGCGACAATGGCTTCAGCCTGGAGTTACAGAGACAAGGACAGTACATCTTCAACTACTACCAGGTCGATGGGCACTACTACTCCAACCCAACTTCGGGGCCGCAGCTGTTGTATAACAAGTACGTTAGCTCATTTTCTGCAAAAGCGTACTCTCCGTCCCTGAGCAGTTTCTGCAATGGTGATGTTGACGGCAGTGTCAAGTATTCGTTAATGAACGATGCTTCTGCAGCGCAGATTTTCTATGAGTTATCTAGAATTTAGATTATGAGTGAGCATGAGTTAAAATGTTAATGTAAAGTTATGAAGGGTGTAAGAGTATCAAGCAAAAGAGGGGAGTATAAACTAGCAGAAAAGCTATAAAGGGTACCCTTGCAAACAAGTTAATTTATTCGATACATTGTAGGCTCTTCTTCACAAGGGTGGGGTTGTTAAGTGGAATTTCTTTTATAGATTGTAAACTCTTCACAAGGGTTTGTGATGTTTCCTTCTTCGATTCTTCTACATTAATTCTGCTCATATTCATTAGTCGTAGCCAATGGCTCTATTTTAAAAGTCATTTGGAGTGATGTTTGCCTTCTCACACATGCTCCTGAAGACACCACCCATTTCGTACAAGGTCCATGGGTTACCCTTCTCGGCGATCGTACCCTGGTCCATCACGACGATTCTGTCGTACTTCAAGATGGTCTTCAACCTGTGTGCAATGCAAAGAATAGTGCACTGGTTGAACTCGCTCGCAATCGTTTCCTGGATCTTCGAATCGGTCTCAAAGTCAACGGACGAAGTGGCCTCGTCCAAGATCAAAATCTTGGAGTTGCGGATCAACGACCTAGCCAACGCAATCAACTGCCTCTCACCGAGGGAGAAGTTGGCACCGGCATCTTCAACAACCTGGTCCAAGTGGAACTTGTGCAAGTCGTCAAAACCCACGTTGTTGTGTGGGTCATACTTGGTGCTTCTCACTCGGAACAAGATCCCCCCATCGATAAGGCCAGATCTCCTCAAAGTATCCCAGAGAAGCTCGTCGCTGTACTCGCCGAAAGGGTCCAAGTTCTTCCTTATGGAACCTTGAAACAAAACAGGGTCTTGTGGAATGATCGACAATCTGGATCTCAAGTCGTACAAGCCCATATCGGAAATGTTCAAGCCGTCAATCAATATGTTGCCCTCGTCCAACTCGGTCAATCTGTACAAGGCAGTCATGATGGAGGATTTTCCAGCACCAGTACGGCCACAAATACCAATCTTTTCACCCGGGTAGATGTTGAGACTAAGGTCCTTCAATACCAAGGGAAGACCAGGTCTGTACCTCAATGCAACGTTTTGGAACTCAATGTAACCCGCTGGAGGCCACTCTGGAGCTGGGGCGAACTCAACCTTCTTGTACGGTGCCTCCTGAGGCAACTCGAACGCGTACTCGTAGAGTCTCTCCGCAGCATTCATCTCGTTTTCAACCTCCGTCATCGATCTCACGGTGAACGACAACAAGCCAACAATCTGGATCACGTAGTTGAGCAACAAACCGGTCGCCGATGGACTGATGCGGAACTGGTCGGTGATACACAACAAACAGATGATCAAGCCGAAAATCGCAGCCATCATATCGAGGTGGATACTCAACCATCTCTGGGTCGCAATCGACAAGTAGTAGGCCTCGTTCATCTTGTCCACAAGACGGTCGTTTTTGTCAATGAAGTCACGCTCGGCCTTGAACGCCTGGATTGTGGTCATCCCGGACAACACCTCGTTGAAGTTGTTGTAGACCAAAGATCTCTGCGTGGCCTCCAAGCGCTTGATTTCTCTCGCAGACCCCTGGTAGAAGGTGGAGAGGAAGATGAAACCAAAGACGAAGAACGGCACGGAGATTGCAAACCAAGGCAAGTAGCAGATACACAAAATCAAGATACCAATGATAAGAGCCATTGGGAAGATGAACAAACGCAACTGCTCGCCCAACTCGTTGTCCAACGAATCGGTGTCCTTGGTGAATCTGTTCAAAACTCTGCCCAAAGGATTTGTGTCCATGAACGACATTGGCGCGTGCAACACCCTATTCACTGCCTTGACGTTCAACTTCTCCGCAGACAAGTTGTTCATGTACGCCATCATGGTGAACTCCAATGCGGTCCAGATGATGGTGAGAATGCTAAACAAAACGTAGATGGAGACGTAGAACTTGTCGGTCTTGCCTGGGAACTTCTTCTCCATCCAGTAGGTCAACCAGGTGTTGGAGAACACCTGGCAGAAGGTCGCAATAGCAACGGTGAGGATAAACAATGGCATCGCACTGATGCCAAATACACCGGAGCCAAGATTGACGTAGTTTTTGTACACCTTCCAGGAAATGGCATTCGTCGATCTCTCCTCATCGAGAACCGTTCTTCCCTCCAAGCTTGACGGCGCAATCGGCACCGGCTCGCCCAAGTTGACAGGAATGGCATTGCTGTTGTAATTTGACTCGTTTTTGGAAACAACCTCGTCGTTTTCGTGCTCTTGCGTGTAGGTGATCAAACGCTCAAAGTGCACGTTTCTGTTCAACAACTCCGGGACCGTTCCGACATCGACACTGCCATCACCGGTCAAGAAGGCTACTCTGTCGGCCGACTGCACCACACCCAACTGGTGTGTGGCTAAAATCACAGTCTTGCCGAGCAACAACCCACGGAACAAGTTCTGCACAATGTGCTTACCAACCCTCGCATCGACGGCGGAAATGACGTCATCAAATAGGTACACCAGGGCATCAGAGTACACTGCTCTGGCCAAGTTGATTCTGGCCTTCTGCCCGCCAGACAAAGTGATACCACGCTCACCAATCTCAGTGCGGTCTCTCGCGGGCAAGAGCAGGATGTCGTCCTCCAACGCACAGGCAAAGACTACCTTCTTGTACCACTCTGCGTCGTATGGACTCCCAAACAAGATGTTTTCGCGGACGGTGGCATTTTGGATCCACGGCGCGGAGCAGAAAATGAGCTCCTCGTTGACCAGCAACGACCCTACGGCAGGGTTGCTCAATTTCATGAAACCAGCCATGGCGCTCAAAAGCGACGACTTTCCGGACCCAATGATACCCGTCACAATGATAAACTCGCCTCTTCTGATGTCCAAGTTGACGTCGAGCAACCCTGGGAACTGAAACTGGTCCCAAGAGTCGCCCGAGTTGATTGAATCCTTGGAGATGTTGCTCACAGAGTTGGCGTACGAGTTGATTGCGTGTTTTTCTCTCTTCATCAACTTTATTCTCTCACGCTGTGCCTTCTTTTCCAACTTTCTGGCATCCCTGGTCTCCTTCGAAACGTCCCAGAGCGACTCGTCCAAGTCGTCGTGGAAGGACTCCCAAACGAAGTTCGCACGCTTCATCAGCACCACCGTGTCGGGGCTGCCGCCATAGTACGGCTTTTCAAGGTAGTCGTCGTTGCTGTCGTCGGAACCGTACGAGAAGCGCTTGACATGGACTTCTGTTTTTTCGGGACTGGAATTTTCAATTCCACCAAACTTGTCTCTGTTCTCGTGGAACTCGTCCGCACTCAAGTAGTCGCGGCATCTGTTGAAGCCAATGTATGCGTCGGCACCAGAGGACAACGCAATGGGCAAAAGCATGATCGATTGAGCCAAAATGGCAAACAATGAAAGCGAGGAGAAGACATCAGCTGGGGACCGGGTTCTCTTGGATGCCCACATCGTGATGTACGAAACCATGGATGTCAACGAGGGAAGGGTCACTGCGTACGCGGTGATGAAGTTTCTCAAAACCTTGATTCTGAACAAGTAGCTCATTTCCTTCTCCCTGACAGAGGTGATGTTCAACTTGTACGCCAACTCCCAGGCGTAGAACTTGATGACCTTCAAGTTCTCCAAGACCTCCCTCATGAGGCCGATACGCTGGTCGGTGTACTTGACCACGGTTTCTCTCGTGTCGTACAAGATCTTGGTCAACCACACACACACTACCAAGGATACGACAAAGAGACCGATACCCGCGAGCGCAGGCACACCAAAGTACACCATGAGGAGAACCACCGAGAGGATGACGGAGATGGGGAAACAAATCACCAAGGGCTGGAAACCCACCGCCAAGTCGATTCTGGCGAGATCCGTCAGAATCAAGGACGCGACCCTCCCGTGGGGGAACATGTAGCGGGACTTGGAAGATAACTTGAAGGACTTCAAAATGATTGCCTTGGTCAACACGGCCTTGATCTGTGCACCGGTCATCATGCCCAAGTGGAAGAAATGGTTGACAAAGAGACCGTTGGCGAAAGTAATCGCCACGGCTGCTACCACGTACCCTACTCCCTTTTTGCTGTCCCTTTCGATACCAAAGGAGCGGTACTCGACGAATTGGATGATGGCTCTGCTGAGCAAGGGCGAGAGACCGGCCACGATGAACGCAAGCATCAAGTAGAAGCACGAGAACGAGTATTGCCACTTGAAGGTCAAGAACAAGGCCCAGGGGATGGCGTGCGCGGGCCAGATGAATTCAGACTCGGGCTTTCCACTGCGCATGTGGGCCTCGTATGCCTTGCGGATGACTTTGTCTAAGTTCTCCTGGTAGGCCTTGTGCATGGAGGCGACCTTAATGTCAGGGGTCAAGACGAACAAGTCAGCAGCAGTTAATGTGCGCTTGTAGCCCGTCTTCAAAATGGGCCACAACCACCAGAACCCCAACTGGTTCAAGTAGTTGGTGATGTGCCAGGGGTAAAGTTTTCTCTCGTCCTCGGTGGGGATGTGGGGTACTTTTTTCGAGAAGAGGAACGAGAACATCCTCTTTTCGTTGTGCACACCGCTCTCGGGGTCCTCGGGGGCCAAGTTTGTTTGTGATGCGTATTGTGGGGATTCTGGAGGTGGGGCTTTTCTGGAAGCCTTCTTCTTTTTGCGCTCGTCGTGCGGCGACTGCTGTTCGTACGTGTCCACATATGTGTTTGTGGTGTTGGACGTGGTGGACGACACCAGGTCGATGTTCTCGACGTAATTCCTAGGGGCATACGGGTCGAAGCGCAGGTCGACGGAGTGCACTGCCTGTGGAGTTTGTGGCATCAGCGGATATCCTAGCTGTCTCCTCTGGAGGTATGTCTGGTACGGATTCAGGCGTGGCAGCGAGGGTTCCTGCGATTCGTCGTCGCCAAACTGCGGTATGTATGCATTGTAAATGTGGTTTCCCATTTCAAATGTGAAGATTAGTTGAACCTATCGTTTTGAATGTGGAATGCTTATGGAATGGGTATATATGGCTGGTATTCCTGGGTATCTATTGATGGTGTTGAAATATAGCGAATTCTGTATTTATAAGTTGCTTCAAGCTTCCCCGTCATGTATGCACAGCTTCTAATAATGTCCGTTTTCATGTAGTTACCGGTTTAGGAAGGTTGATGGAATTCCCTCTTTTGGAAGTCGATGATCTTACCCGAACAGATGAGACAAGAAGGCGACAATGGTAGCAGGAGTGGTGGTGTGTGCTATCCTTACCGTGTCCCAGTATGCTCCTTCCCTCCTTCCTGTAGGTTTTCCCGAAATTACTGTTGTGGAGTCAACCCCACTTTGGTCGATGTGATTTCGGTTACCGCATTGAGTGTTTGTATTTGGGCACAAAGTGTCAAGTCCTAAATAGTTGCAAAATTTCCTCGTCAGTCAGTGGGGAAGGGATAGGGAACGACGGCAGAATACGAGAGGTACGGGGAGGAGGATGGGAGACGAAGAGGGGATAACAGGAGATTGAGCGATCATGGGAAGGTTGATAAAGGGAGACGGAATCATGAGGACCAAATCAGACCGAGATAAATGATCAAATGACCACAGATCGGACCAGAGATCAAACCAAAGGTTATACCAGAGAAGACCATTGATCAGACCAGAGAAGACCAACGATCAATCGGTTATGGAAACCCAAAGACCACAATTGTCTGGGTCGGTTGTTTACGAATTAGGAATCCACGATATGGTCTGTTGCCCGGTTGGGTCCTATTATCATACTAAACCGCCTATATGTATTTTTAGTTTATTCAGCCCCACCATTGTTGTTTTATACTTTACAAGTCTTCCATTGACAGCACTTTCTGGAGAAATAATCCTGCAGATATCGGAATTGGCAAACTGAGAGAGAATCCCAACGATCACTCACTGCATTGATGGCAATGGGTGCTTCACCCTTTTGTCTCTTGTGGCCTTTTCGATGTTTTTGTCTCTTTTGAAGGAAGAAGCAACCTTGGACCGACTTCCCAAAAGGGAAATCTTTTAGCTTTGAAATGTCGTTCCCGATCGTCCTCCCGAGAAACATGACATGGTGGAGTACGAGTGACGTAAGGCTACCAACCGTTGAAAAAGTTCTATATATTTACACGTACCCCGTCGCCACTTCAGAAAATCCATGTGACCAATCCCGTACAGACGATAAATGCTTCCGTTATCCTTTGCTACTACAAGTCATAATTCATACAAGAAGATGCCGAGACAGATATACTGAGATACCAGATACTCAAATAGCTCTTGATGTTCCGGTTGGTGTCCGGTTAATGTTCCGGTTGATGTTCCTTTTGATGCCGTTGATGATCCTCTGATGCTCCTCTTAATGTTCTTAACGTTCCTTTGATGCTCCTCTTAATGTTCTTAATGTTCCTCTCAATGTTCTCGATATATCTGCATCCTACTTAGCTCTTCTTCCTGACGTCAACCTCCTCCCTTACCCATCCCTCAATATGGAAATCCTCCCAAACCCTTCCCCCCAAAGCCAGAGCCACCGAACCCCGACCCCTGAAACTTGTCCTGGAACTCTGGGTTGCCAGGCGGCGGATTCCCACTTTGCGGGTCAAACCCCGGTCCCCTCATTGCACCGCCGCGCAAGGTCCCAGGAAGCCCGCTCCCCATCGCCTCGAGGCTGTCCTCGCCGTACGGATCGTCAAAACGCGCTCCCGGAGGCACACCCAAACGGGACGTGTTGCCGCTGCCACGGCTGCCAAACACAGGGTGGTCCGCCGACGGGTACATGCCGTTTGGTTCTCCCCCCAACGGGTCAATGTACGGCTTGAGCTCGGGGTTCTTGGGCAATCCAGGCGGATTGAGATCGCTGTCGCCAATAGACGGGATAAACGACTGTGGTTGTCTCGGTCTGGCCCTAATCTCAAGCTCGTCGTCGAAGTCAGGCATGTCTGAGGGACGTGATTGGGTAGGTTCACGTCTTGAAGGAACTTGTCTTGGAGGCAGGCGAACTGGCAGGCGTGTTGCCGACACTTTTTGCAGCATCTCATTCGATTGACGTTCTCCCTTTTCCTCCTCCCCTATAGCCCTGAATATCCCCCTGAAATCATCTATCATCTTGATGTTGCTCTCAAGCTCCTTGTTGAACTTCCGGATCAAGTCCTCCAGAACACTGATCTCATTGATCGGAAACGACACGTCCTGGATATTCTTCCAGTCGATGACTACCTGCTCGTTCAAGGCACCCACCGCCACCAACGACACCACAGTAACGGTGTTATCCAACTTGCCGAGCGATACGTACAAGACTGCCTTGTCCAGGTGCACAAGCAGGTACTGCGCCGATGTCTCCGTGGCACAGGTGCGCTCAAGGTCCGTGCCGCTCCTGCGTGCGTACTGCGACCGGAGGTAGCTGACGGTAAGCTGTAGTGTGAGCTCAAAGCAGTTGTTTATCATAGTGATTGTAGTTGCAAAGTGAAGTTTAAGTTGCGTGGACAATCTGCAGGAGATGGGTAGCACGGAGAATACAGAGAAAGGGTGAGAGAGGTTAAGAAGGCTTCAGAGGTGGGAACAGGGACGAAAGAACACCCTCGTTGGCGCTGGTGACCTGCCTGCTGCCTCCCAGTTGGCTGGGTGTGAGGATTTTTTGCCCCGCTTCCTATCACAGCAATCAAGCTCCTGCACAAATTCCCTCTTTTTTTGTAAATTGCGGATACAATCCCTCAACAATTCCCAGCGCGAGAATACATCAGCAGGAACATGACCACCACCGTCCCGTTGATCTACTCGTTCCCCGAGTTTAACGGCGTTGCCGAGGCTGTTGCGGACCACGTGATTCTGGCACAGAACATGACGTTGTACGACACGTTGGACAAGGCGCGGATAGAGCTCTTGAAGGAGGAGCGTTTGCGGCAGCTGGTGCTGCTGTCGGTGAACGTGTCACCGCTGCCCACTGCGATGCAGTCGGTGATGAGCACACCGGCAATTCAGAACGGTTCACCGTTGTTGAGACCGGAATTGCACCCGTCGTTATCGACAACACAGATCGGTGGCAAGGGCAAGAAGGAAAAGAAGCCAAAGAAGTCTGCGACCGTGCGCTTCAAGATCGCCATATCTGGTGGCTCCCTCATCAAGATCTTGAAGGAGGGCTTGTTGCTGAGACAGGAGTCCATCGAGTGGGACAAGTGGGACATATACTTTGCCGATGAGAGACTCGTGCCGTTCGACTCGCCCGACTCCAACTACGGCCAGGCCAAGCAGCAGATCTTCGACCACATCGAGGGCTCTGCCAAGCCCAACATCTACCACATTGACCCCACCTTGTTGGACGACCCGCAGGAGTGCGCGGACCAGTACGAGAAGGTGCTCGTGCACAACTTTGCAAAGAAGGACTCGGTCAAGTTGCCCATGTTCGACCTCTTGTTGTTGGGGTGTGCGCCCGACGGCCACGTTGCGTCGCTCTTCCCGAACGACGGCGAGGCCTTGAGAGAGAAGTTGGCGTGGTGCATTCCCGTCTTCAACGCGCCCCTGGGACCGTCCAAGAGGATTACCTTGAGCATCCCGGTGATTCTGCATTCGTCGCGTGTAGCCTTTGTTGTGGAGGGTTTGACCAAGGCGCCGGTCATGAGCATCATTATGGAGAGACCAGAAAAGGGCTTGCCGTCGTCGATCGTGAACGAGAGCGCCGCTGGCAGGGTGGCGTGGTTTGTGGACGAGGACGCATTGAACGACATCTACGAGCCGACCAGAAAGAAGTACAAGTTTTTGTCGATTGAGTGTTGATTGAGAGACATGCGGATATGGAGACATGCGGATATGGAGATATGGAGGCATAACTGAGATGGAGACATGACTGAGATATCGAGGCGTGACTGCAACGGTTATTGAGACATTGGGTCGTGACTGAGTCATAGACTTGCGGGTAATTGTCGGTGGAGACAGATGTAAGATGGCGTTGAACGTGACATTGGAGAAGCTTGAAGGCCTGCTTTGTGCCTGTTCAGACGACGGCTATGTTTTAGGGACTGGCCATTCAGACGACGGCCAAGCCCTAGGGACATTTGTCATATCTGGATAACAAAAAGATAATATGAGACTTTTTGGAATTACCATGCTCCGCACGAATTGACTGTGACATTTGTCATATGTGGATAACAAAAAGATAATATGAGACTTTTTGGAATTACCATGCTCCGCACGAATTGACTGTGGCCAAAGACTGACGGAGGCGGATAGAACAGAGGTTTCTGAGCTGCGAGTATGTACTGGAATGAAGAGTATTGGAAGGGTAGTAGGTAAGGATAGGAGAGAAGTGAGGGGCCAAGATGGTGATACTTTTTCAACGAATATGATGGTTTATTAGTTATAAATATGGTGACATGAACGTGACATGAGCATTGTATAGATACGTAGCTCAGTATATTTACACACTTCACTACACTATCGTCATATGCATATTTCTGCTTCCAACTACTACACTATCGTCATATGCTATTTCTGCTTCTAACTACTACCCTTCAATATGAACTCAGCTGGAGCCCTGCTCGCCCATTCAGTCCAACTCCCGTCGTATACTCTGACCGGAGCATCGACACCAATCACAGACTCAATGGCAAACTTGAGAATCACAGCAGTGACTCCAGAGCCACACATCACGATGATTCCTTTCCTGTCGCCCAAAAACGCGGATGAGCTCAAATCGAGGTTGAAGTCCGACTTGAAGACCTCCAACAACTCGTCCCTGGACTTGAAGCCCTGATTTCCGTTCAAGACCTTTGGGAACGGAAGAGAAAAGCTGCCTGGGACGTGGCCCGAGCTCAATCCCTCTCTAGGCTCCGGAGCCTTACCCGTGTATCTATCGTACGGTCTCGCGTCAAATGCATAGTACTCATTTGCAAGTCTTCCTGTGGAGACCAAGTCCAACAACTCTCCGTACTCCACCACCTCCTTTGCGTAGGTCTTGTCAAACTCTGCTTCGCTGAGCTCTCCGCTCGATTGGCGGTCCAAGGGACTGGCAAACAGTGTGACCGGCGTTATATCCACGGGCAGATCGTACTTGACGTAGTTGTCCAAGAGATACACCGACTTGTGGCCAAATAAGGCGAAAGTCCACGCGGCCCTGGGGCTGGAGAAAAGGCCGGGCTTGTCGTACACAACCAAGCGGTCTGACTTGTCAATGGCCAAGTCCTTGACAGCTTTCGTGAATTCGGCAAAGCTGGGAAGCATGTGAGGGTATGGCGAGTCTTTTGCAGAGACCCCGTCAACGTCAAAGAAGGCCGAGTTGGGGATTCTCTCTTGGTTCAAGAACTCGTCTTTGGCGTCTTTTGGCACATTGGGCATGTACCAGGTGGCGTCAACGGGCACGACCCTGGAACGAGGCAGCGAGGTCTTCACAAGAGTTCTGAACTCGCTGGGCGAGATGATGGGGATCTTTGTCATGAAATATAGTAATGAAAAAGTGGAAAGTGGGGAGGAATAAATAGGGTATCGCGGATATCACGGAGTACCATTACAGGATCACGAAGTATCAACATAGAGTACCTCGTAGTATTCATGTAGAATATCACGGAGTTTTGATATTAGTATATCGCGGACCTTAAACATGGGGTACTGCTATTAAAATAAGAGCACCTTTAATGTACTAGTATAAACTCAGGATACTACCACCACATACCCTTCTCACTACAGCAATATAGTGAAATTTAGTTTCGCACACATCCTCGTACTATATTCACATTCGCTAATCACTCTAATTTCTGTCTACTGCATGGCAGCTCCAAACCTAGAAGTGTCGGCCTTCATAAACTCCCTCAATGCCATAGTGGCATATGTGCTAACTCCCAACTGCATCTTTAATACAACCGCGAGTTTGTCTTCACCTTCTTGTGCAATCATTCTCTCCTCTTCAGAATAAGGTATGTCTTCAGACTCCTCTTTATTCTCCTCGGCCTCTTTCCCCTCTTCCTTTTCCTTCTTCTCCTCAGTTCCATCTTCCTTCTCCTTCTCTCTCTCCTCCTTTCTCTTCTTCCTCTCCGTCAAAATCTCCAAATCCGTCTTGACCAACGGAATATCTTCGCTGTACTTCACCAACTCGTACGTCAAGTTCTCCGGCTTCGACACCAATTGTCTGTACGACCCCGCCAACGAAAACTCAGTCACCTTCCTCTTCATCTCAAACGCATCCAAACCGTCCTTGGCCATCGCGTCGATGTAGACCTGCTTCAACTGCTCGTTTTCAGGGTACTTGATCTTGTAACCCGGTGAAGGCAAAACGACATCGTAGATGGTGTATTTCCCGCTTTCCACGTCCTCCTGCGTCAAGGCTTTGACTCTGACCTCTCTGTTCGTCACGACATCCTCCTCAAAGTCGTCCTCCTCGTCAAGCTCCGCAACTGGCTGCGCTGCGTTGTCGTACACCAAATCCCCGACTTGCAACTCCAAGCCAAACAAGTCGATTCTCTTCGACGCAACGAGGTTCCAGATGTACGATTGGTATGCGTGCGCATACATAATCTTCAAGTTCTTAGGAATCGACATGATCGCCCTGAAGTATGACTGTGGACTGTATCCCTCGTTCTCATCTAACTTTTCTCTCTCGAGGACACTCAAGATGGAGTGCTCGGCTGAGAAGCGGCGAGGCATCTTCTTCAAAGCCAATCCTGGGTTCTTCGTTTCAGCCCAGATGCGTCTGCCCTCAACGGAGTCTGGTGCCACGATGTCTTGCTCAGACAAAATCAACTCTGCCGCACCCTTCCAGTCGCTCTTCAAAATATGGATACCCAACACATGAGTGGAAATAGAAAACGATCCGAATCTCTGCATACCGTAGTAGTTGATGAAGCCCCTGGTTCTCAAAGAGTCGAAGCACTGTTTGACAATCTCCTCGATGTTCTCGTCGGATCCCGCGCTTCTTACATTTCTGAGGGTAATGGTGAACTCGTTACCCTTCAAGTCACCCAAGCCCAATGGGTGGTCTTCGTAGGCGAAACACCCCAAGACCGAACCTCTCAACGCGTTGTTGAGGGCGTTCACACGCACAACCTTGGCTCTCTGAATACTGAATCTCTGGGCGGTAGCACCTCTGCGGTCCTTCGTACCTGCAAACTTAATCGATCTGTTGGGAAGCCTCAAAAACTTGGCAATGGTGTTAGCAACCTCCATGGTCTCTCTGTTCTCCTTGAACACAGTAAAGTGTAAGTATGGCTTGAAGGCTCCCAACCCGTAATTCACGATTCCCTTGTCATCAACGTGGCTGATAGAGTCCTGGGGGTGCTGTCTTGTGCCTCTAGTTGGGTTCTTCTTTGCAATGGCAATTCTGAAAGTGTTTTCCTCTGAGGTCACCGTCTCCAACTTGCCCTGGAAAGCACTTCTCAACAACTGATGCAATTTGGTACGCGTTTCCTTGTCTGTCAATCTGGTGGTGGTCTCCATGTTGTTGCCAGTAGTAAACAACTCTTCGATCTGCTGCAACTCGGCTTCAGAGATCAACTCCAACAACTTTGATTTGTTCTCCTCGGACAACTCGTACTTTGGCTTTTCCGCTGCCTCAGCCTTGAGCTTCTCCTCCTCCAATCTCTTGGCCTCTTTGATAGCCTCAAGTTCCTCTGGAGTCTTGTTCTCCAACTCTTTCCTCTCCTGTGCTCTCTGCTCCAAACGACGCTCTTTCTTGGACTTGCCCAAGTTGAGTCCGTCGTCTGTCAAGTGCACCACCTTGCTGTCCAAGCCAATTTCATTGACTTGGAAGTCAGAGTAGAGCTGTTTGATCGTACCAAGGAACCCTACGTTTCCGCTGTTGATGTACGAGGTGATACCCACCTGGTTTTCCTGGACGACCTTTCTGGTTTCACCATCGGACCTGAGTTTCTTTTCCGGAGTGCCATCGGTGCTCATCGCTCTCTTAGAGACTGCTGTTGCTTCGGCGGTCATGATGCGAAGAGTATTGATGGATAGCTATTTCGCTCTGAGCATTGGTAAATTTGAGATGAGCGAAAAAAGCTGCAAATCGAGAGAAGCTAAGATCAATAAGGGTGAGGAGAGAAGCTTAAGATCAATAAGGGTGAGGTAATGCACGGTTGACAATTGATCTCTTATCTTGGGTTCAGTGCGACGACTTCTTTTATGTTTTATCCAATCGTGTCTCTATTAACGTAGATTAAGTATGTATATTTCCCAATCGCAGTTCTCCATCCTCGACGTTCTCTATCTCTATACTTCGCTCCCTCTTTCCGCTATCTCTTTATCTCCTCTATGGATGTCGTCTCTTTATATCCTCTATTAATGTAATCTCTTACCTCCTCTATTAATATCATCTCTTTTTCTGCTGTCATGATCCTCTCTCTTTCGGTGTTCTCCTTTTCCCACTTCCTCTCTTTTTTTGGTCTTCTTCGGTTCACAAAACGAATTAAATTTTGCACCCAAACGTCGCTATCACTGCTATCACACTTGCTACACATGAACCAAACCGCAGATGTTCCCGTTTGGCGTAACTTTCCGTGGCCACACGAGTGCAAGGAAGTCGACCCCGCCAATGATCCCAAAACTCTCTCCTCGGTGGAGCGCAACAGTTTACGCCGCTTAACTAATGGTGCTACAGTTGTTCGCGATACCCTCTACGGATCGCTCCATGGCAGGCTGGTGAAAGAGCAGGGCCCCAAACTCTTTGAGGCGAAGGGCTTCTTTGAGAGTAACTTCAAAGAAAAGAAGCCAAAGGATAAGGCCTCCAATCTTGTGCGTCCAGATGTGCTCCAGTACAAGGGAGAACGCCTGGCGAACCAGAGGGTAGTTGTGGTTTCTAATATCCCTGCTAGTGTTGGTGCCAATGGGATTTTATCCCAGATATGTGGTGGCCCCTTGGAGAGAATTGTTTTACACAAAAGGGCCGGCTCTTCTACCATTGAGCTCGTTTTCATATTCCCAGAGCACGCCAAACGATTCTTTGACTTCTGCCGCACAACTGGACTTTTTGTGGTGCACGGAACAAAGCCTCAGGTTGAGTGGGCTAGTGAGCTCAACACAGACAACTTCAATGCCGTCCACGTGTCTGTTTCGAAGCATTTATTGACTGAGGTGTTGCACTTTGGGGCACGGCGAATTCTCATTTTCGCCAAGGTGGTCCCCGGCAAAGTACTCAGGACAGACCAGAAACTCTTCTACCCCGATCCACAGGCACACTTTACCAAGAGCTTAGATGTAGGGCGGATACACGACGACTTTCTGCTGTTTGGTGAGATTCTCGATATTGGGCCTGTGGTGTCGAGGAAAACCTGTTTCAGTATACATTACACTGATATTCGCTCCGCGATCATTGCGAAGAGAGAGTGCGAGACGCCATCGACAAAGTTCAACAAGAAGTATGGAGATTGGTCTATTTGGTACGGTAAGGACTGCACAGATAAGTGGAGTCCTGTTTTGTGATGGATATATCTAGTTTGGGTATAAAACAGCTCAATTATGATTGTAGACTATAGAAAGGATAATTTATAAAGCATGATAACGTTTTACAATTCAGCTCGTCAAGTATTGCATTCACTCGATCTTGGGTGTTTTTCATAACCACGTAGTTTTCGCCGCAATCACCTCGTTCATGTTCAGTTATATTTTGTCGCTGGCTCTAATTGGCTTCATGTTCAAAGTTCACTGTGTCTACCACATTCACATTCTACTAATGTACTTTCATGCGTGTGCTGCCTCATTCACATTAAACTCGTTGATATACTTCCATTACATTTACTAATTCTCCTGTTTTCTGTCAAACGTTGATTTGCAGCAGTTTGTTTTTCTTCTAGCATAATAAACCATGTCGTCGCAGAAACCGCCCGTTAGAGCACGGTCCTCCCTAGGATTCAGCGGGAGCAACTTAAACTCACCCCGTATGAGTATGACAGACTTGAGGAGACCTCCCTCGCGGACTATGCGCCCCGCCTCACCAAGAATCCCCACCAGATCCCGCCCCGGTTCGTCTATGGGCTTCAGTAACACGGGAAGCGCGACTTCGAGCAGACCAATGACGCCCAGCTTGCAGGCTGTCGACCCCTACACCGGCTCAATCAAGGTTTCCATCAGACCAAACCCGTACACCGTGGATTCCACCGGCGGACCGTGGGAGATATTCGAGCCAACTGCAACCATCACGAATAACGTGGACATGTCCTCCATGAGCTTTGACAACGTCTTTGCGCCAGAAAAGAGCATAACAAATAAGGAGGTGTACGACCGTGTATGTCGCAACGTCGTGGATAAGTTCTTGAACGAGGGATTTAACAGCACTGTGTTTGCATACGGTATGACGGGATCAGGTAAGACATTCTCCATGCGGGGTGACGATAGCGACCCGGGGTTCGTCCCGCTAGCAGTTGATGCAATCTTTAACAAAATAGGGGCGAGTAAGGACTACAGCGTGACGTTGACATATCTTGAAATATACAACGAGAAAATAATAGATTTGCTCCTGCCCTCCACAACACCGGCATCTGCCGAATTGAAGATACGAGATGACCCCGTCTACGGTACGAAAATTGTGGGCATCACGTCGCCTGACATCACGAGCAAGGAGCAGTTGCAGCAATTAATCAGGAAGGGCGATACAAACAGGAAAACCAGTGCAACTGACTTCAACACGAGGTCGTCGCGGTCGCATTCTATTTTGCAGATTAAACTAGCAAGTTCAGAACAGCATGCGACGTTGTCACTCTGTGATTTGGCGGGTTCGGAAAGAGCTACGTCTAGTTTAGAAAGAAGAAAGGAGGGGGCATTTATCAACAAGTCTTTGCTTGCATTGTCGACGGTTATAAATAAGCTCTCAATGGCATCCAGTGGGTCGACTTCGCTCGATCACATTCCCTACAGAGACTCCAAGCTCACAAGGTTACTCCAACCGGCGTTGTCAGGATCGTCGCTCATTCTGATATTATGCACTATACACTTGGGATCATTGAACACAAATGCACAGTCAGTTTCGGAAACTGCAAACACGTTGCGTTTTGCCGCAAGGGCAAAAGACATAGTCATGAATGTGCAGAAGAACAAGCCAGTGTTGGGTGACGGTGAGTCTGCCAAGTTGATTGAGGAGTTGAAACGCACGGTGGAATCGCAAAAGAAGGAAATCCTGCTTTTGGGCATGGCAAAGCCCGCAAACGGTACTGTATACGGTTTGGAGGACACTCGACTGCTTGAACAGTCGTTGAACATTGCTCAGCTCGAATCAGAGAATAAGATCTTGAACGAGAGGTTAGAGCACCTTACCCGGTTAGTGGACTTGCAAAAGACACAAACAGTGATTCTCAAGACTGACATATTGAACGATATACTAGGTTCTGGTTCGGACTCGCTGCATATTTCCACGGCAAACTTGGAGAACTTCTACAAGCACGTGCAATACGAGTCGGAGGAGCAGAAGGCGTATATAGCGCACCTCGAGACGCAATTGAAGTTTGCCTACCGCGAGAACTCGTTGACGAACAAACCCTCGAAGGAGAGTGAAGATAAAGATGAGGAGATTGCCCAATTGAAGGAGTTAATCAAAGACAAGGAACATCTCATCAAGAGTCTCACGAAGACATCGAAATTGCGTCGACTCGTGGATTCGAACTCCTTCAACGTGGAAGGGAAGATGGGTAAGGATGAAACATTAGGTGACTTGAGAAGCTTCAAGATTGGACCAAAGAAAAGCGAAGATCAGACGGAGCTTAAGGTTAATGTATGATATAAGATCACCGGGAATTGACATTGACGGAAGGTTTGACGAGAGCCACTTCTTGTCGCGTGCATCGGTGTACGGTTATGATCACGGATAATTGAGAATTTCACATATAGTTAGATTTAGAGCACGATTACACTTTGGATTGATCGATGTATTCAGATTATCAAGGTGTTTATAGCGAACTGATGAATTCATATAAATCGGCTGTTATCTTATCTGCGCTATTTTCTGCGATCTCTTTTTTAGGAACAAACGCGTATGGGACTTTTCAAATGGAAGCAAAGGTCTAAATCCGTCGGATCGGGTGAAATTGACGTGGCCCTGCCGCCTCCCCGAGACCGTGCATTCAGTGTTGCGGTTCCTCCGCATTCAGAGCCTGACTGGGACACGTATTCGCTCTCCCCCACGCATTCGAGAACAGATGACTCAATTGCGTTATCAGAGACGGAAACGCTTTTGCACAATCGGAGCCATGGCCAGGAACTCCAGGAGGTGTACGAGGACAACTTCACGTTGTACCATCCGTTTTTATTAAGGAGAATGAGGATTGCTGCATTGCATAATGCAGAAGAGTCGGCACTCACACGAACCACCGAAAACGCAATTGATTCGAGTAAGGACGATGACGACGACGACGCTTCTACGGTATTTAATGAATCGACTACACACTCGCAGTACATATTAGGCAAGTCGATTCCATGTTTCACCCTCAAACGGCTGTTGATCGTTGCCAGTGAGTTCATGAAATCCTCGCAGTACATTTTTGCCTGTGAGGAGCTGTTCAGTTTATTCAAGGAGTTGAGAAAGAATAGGAACCCAAGAGAAGTGTTTTTGTACACCAAGAACGGTGACGTGATATCCGTGAGTTCAGATACCAAGAGGCCCGCTGGCAGCGTGGTCGATACCAGACAGCATATCATACCATTAGATTATAAGATCAAGGGGCTAGGTCTCCCGTTATTCAAGATACAAGTGCCCTATCTCTCCTCGTTCAAGAAAAACACACCGTTTGTGATATTCAAGAGGTATCGTGAGAAACCATTACGTCCCTCGGGAGACGTGGGAAAAGAGGAGGCATTCGAGACTTACACATATTGCACAGTTTACACCAAGCACTTCCAAAAAGTGAAGCGTATAACGTTCCAATTCACGATTGAAAAGAACGGACAGACGAAGTCCTTCACGTTGTACATGTTCATGAGCAATTTCAAGCCATTCGCGGACTTTGTGTACCAGAACACCAAATTTCGCGTGCTAGGGACACCAATAATAACGACGTTGGGGCTCAATTACAACCCCAGCGTCAAGTTGCTTATCGTGGATCGAGGCAAGCCGTCCCTTTGTGACAACATGGTGAACAAACGAGCCAACTTTGAGTTCCTGAAGATCTTGAAGAAGAAGAAGTCCGACGAAGATGATCCTGAGCAGTCAGCGTATGTGACCTACGATGAAAACGACGCTTCCACACATATTAACCCATATCCTGATCCAGACAGTCCCCTTCTTCAGGACGACATGAGGCTTTTCCATGACCCGACCCTTTCGAGAGTCCAGTACATTAGTGACGAGATGCCTCCTTTTGGCGGTTTCAAGGACTCGATATTGTACGAAAAGAGCAACATCCTCCCCAAGAAATTTTCTGATCTTGGCCAAGTTGAACTTTACCAAGATGGAAGAAGTATTCCTGGGGACCTCAAGAGCACTCTCCTGGTGGATACCGACTCGTTGGTGTTGCTGTGTGTGTTGGCTACGATTCGCGAGATAGCAATTAAGAACGCTGGAAATGCCATCAACGCAGCACCCCACACAAGAGCCTCAGCGATGAGGGGCTCGTCTACGGTGATTGGAGCGGGTTTGTTTGTGTAGTTGCTAGAAATTAATGTCTGGGGACCAACCCAGGAAACGGTAACCAGTTATACTGAATGTAAGGAGGAATCCTCATTCCCTGTAATCATCCTAACATTTCCGGTAGTCAATTCTGATTGATTGCTGGAGGTTTAAAATTCTAATACACCTGATAATAAAGTATCGCTCAAGTACAGGTGCACATCGATCTTTATTGTGCCTACGTTCAATCACTGATAAGCATCAATTTTTGTTGGTATCAAGACGTCTATTCTGTACACAATTTTACTCCACAGGTTACGATGACCTAAACTCTACACCAAATCCTTCGATCCTACCTGATCGGCGAGCGAGAAGGAGATCTCGAATAGCGTCCTCTTTCCGAAAACTTTGATTCGGACTTGAATTCAGGTTCGCGCTCCCCATATCCTCTACCGCGAGCTCTATAGTCTCTATCCAGTCTATCTGCCCTTCTATCTATGCTTCTTCTTCTATCGGTGCTCCTCCTTCTGTGGTCGTCACGCTCGTTGTCGTATTCCCTGTATCCTCTTCTCTCCACACTGCGATCTCGCCTTCTGTCCCTGACATCTGGCCGGCCGTGTCTGCTCCTCACTCTGTCCCTGCCGGTGTGCGGATCAGACCTGGCCATTTGTACGACTAAACTGTCGGCAAACAGGAACCCTTTACCGTGCAAGTTCATTGCCTCGTCGCAGCTGCCAGCATCTTTGTACTGGACAAATGCGTACTTCTGAGAGTTGTTCCTCGGGGGAGGAATTTCGATTTTGACGAGGTCACCGATTCTGTTTGTTAGTATGTGGCATTGGCGACTACTTGTGTACTCACTTTTCAAATTCCTGTGCGAGATCAGCCGCACTCGTGACCTGGCTGAATCCAGTGACGTACAAAGTGTTGGACGGCATACTTGAGGAAACGATATTGCGTAGCAGTTTTTGCGTCACGCTTTCTCGCATGAGACTAATGTCACGTGACGTTCTCGAAAAATATAAATCTGAAGGTTTTAATTAAGATTTTGTGTAACCTGCATACACCAATTACCCAACAAAAAAGTGGTCTACTTCAACCAACAAAAAAAAGAAAGCACAGCCAAGTACCGAAAGAGGAGGCGAATTTAGTGCCGACGGCTGCAAAAGTAAGTTGACGCTACACTAATCTTCGAGGAGATTCCACACAGTAAGTTAGGGTTTCAACAAAGCCAACACACGTATTGTTGCTTTACATCGGCTGACATTTCAATACACAACAAAACTGTCAATGTTTTTGACCAAGTAGCTCCACTTTGACATTCGATTGCAACATCTCTATTTTCACCCTCGAGTATCCAGAGCATTATACCCTGTTTGGGACTCTTGAGAATGTGTGCTCACGCAAGAATAGCGCCCCCTCAATCCGCTTGGTGACCCTGACTTTTTTTTGACTATACTGCACAACGCCAGGAAAGGGGCTCACACAAAATAAAAATTGTAGATTCCATACAACTTTTTTAAGGTTCCACAAGTCCAGAATACATTTCAAATCACTTATTCAAAAATCACAACAGCAGGCAAACTACAATACAAGAGATTCAACCCTTTTGGCCCAAAATACTGACCGTGCTTCCGCCATGACCTCCTCTTTGACGGACGATACAAATACTATGTTGGACCATGGGTTCTTTCAAAACGATGAGCAAGATATATTGGATGAATTCCTCGACCAAAGGGTGTACGACTCTATAGGCACAAACACCCCCAACTCCGCCAGCCAGGTCAAGATGGAGAGTGAGTTGTTGGACGTTTACAGTCGCACAAACAGCAGCACCCATTTGACACCAGGCAACCACTACACCGCTGGCTTTTCGATCCAGGACGCCAGAAGACCAGAAAACGATTACTTGTACATGGACAACGACAAAAGTAACCACTCGAGTCCCGACCACAACGAGCAATCCTTTCTGCCGATCCAAGCGGCACCATCGCTGTCGTCGCAGTTGACAGACTTTGATGTGATTAGAGACGAATTGTCCAAGATTAAGTTTGGAAACTACTTCATGAACCCGTGTCCGCAAAACATCAACATCCCAGACCCGTCATATATCGATACCAGCCTCGACGACAAGTTACCGTACAAGTTGAACATTTCGAATTTGCCATCGTACTCGAGAGTCGAGACCCAGATCAAGATGAAGTTGACCTTGAGCCCTCCTCCGCCCGAAGCACTTTTGTACATCCCACAGGACTTGATCTCCAAGAACAAGTTTTGTCTCAACGAGCCCGTTGAGTCCTTGCACCCAAAGTTGAAGGAAAACTTGTTGTACCTTGATGCTTACGTGTTGACTTCCGACTTGAAGAAGTCGTGCAATATCTGCTCCAGATGCATCAAACGTGAGCAAAAGAGAGCTTCAAGAAGGAAGGCTGCTATGGGTATGGACGAAGAGTCCACGCCCGCAGACTCGCAAGGCGGTGCTCATATGACGACAGCCTCAGGTGTTGTCAAGAACAACCCAACCTCATGGGCAAACGAGAAGATGATGAAGAAAGCAATCATATTCAACTGCAAAGAGATCATGTCGTTTCCTCCACCAAATGGTTTGAACAACGGCCTGTCGAAATCCCTCGAATTGTCGGCCAGACTCATTTGTTACTGCAGACACCACAAGGAGTCCGATGGATTCAAACTTCTCTTCGTCGTGAAGAACAACAAGGGCGACGTAGTGGCCAAGCAGCTCTCGTCGCCAATTGTGATAATGGACAGGAAGAAGAACACCTCCATTGCAGCTAAGTCGCCAAGTTCATCGACGAACTTGGTCAACTTGGGACATGAAAGTGGCGTTAAGAGGAAACAAACCCAGAGTAACAGTAACAGCGAGAACGAAATGGAGCTACTTACTGGAGATATCAATGCAAGCTTGATTAACACTCCAGCTGCAACAGAAGTTCCCAAGCCTGATGACTTCGAAAGCGATTTTGTCGGTGCTCTTCAGCCATTGTCTCCCAACTCACTCGATGAGAGCACTTCGTACACAGACGACAGCCGTGGGTTGAAGAGGAAGAAGATGTCTGTGGATGAATCGTTCAACTCCTCGACAAACCCCATGTACAACGGCAGCGTTAATGGATTTTCCCCTTTGAGCAACAGTGATACCAACACATCCACCACACACCACGGAAAAGGAGGGTCGGTTGTGGCTGGGACCCAACAGGCACCTCAGCAAGTAACATTACCATCTATTCAGCGAATTATCCCAGCTCAAGGTCCCATCAGAGGTGGCATAGAAGTGACCTTACTCGGGTTCAACTTTCGTCCGGGTTTACTGGTCAAGTTCGGCGCAAACCAAGCTTTAGCTACACACTGTTGGTCAGACTCTACCATCGTGACCTACTTGCCACCTGCAAGCCAACCTGGTCAGGTGCTTGTGAGTTTCGAAAACCACGACAGCATGATGATGGGCGGACCGCAACAACAACAAATCTTCACGTATACCGATGATACCGATAGACAATTGATAGAGTTGGCATTACAAATCGTCGGGTTGAAGATGAACGGAAAATTGGAGGACGCCAGAAACATTGCGAAGAGGATTGTTGGCACCGACAACAAAAGCACTGCAGACTCCAATGCGCCAATGGTGAACCACGGTGGAAGTATTCAGAACTCAATGGACGAGTCGAACATCGAGTGGTTCGACAATGCTCACAGAGCGGTTGAGGAGTTGACCAAGCCCGGTTTGTCGACGCAGGATACTTTGATTAGCTTCCTTTCATTAGTGGACTTACCCAACTGTCCTATCATAATTCCAAACTGGCAGTTATGTAATTCTCAGGGCCAAACATTATTACACTTGGCGACTTTGAAGAACTACGGGCATTTGGTCAAGTTTTTGATCACGCACGGTTGCAAAATTGACACTCATGACAACCAAGGAATAACTCCATTATTCTTGGCGCTGATGTGTGGACACAGAGATCTCATCAACATCTTCGTCGACTGCAAGTCCAACTGGAACTTGAAGTTATCCAACAACAAGTACTTGGAAGACTACTGCGACTTGAATGTTTTAGACTTGTTCAACAACTTGAGGAGAGAGGACAATGACGCTGATGAGTTCGAAGTTGCCGACTCGTCAGAGTACAAGGATGGAAAGTTGAGCAAGAACATGAGCATGGACTCCCTTAACTCGATGTTCACTATGAATTACGGCCGCCACATCTCCAAGATGGTTATAGATAACAAGTGCAGCAACGAGCTGAGCGCCAAGAAGACCAGCTCAAGAAGTTGTCAAAAACAACGGGGTATGGTTGTCTCCAATTCGTCGGATGTGCAGTCGGAATTCGCTGATTCGGAGTTTGAATCCAATGACGACGAGTTTGCGGAAACTGAAGACTATGACGATGATTACGATGATGACCTCAGTTCTTTGAACACTAGTGAAACGACCGAGATTGTGGAGCAAGAGCCATCTCTGGCCGAACTGAGTACACGCGGTGGATTGTGGCAGAAGGTCAAGAACGTCTTCACTAACGATGAAGAAGAATCTCTCCCAACTTACGATGATTTATTCCCATTCGGGCCCTCTTCGTTCCAATCAAAGCTGAAGAGCCCCGATGAGGAGAGACTCAACCAAGAATCCAAAACATTTACAGGAATCACAACTCCACCCGTTGTCGCAGGAGATGCAGCGGACTCGGCAGCTGACGAAGTTGGCTCTGATTCTTCAGAAGATATTGTCATCTCATACATCAATCATCCAAGAAAGACATTCGAGAATGATAAGATGTTACTCTTCTTCTGGTTCCCGGCATTGGTTTGTACGTTAGCGTTGTTTTTCATGGTATCTGTCATGGGTTTCGAGATCAAGTTGATAGATTCTGTGAAGATATATGTACGTGACTTAGTGGGGAACATTTTCTTCGGAGACGAGAGAATAGGGAAGGTCTTCAGGAACGATATGAGAAGCGTGTTGGAGCCGTTGGTCAGTCGCGGCTCTTAATAATGCGACGGTGAGTTGACCAAAACTTTTATGACTGTAATGTTTGGACTTATGGCTATTTTTCATTTCTATATATTGTCTACTTAATTCTACATTTTTCTGGCTACACGTAATGATACTTAGGGAAGGAACGTAATTGCGGATTCTTACTAAAGGGAAAAAAATTGATCCAATTAAACTACGTTTGAACATAATCAAGACATGTCGCGATCGGTGATACTATTGAAGAACGCGAGCTCACCGAACGACCCCTACGAACAGAAGTTCAATGAGGAGGGCTTCCTGGCCTCGTTTGTTCCATTACTCACCCACACGCATTCAGACAGGGACGCAACGCTCGACTATTTGCGGTCTAAAGAGTTCGTGGAAGAATCCCCAACATTCATTATAACCTCCCAACGTGCAGTTGAGATGCTCGAAGACTTCCTTCTGGAGTTGGACGCTGACGTCAAAAGTATCATATTTAAAAAGAAGGGCTATACTGTTGGGCCAGCTACCTACAAAGTGTTGAAGCGCATCGGTTTCGAAGACGTTCGGGGTGGAGAAAAAGCTGGCAATGGTAAACTTTTAGCAGAGTTCATAGACAGCGAGTCATCACATCTCAAGTCGGAACGCATCATCTTCTTTACCGGAGAAATAAGGAAAGACATAATACCAAGAATGCTCAAGGGGTGGGGTTACAATTTTCAGGAAAGGGTTATTTACAAAACAGAGAACAGAGACGACATCGTGACAAATTTTCAGAAAAGCTTGACAAATGTGAGAGATAGTGCCGGAACATGGATAGTATTTTTCAGCCCACAGGGCACAGAGGCGATAGTGGAGTACTTGCGTGGAAACACAGAAGGGTTCAAGATTGCTTGCATAGGACCCACAACAGAAGATTATTTGGTAGAGGGACGACTTAACCCACACATCGTGAGTCCCAAACCCGAGGCTAACTCATTGGTCAACTCGATCATGGAGTCCTCGTAAAACGTCTACATTTGGCATCATGGAAGGTGCTAAAATATGGAAATAAATATACTCTCAATTGATATCGCCTAGAAACTCTTACTTGCTAGCATGTACAACTGAAATGATTTGCTCAACGACAGCTGGGTTCGACAAGGTCGAAATGTCACCCAACTGGTCTTCCTCGCCAGCCAAGATCTTTCTCAAAATTCTTCTCATAATCTTACCCGATCTGGTCTTTGGCAAATCGTCCACAAGCAAGATCAACTTTGGAGCTGCAAAAGGTCCGATTTCCTTTCTGACTGTCAAAATCAACTCCTTCTTAACGTTTTCCAAGTCCTCAGCGCTGCTCAAGCCCTGTTGAGCAAGCACCTCCTTCTTCAAGGAAACGTAAGCAGCAACAGCTTGACCAGTCAAGTCGTCTGCGTAACCCACAACAGCACTCTCAGCAACCAAGTTGTGCTCGATCAAGGCTGCCTCAATCTCAGCAGTAGACAATCTGTGGCCAGAAACGTTGACAACGTCGTCCACACGTCCCAAAATCCAGAAGAACCCGTCTTGATCCCTAGCAGCACCATCACCAGAGAAGTAGTGGTTAGGGTATGGCTTCAAGTAAGTGTCAATGAATCTACCGTAGTCGTTGAAAATACCCCTGGTGATCGATGGCCATGCAGACTTGATTGCCAACACACCCTCGGCGTTTTTACCAGTCAACTCCTCGCCGGTAGTTGGGTCCAAAATCTTTGGGAAGACACCGAAGAATGGAAGCGAAGCAGAACCAGGCTTCGTTGGAGTGATACCAGCCAATGGAGTCAACAAGTGCGAGCCCGATTCCGTCTGCCAGTAGGTGTCGACAATGTGGGCCTTTCCTCTACCAATGTTGTCGTTGTACCAGTGCCATACCTCAGCAGCAATGGGCTCACCAACTGAACCAAGAACTCTCAATGAAGACAAGTCGAACTTCTCAACGTACTTGGTGCCAGCTCTCTTCAAGAGTCTCAACGCAGTAGGGGCAACATAAAACTGGTTGACCTTGTACTGGTCCACAATTTCCCAGTATCTCGAGTAGTTAGGGTAGGCAGGAGTACCTTCAAACACCACAGAAGTGGCACCATTAAGAAGTGGGCCGTAGACACAGTAAGTGTGTCCAGTAATCCATCCAATGTCACCGGCAGTGAAGATGATGTCGCTCTCATGCACATCAAATGTATACTTGGTAGTCAAGAGTGCGCCCAACAAGTAACCAGCTGTGTTGTGTTGCACTCCCTTTGGCTTACCTGTAGAGCCCGAGGTGTACAAGAGGAACAATGGGTCCTCGGAGTTGACTGGGACAGGTGGGAAGTAGTTACCGTACTTGACCAATTCCTCATGCCACCACAAGTCGCGTGGTGCGTTGAATGGTACATGTTGGTTTCCAGTTCTCTTGAAAACGATAACGTTCTTAACATCTGGGCATTCCTTCAAAGCCTCGTCTACGATCTTCTTGGTCTCTATGGTCTTGCCGCCTCTCTTGGACTCGTCGGCGGTGATGACAATTTTAGAGTCACCGTCCAAGATTCTGTCCTTGAGAGAAGTGGAAGAGAAACCCGCAAATACGACAGAGTGCACAGCGCCAATTCTGACGATAGCTAAGAGGGTGACGATTGCCTCTGGAATCATTGGCAAGTAAACAGCAACGGAGTCGCCCTTCTTGACACCTAATTTAGTCAAGCACTGTGCCAACTTCGAGACATCCTTCAATAATTCTCCGTATGTGATAATTCTTCCCTCATTGACCTCGTCGGCCTCGTAGACCAATGCAGGTTTGTTTGGGTTCTTGATCGCCCAGCGGTCAACACAGTTGTACGATGCGTTCAATTGACCATTGAGGAACCACGAGGGCAAGTCGCCGTTCTCGAAATCATTCTTTGGGTCCTGTGGGAACCGAGCGACATCGAATGGTCTGTCCCAGTCGAGGAACTTCGTGGCCTGTTCGGCAAAGAAAGAATTGGGGTCCTCGATGGACTGCTTGTACAACTTCTCGTACGTTGCAAAGTCAGCCAAGTTGGGGGCCTCAGTCGATCTCTCGAAAAAGCCGCTAGGCGGGTCCAATTGTTTTTCGTGGTCAAGTGTCAAGTGGTCAGTCATAAGTAGTTTAAAAACTGTGTTCAAGGGAGGTTATTAGGGTTGTGGGTACGTTTTTATAGTTTTTTTGCCAACAATCCGCGCTCCACGGACTTTAGTGTCTGACTACGTTCATACGCCCCCACAAAATATTTACGATGCACTTTTTCTTGCCATATTAAATGTTGGATTTCCCCACACAGGGAAGAGTCAACTTTAGGGGACTATAGATCGTACTATACAGTTCCATGCGGTGCGACTCGCACCCCTATACAGTACCGACACCAAGTTCGCAATAATGTTTTACGCCCAGAATTGCCCCACACAGAACCGTTTTGTACTATGTGGTGAAAATTGTTACTGAAGAAATCTGGGATTGGCCCAGATTGCGAGATCCATAGCCTCCATCCAACCGATAAATTTTCTACCCAAGATATCCACGGAGAAAGGACCACTGATGAATGGTTGTTAGTTGATTACGTCATTGGCTGTTGGCTCGATGATCCGACAACCCGCTTTGTTAGATTCGCACTTACAAAATCCACAATTGGCCTTCCTCTCCTTAATGACCCCTTGCCCCACTATTTTTCACGCAGCATATTTTCCCCACTAGAGTGGGACAAGCGACGATCAAGTGCGGGTTTTAGTATATAGAGAGACGTGTGACAAGTGCAAGACAAAAGTAAGAATGATGTATTATTGTAGACTTGCACCGGACCAAAAAGCGGTAAATGTAGGCAGCAGCCGATATATGTTATCAATATATGGCGTAACAAGTACCCACCATGCTATCATACATGGCGTACCGAGTAGGTGCCCTTTATGCAATCACACAAATCGGAAAAAGATTGTTAGACCCCACCCCGTGCTACGTTTCGTTATTTGGTCTATTATTGCCTCTATTTAACCAATACCCCGTCCTGAGGTGTGTATTTATCAATGTTCTATAGGTTGTGTCTTCTCATCCAATCCAGTTATTATTTCTTGATGTTTCATGTGATGGTATGTACAAGTGGAATGCGATGTGCGTATGCTGAGCTGTTGAGTATTAAGAGTCTTCTTGGCCCAATCAAACGGATACAGTGTTATTGCTGTAAATTCCGAGCAGTGTGTGGCCAATGATTGACGGCAGTGCCTGATTCAGTTGTACCTGTTGTTGTTGTGGCTGCTGCTGTTGTATATTGTGTGCCTGTGGTACTCGAGTACTCTGGCGAGTTTGCACCTGCTGCGGGAGAGCCTTCTTTTCACTCTTGTGTACAATCGTGCTTTCGCTCATGTCTGGTGTCTTTTGTGGAGCTTCGTTGATTCTCGTGAAGTCGATGTTCTCGAGGATTTCCTTGGCTCCCCTCTGGACCAAAGCGTCACCGAGCTTGATGCCCAAAGCATCAGCCTCCTCTTTGGTGTGCACCACCTCTTCGATAGAACCCTCGACAGATCTCTTACCATCTGGGCTGACGATGGTGGCGTCGAAGGTCAACTTCTTGCTCTCCTCGTCGTATGTAGTCTGCACACCAATAGGGACAGAACATCCACCCTCCAAGTGCCTCATCAAAGACCTCTCTGCGTAGCAACGAAGTGTCGTTGGAACACACTCAATGTGCAGCAACAACTCCTTCATGGCAGAGTCGCCTTTTCTGATCTCAACTCCCAACGCACCTTGACCCACAGCATAGTACATCTCAGGCGCATCCAAGCACGTGGTGATTCTGTGGCCCAAGCCAACACGGATCAAACCCGCACTAGCCAAAAGAAGGCACGCGTAAGGCAATTCTGGGTCGTCCAACTTTCTCAATCTCGTCTGCACGTTTCCTCTCACAGATTCGAATTTGAGGTGGGGGTAGTACTTCATCAACTGTGCGGATCTCCTCACTGAAGAGGTTCCGACAGTAGATCCGGCAGGCAAGTCTGCAAGAGTCTTGTGCTTGCTCCCGGCCTTCATGACCAAAGCATCTCTCGGGTCCTCTCTCTTCAAAATGCAGCCCAACTCGAATTCTTCAGGTAAGTTGGTTGGCACGTCCTTCAACGAGTGCACGATTAAGTCCAACTGGGGGAATTCGTCGATCTTCTCCAACAACAAGATCTCTAATTCCTTAGTCCATAACGACTTTCCGCCGAACGAGTATAACGGCTTGCTCTGCACCTTGTCACCCAAGGTGCTCAAGGCCAAAACCGAGCATCCCAATTGTGGGAACTTGCTGAGGATTTCGGCCTTAACGAGCTCACTTTGCACGACGGCTAAGTTGGAAGCTCTTCCGCCAATCTGAACGTGGTTGTTTGGAATCTCTGGTAACGTCATTGGCATAGTCTTTTGTATGTGGTGGTATGTTTTGATGCAAAGTTTGTGAAGTGGTTACTGAATTGAAAACAAATACTAGGAATTCGAAGACTTCCTGGTATCTACTATGAATAATATTATAGGTGGATTTCAACTTTTTATAAGGCGTGAATGAAAAACGGGAAGCGAAAATTCATAGCTTGATCAAAAGAAAACTTTTTACAGTTTCTTTTTTTTGCGAAGGGGATTAATAATTACATGAGAATTTATGGCCCATCAACGAATCGCTTCGGCTCAGGTTGTGGGACCCCAAACTGCCCCAAAGTGGACGTACGGAATCTGCTTGTGGTCTGCTTCACGACCGGTGGGTTTTTTTCAGGGGTGAATAGCGAGGTAGAGATCCCCTCCGAGTAAAAAAATTCTTTGAAGAACCAATCATGTGCCAGTCAGTTGTAAGCTAGACCGATAATCATTTTCACACGATTTCATAGTGTGAATTTCCTAATTGGGCAGTTCCCCCTCGGGCCAGAACGGCTTTCTCTACTTCATATGCAGGAATATCTACGCATTTTTTATCTGTTTTTGGATTGCGCGAGCACCAATTTGCAACCACTACCACTGGTTCTTATCGTTGACAGGGTAACCTAATTTTCAGCGCACGAGAGACTATGAGTGTTATTGTTCATATGTAATCAGTGAATACTTTTCAGAGGTACTACTTGACAATTGTCCAATTAAAGTTTGAAATTTCATCCATGGGTATTTACATCGTTGCCACCATTAGTAGTCTTCGTATTCTGAATCAATCAGAACGTCGTCGTCATCCTCGATAAAGTCGATTTTAACTTGGTTGTCAAGCTCCGTATCCGTTTTGTACTCCTGAGAAGCGGAACGTGCTGTATACGCAATGGGGAACGGAGGAGACAAGTTGGACATGTTGGCCAATAATTCCTCCACTCTCTTCAAGCGCTCGATGATTTCGTCATTCTTCCTTTTCTTATTCGGTTCAATCACTGTACTATCGCTCCGCGGGTGATCACTATTGTTCGTGTCGACCTTCTCCAATGAGTTTCTCGGTGGTTGCAGTTTTTTCATGTGTGTTGATAAGTAGCCCGGAGTTGGCACTGGCGAAACTTGGGAAACTTTCAACGAGTCTGATGACCTGGTGTACATTCGTAAAGTGCTTCTAGATTTTTGGGCGAATAACCTTGATTGCTTTGTCACCCTCCTTATGCTAGAGTCCAAATGGCTGTATCTTCTTCCTTGTTTGGACTTTTGGTGCGTAAGCATGTCTAGCACACTGATATCATCATTATCATCCCCTTCGCCAAATACATCATCATAGTCTAGATCGTCATAGCCGAAATCTAGCATACCAAAGTCGTTGCATGGGGTGAATATGTTTGGTACCTTTGGTTGTGGCGCATTGGTTTTTTGTTTGGTTGTTACTCTATTGAGCGAAACCAACTCCTTGTCTTGGAAATAATCTTTTTCCTTATGGAATAGGGTGAAGAACTTCAAGTCTTCACTCTTCTTGTTGGTGTAAAATCCCGAAACGATCTTTTCGTGCACGAAAATCGCAAGCACAATAGGAAATTTGAAAATATTCAACATCTTCACGAGCACCCGCAGAAGCCGTGAGTTCATGGCATAGATTCCTGAAAATAACTTCCCTCCATTGGTGGATTTATGGCAATTCTCGTAGTTTGAAGAAGCTTTGAAATGAATGATCATATTCACAGTTTTTATGTAGTTGAATTCCTCGTGGTTATTTTGGTTGATCTTAGAGAAGACTCCACTCAAAACGATAGCCAACATCGAGCCGATAATGAATTGGATCAAGAAGAGATACGCCATCTGTATTATTTTGCCCAACGTGTTGTAGTTGTCCCAATTGTTCCATACTGACGGAGTGAATCCAAAGAACACTTTTACCATATCGAACATCACATCCAGGTTAGACGCGTTTTTGGATAGCGTTATGAAACTGAAATAGAACCCACTGATTAAAGCAAAGAACAAACAGCATAATCCCATCAAATTCCAAACCATCTTCTTCAAAGATAATGTAATCAAGTTGAAAAATTGATAGTTGTTGAAGACCACGAGGGACCTTGGAAGAAGAATAATTGAGATCAAACTGAAGGCATCGCGGAAGTATTTTGGTTTTGCAAATTTCAAGATGAAGGAAATATCGATCAACAATATCATTATTCCATCCATATGATTCCAGATCATTTTCTTGAAAAACACGAATTCAATGTTGAGTATCTTCATGATGAATTCGGCATTGAAGTTGAAGCCCATTATCCAAAACAAGGTCTCCACAGCACGGTGGAAGAAAGTGGGAGCCATGTTCTTGGGAGAAAGAATCAATGTGAAGTACAAAAACATAAAGCCAATAACTTTGAGGTTTAGTACAAGAGATTGATACTTTGGCACAACATTGGACCGCTGTATTACTTTCTGAATTGTAATCTTGTTGAAGTTGTAATTCTCGAAGTCAAGCAGTTCCCCTATCAATTCTTCGCTTTCCTCCGCTGCAGAACTGTCCTTATTAGTCCTCAAAATGAGTTCACCGTTGTAGAACATGTCCATGATCCTGATAATGATTGGTTGCGACAAGAACTTCTTCGATTTTGAGAGCACACTGAGCTCTAAGGTGTTGAATGAATACCTTTGATCTTGCTCGAAACACTCATTGAGCAATGTTGTTTCAAACAACATATTAATGCGATCGAAGTTCTTGTAAACCTTCAACATTCGTATTGCAAGCAACTCGCAGAATGTGGCTTTAGTCGTTAACAACTCGTACAAGATCAAGTTGTTCTCTGACTGTATAATGTACTCATACTTCAATAAAAAGAGCACGAAGATCAAACATGTTGATATGTCCGACTCGTCATTGCTATTCCTGCTAGTTGCATTGTAGGGGTCGAATCGTGGTGTTTGTTGGGGCGGCATGCACGGAACTACCTTGTTCAACCGTCTCGCTATGGTTTTGTTATTCAGAAGCTCAATTACCTTCTGCGTTATGGGCTTGACCAAAGATGCGTGAGTATCTGGCGATGTCAACTGTTCATATTTCAAGCTGAGTGTCACTCTTTTGTTTATAAGACTTTGTATGCGAAAGTAGAGGTATTTGAACTCAAGTTGTTTGTACTTCTGCTTGATAGCGCCTGAAGGTGTTATCGTTTGATTAGTCCTCGTTGTTGATATGCTGAAATCCCTGACTCTCATATTGAATGGGAAGAGTATATTCTCTGAGCTTTTTGCTCGCGCCTTCTTCTTCTACGCGATGGAGTACTGGTTTCAAATATCATCTCAGATATCTCTTGTCCCATATTTTTAGCAACCAAATTCCACAATAGGCAATTTTGACATGTAAACATAAATACTGGAGACAAGGAATGACTACGCAGTGAAACTACCGTCCCATCAGGGACCAAAACACGAGAGATTTATTTGCCAAACAGGCTGCATCGAGTGAAATTTACTCAGGTGAGTTTCCTAGTTGGGATCTTAATTAATACACTAAACTCGCTTAGACATCTTCCATTAGTGAATGAAAGGCAATATGAAAAATCACCTGGTTCACAAATGATGATACATGAGCAACAACGTATTTGTTCTCGGACCTAACAAGACTGTAAAAAATTGTAATAGACAATGGCGCTGACACGAGGTCATTGTCCATGATACTAAAGTATCTCCTACATTGTCTTCTGGAACGTATATTTTCTATTCAACCCCGAACCTCTCTATTAATGAATTCGTAGGCCTTGGAACCATTCTCATTTCCGAGTATCAGCTGGAAGCTATCTTTGTCCAACTTGACCAAATCTCGAATGTTCTTGACCTTCATAATAATCGCCTCATAGTTCATTTTGTTGATACCTGGGATCGACTGGATCAAATCTATCGGGCCTTCATTGTAGACCGGAGGACCCCCATCTTCCGTAGCCAAAGATTTATTGACACCCTTGTTCATTGCGCTTTCAACATCTGGCTCTTCTTGATTCGCCTTGAGTTGAATGAAAATCTGTGCAGTTTCATAAGGAGACGAAGACCAAATTATCTTTATCCTTGGAAAGGCAAGTAACAACAGCATGATTTTTGCCTGTATAGTCTTCTTGTTGTACATAGTAACATAAGGCTGAGTGGGGTTTGTTGTTCTGTGGTAGCGATACTCTGTGAAAGGGTCTAATGAAAACGACTTACCTTCCTCAAACTCAATCAAAAGAGTGGGAAACTCGTAGTACCTCAGCATTTGTTCACACTGCTGCATAAGTCTGCCACTATTCAAACTTTGGATCAAATCTGGAATGGCTTTCCTCTCCACGCATATCTTGGGAGATAGAATATAGTCCCCAACAGTGATCTGAAGTGGCTTGACCGAGATCCCAACTCGGTAGAGTAAGTTTGGCAAATCCGAACGGAACTCTCTCACATCCACCAAGACTTTAAGTTCGTCTGACTCTGTGCGGAAGTTCGCACCTCCTGCTATTCTGGTATTGAGCACCTTGTTCCTGTCGATCTTGAACTTGAAGTTGTCTTGAGATGTTTCAAAATGCTTTCCAAGAGAGGCCTTCTCCCTGATTAACCGCGTAAACGCTTCTTTCTCTTTCTTTATCCTCGATAAATGCTTTTCTTCTTCTATTGAAGAACCGTAGTACATGAAATACGTCTTGGCAGGGTGGTCCTTGTTGATAGCTTGGTAAATCTCGACCCTTCTGATGAAGGAAAGATTCGGCTCATACATTATAATGTACGATAGTGGAATCTCTTGGAGTAGAGCATCATTGGTTCTGTCGTTATAACACTGGATGATTATTTGTCTATTCGACTCATTGTGAGTAAGTGTGATTTTCCGTGGGATCCCATCGGTAACAAAAAGGCCCTCGGTGTCGTTCTCATTCTCGGACTCAGACTCGGTCTCCGAAGGAACCGCGATTTCCTCCTCTAGTTTCTTTAATATTTTGTCGTCAACCTCTGCGGCCTCACTGTTCTTTTCAACATTAGACCCAGAGTATAGCTTAGAAACTCTCGCCGCAGACGAGGCTCCTCTTGTCCTCCTCCTTTTGCTCGCAGGGTGGCCGTTCCTTGAGAATGTTTTCGTAATGTTCAACAGTTCGGGGTCGATCTCGTCATCACTTGGAGACGCTGACTTTTGGGGAACAGTATCACTCTGTTGCTTCTTTTCAGGTTCGTTAATTATCTTGATTAGATTAGTGACTTCCCTCCAGTTTTGGTAACTCTGAAGTTTCAGTGTCATGTAGCCCTTGAAGGAGACATCGTCGCCATCATTCTTCATGTACTGTAAAACCAGCTGGATTTGAAGGACTGCCTTCATACTCGAGCACATGATCAAGATGGATCCATTCTTGTCCTGGTTTATCGACTTTTCGTGCAAGATGTCATCGAGCAACATCCCCAACTGCCCCCACTTTGGGAGCTCCTCTAAACTGTACCCTTCCTTCAGACTCATTGGTTCCTCGAGTTCGCTGTCAACCAAGACACGTCGTCTTTCGGTGCTGACCCTACCCAACGCCCTTTCCTTTGCCAATGATATAATTGTGGCGGACTCATCCAAGTTCAACCACGGACTCACAGAAACTGTGCTTGCTCCATTTGAAGATTTTGCATGCTTCAAGTTCATATCGAGTATACCTTGGACTTCCTGGTAGAACGACAAAGAGTCAACACTCACGAGATCTTTGAGCAAATCTGTCAAAGTCCTGAGGTCGTACACGAGCTGTTTTGAAGTGTATGTCAAACGGTGCCAGTGTGGCTTGAGCGACAGGTGTATTCTATCCACGAATCTGGGGTCATGGGCATTTGCCAAGTCCCAATAATCGCTTGCAAGCTCTGGGTTGTGCCTCTTTAACTCAAGAATACATGCTCGTATGCACTCAAGGATCGCTGATTGTATCTTCTTCATCTTCGAAGTCATGTGGACATTGATTTCAGTAACGTTCCTGCGCAACTGGAGCTCTTCCTTCTGCCTCTGCGTCTTCCCTCTAAAACTCAAAGACTGCGATACCGAAACGTGGAATCTGGGCCACAAGAAGACATTGCGCAATCTCAACGTCCTCAAGGTGGCTGCCAATGGGGAAAACCCCGTGATCGACTCCGGTTCGTCAGACACAGCCTTAATAAATCCCCAGTCGTTTCCATCTCGGAATAGGTTGATGATGGATGCCTCGTTGGAAGTTTCGCGCACTCTATCCGCGTGGAGTATAAATAAACCAGTGATGTCTGCGGCCGAGAGAGCTCCTGAGAAAAGGTCCACTACTAACATTCTTGACGATACCGATATGACTCCACCCTTTTTGTAGGTTTCTCGCCTCTTCGCAATGGTATTATGCGAATGAATAGTGATCTCCACAAATTCAGGCTCGGAGTCAAAGTCATTGTCGAGCCAGTGCAACCCAATAAACTCCTCCTTTATCCGATCCACCTCGTCCAGGCGGCCATTGAGCAAGATAATAAGACTTCTTTTGGTCACGCTTTGGCTTCTGGGACCCTGGAGCGTCACGACTGGAGACATCAACGCGTGTAGAAGATTCGCACTGATGATATCCCAGCCTAGCCCCCTCCCTAGTATCAATAAACCGTCCTTAGTGAGCATATCCTCTGCAATTTCTCTCTGGTACTTTAGTGGTAGCGTGCAATTGACCGTTCTCTCTGGGAATATGGGCGTGATCTCAGATTCAATAAGTCTCACTGGGATCGCAGGATCTTCCACCGGTTGTTCAGTTGGCAAGATCCGAACCTGGATGCTTTCCTCTAGTTGGTTTACGACATCTTCTTGGACATCTTCTCCTTCAATAAACAAGGACATTATTGCATAGTTTAGCAAATATGGGTTTGAACTTTTTTACGCGTGGGATCGCAACAATGTCTGCAGCACAGAGGGCAAAGTTCATACCTACCGATGACCTCTCCACCACCTTGGAAGAAGCGGTTCTATTTCACATAATACACATATTCAACATCTCAAAGTCCAAACTCAATCAACTTGATGACTGGCGAGAATTCGATAACCCCAACAATGTGTCTGTTGATCGACTTGAGAAGTCCAAAGTTGTGCGAGAGGTGAACATCGACGACGATGCGTCTGTGCACAAAAAGATTCATACGCCGGATAAGTCCACAAACAAGTTGCTCCTTCGTGACTTTAGCGAAAACTACTCCTTTGCCTACGAGGTGAGCTCGTTGCCTTTTTTGCGAGAAAACGCCAAAACAGGCACGCCTTTGGGCTTACAGTTGGGGGGAAGGCTACTAGTGAAAGCAGGTACAATGGTAATCAATGGTGTACTAATGCTTAATCGCAATAACTGCGAGTACTTGGGGATAGATCTGGCTGACAAAGCTCTCTTCGAGACTTTGAACACAGGCATAGTCCTGAAATATATAGAAATGTTGCAGACTGATCTCAAGTAAGTGGGGTCTGTTCGAAGGTTAGTGTTGGGGACAGGTCAAGTCTATGGGAGGACGGGTCAAGCCATCCTAGTTCACAACTTAGCCTCTTTCCCAATTACTAGCTATTCGCCAAGCAAGGCATCCCACAAACCAAAATCATCCATGAAATCATGATAAATGAAACTCACCAAAACGTAGTCATTGCGAACATTGTTGAGTAACTCGTAAGACTTAGTTGTAGTCTTGTAACATCTCGCCCACTCTAACCACAATGCGAACGCTTCTTCGTTCCATGCTTTGAACGACTGGTAGTCTATGATAGTTGGCTGCAAGACCTCGTTCAGTGGAAATACACCCCAAGTGATGGCATTCTTGCTGATGTGCAAGGGCAAATTGGACTCAATGTGCCCCGATGCATCACCCACGTAGTAGGTGATGACATTGCTTTCAAACTGAGGCTTCAAGCGCGGTAACAAGTCGTTCTTCCACTCGTCTCTAGGAATGAAGAGCTCGACAAATGCTTTCTGGTAAACGATACCGTTCTTAGGACCCCACCCGACAATTTTATCGGACGACGGCTGGCCGTTTACTGCCGGCTGAGACGACAACGAAAACCAGCCCTTTCTGTTCAAGTCTGACAATTGTTCTTGTATCAACCCTGTTTCAGGCGATAATTCACCGTTCACCCAAGGTAACGTGTCAATCAAACCTGACAAGTACTTAAGGAACACCTTGGTGATATCTTTGGTGGTCTCTGGGTTCCCCCAGTTGCGTCTCACTTCCTCATCTGTGTTGAGCTGCAAGCTGCCATAGCCGTCCATTTCACCGTAAGCTGGGGAGTTGGAATCACCGAATCTACCGTTCGGAAAGTCATCCCAGGTGGCATCCTTACCGAGTGCACCCTTTCCTGTACTTATATCAATCAAAACTCTCTTGTCGTTGATCAACGCTTTGCTTACTAGGCTTCTTTGCGCTGGTGATATCGCTTTGTTGACTGTCAACTCGTTCTCGTTTACAATCGAGGACTGTCTCCGCAGCTTGACTGGTTTGACGAATTTGCTCGAGTCCTCATCGTCTGACACAATGGCCTCGTCATGGTTGGTGGTATCGGTCTCAGACTGGAACACAGAACCTAACACCTTTGAGTTGAGCACAATCGAGGCGACGGCCTTTTCCAAGTTCAAGGAGTAGAAGTGGTATCCCTTGACTTTACTGCTTCCTTCACTGTCTATCCTCTCGATGATGTCAGACAACACCTCGAAACCGATACGCTTGACCTCGTCATCGTTTTTAACGTTTGGTGCGAGTCTCTGCTGTATCTTCTCAGGAATGGATGCATGCGACAACTTTGTGGCTCTAGTGAATACCTGGAACGTGGTCACAGGCATGAGACCAGGTATAATGATGATATCTGATAACCCTGGCTGCGAACGCACGAGCTTTTCGTAGCTTATGAACTTGTTCACGTCGTAAAACAACTGGGTGACGATAAAGTCCGCACCAGCTTGGATCTTCTCCACTAGGTATGGCATGTCTTTCACGGGATCTTGTCCCGAGATTCCAGCTCCATCAACATGACCTTCGGGGTATCCGGCAACACCGATGCAGAAGTAGTCCCCGTGTCTGTCCTTGATGTACCTGATCAAATCCACCGCAGTGTTGAAGTCACAGTTTGGCGTCCAGTACTCCTGAGTACGAGGAGGATCGCCTCTCAAGGCAAGGATGTTCCTGATGCCGTTCTTCTTGGCCTGGTCGAGTGCATCGTCGATGATCTCCTTGTTGGTGTTGGTGCATGTCAAGTGCAAGACAGTGGTCAACCCGAGCTCATTCTGACAGATGCTGGCCAAGTCGAGCGACTTCGCACTTGTGGAACCACCAGCACCCCAGGTCACCGAAATGAACAAGGGGTTTAATGCCAGCATACGGTTCAACCGCGCAAGTAAGTTCCTGAATCCAACATCCGTCTTGGGAGGAAAGAATTCAAACGAGATGAACTTCTCATTCGACTTCAAAGAGTTCACTTTCTCTTTGACTGTTGTCATATTAGCTCTCTATATTCTATGGGATACGATAAGCTCCTGATAAGACCGTGTAGTTGCACAATTAGAAATCGAGTTGTCAATCAAATCAGGCTGCAACTTAGATCGCCGACCTAAAAATTTCGTGAGGTCACGTGAGTCTATCAATTTTTGACTCCGACGCCGATGAGACTGTTGGAACTACACCAAACGCGTATAATACAACGGCCCTGTAAGTATGGATATTAACTAGTATAAGCAGGTTCGGTATTAAGCGTTAAACCGCGGAGACCTCAGGCAAATTTGATGATACGTAGGCTTGATATTCAGCATTAAACAGCAGATCGTAGGCAATCTTGTTGCTATCGATAAAAAGCTATGAGGTGTACTCTAACACAGCCCGCCAAATACCACATTTCAAAGGTTTGATTTCACCCCTTTGCGCTGCTCATCATGAGCTAACCGACTCAACTAAACTGCACTATATTCTCCTCTGTTTCCACCTCCAGTGACCTTCTCGATAATCTCCTTCACGAATGCGGGCAATCCTCTCACCAATTCCATGAAGTTTTGCACCACTTCGATCAAAGCAGTCTGGAAATCGATGGAAATTCCCTTGTTGTACTGATACCAAGCTCCTCCAATAATGTAAAAACTGAGGAACAACACCAAAAAGATAAATATCCATGTGAACCAGCCCCAAGATTCACCGCCATCAGTGTGACTGGGCTTCTTCTGCTTCTCTTTATCCTTCTTGCTTGTCACACAAGCAGCCTTGGTCTTTACAGTGAACTCCAAGTCATGAGTGCCAGTCCTCAGAATGATAGGCTTCTCGTCCTCGGAACAGAGGAAAAGAATGTTTGCACTCACCATGATATCGCCCCACTGTATAGGGCCATACTTCACGGCAACACTCTCCTTGTCGTCGGTTGAAACAGTGTAGGTGGTCTTGGTTTTAGGTCCAAAACTGAAGACTTCCGATACCACATTTTTGCTGGTGTCCTTTGAGTCCACGATAACAGTGGAGATGGCACACACCTCGGAATCCTTCGGGCACAAGTCCACGTCTTGATTTATTCCTTCGCAAACTCCAAAATACCAAGTTGAATTTGTTGATGTAGGGGGCGTGTCGCTGATCACACTACTAGAGTAGACCCCACGGATGCTCTCGAAATTGAATTGCTTTAACTCATCAGCCGAACAGTCGAGTGCTAGCGCGGTCGAAAACAAGCCTAACGTTGCGATGTTTTGCCACTTCATTCTTGACAAGTCGTTCTAAAAATGACGAAGATTTATTGACGTGGTGGTCGCGTGTGAGGTCATGTGCTTCTTACGTAAGATCATTTGATTAGGTAATAAGCGTGATTTTGTCTATTATGTAATAGAAGGCATATTATGAATGTATTACATAATATGTGTAATCATGTGACTCCCATTCCCGTTGCGGATTGATTCTCCGCTCCCTACCCCCACGCAACCTCGGGAGACTACATGTGATTACACTGGATATATATACTACTTTCTTCCACACCATTTTACATAAGATAATTTCTTATAGATAAATATTCCAACATGGTGAAAGTTACTGTCTGCGGTGCCGCCGGTGGAATCGGCCAGCCATTATCCTTATTGTTAAAGTTGAACCCGAATGTTACTGAATTGGCTTTGTTCGACATTGTGAATGCAAATGGTGTTGCAGCCGACTTATCACACATCAATACCCCGGCTGCTGTCACGGGTCACCAACCACTGAGCAAAGAAGACAAGTCTAGTATTACCGCTGCTTTGAAAGGAACCAACTTGGTTGTTATCCCTGCTGGTGTACCCAGAAAACCAGGTATGACCAGAGCTGATTTATTCAATATCAACGCTTCGATCATCAGAGACTTAGTGGCAAATATTGGCAAGACTGCTCCAGATGCTACAATCTTAATCATTTCCAATCCTGTGAACGCCACAGTACCGATCGCGGCGGAAGTGTTGAAGAAGTTGGGAGTGTTCAACCCGCGTAAATTATTTGGAGTCACCACCTTGGATTCTGTGAGGGCGGAGACTTTCTTGGGCGAATTGTTGAACATAAACCCCACCACCTTGAAGGGTAAATTATCTGTCATTGGTGGACACTCTGGAGACACTATTGTCCCATTAATCAACTTTGAATCGTCCATTGCAAGCAAGACTGCAGCGATTCCACACGCAGATTACGAAAAATTTGTGCACAGAGTGCAATTCGGAGGTGACGAGGTTGTCAAGGCAAAAAATGGTGCAGGTTCTGCCACTTTGTCTATGGCCTACGCGGGATACAGGTTTGCTGAAAATGTTTTGAACTCACTCTCCGGGATCTCAACAAAGGAGAAGCTTCCAGATTCATCGTACATTTACTTGCCGGGCATTCCCCAAGGTAAAGAGTTCTCCGCAAAATACTTGGATGGTGTGGACTTCTTCTCTGTTCCTGTCTTTTTGGAGAACGGTGAAGCGAAGTCGTTTGTGAACCCATTTGAGTCATTAAAGGTTAACTCTAAAGAAAAAGAATTGACAAAGACTGCCTTGAAGGGCTTGAAGGACTCCATCGATCAGGGATCTTCATTCGTAACTGGCACAAAGTTATAGTTAATTAGATTCAAATATACGTGGAGATGATAACAGAGGAACTCTACTACTCTTCAAAACTTGCGCTTGCGTCCCCTTTTTTTAATGGCACAAAGCTATGGTAAAAGTTCGTGGAGTCGGTCTGATGTCTACCATTGACAAAAAAATCACCAAGCTTGCAAAAAAATGATCTAGCCGAGGATCGAACTCGGGGCCTTTTCGGATCTCAAGTAAACTTGTGAACGAAACGTGATAGCCGCTACACCACTAAACCAATCTGTTGAAGTGTTGTCGACTACTTTCGAATCACAATTGACAATTCACGATAGAGAAAAATCGATGAATTGGAGTGTAACAAGACACCAGTATACCGTAACGGCCAATTCGTATCGATTGAGTTTGCCAAGTTCAAACCCTACCAGAGCCAAATGAACTTGCGATAATTCAAAGTGTTCTTGAACATGAGTTAGGGTGAAGGTTAGATGGTATGTGAAGATGAAACATTAGTAACCTCGTACGTCGGTAATAGTATTGATAGAACCTAAAGAATGGCCCGTAGGAAGCCAAACATCAAAAAAAAAAAAAAAACTGCTTGATCTAGCCGAGGATCGAACTCGGGGCCTTTTCGGGTCTCAAGTTAACTTGTGAACGAAACGTGATAGCCGCTACACCACTAAACCTTGAAGCTGACATAATAGTTGTCCCTATAGAACCCTAGAAGTCAAATATTGATTTCGGCATTTCAAAAAAATGATCTAGCCGAGGATCGAACTCGGGGCCTTTTCGGATCTCAAGTAAACTTGTGAACGAAACGTGATAGCCGCTACACCACTAAACCACAATGTGTTGTCACTTAATGGAATAAATGCGCTTTATATTATAAGTTCACTGAAAAGATGTTAAAAGCAAGAAGATTCTTCGAATATTAAACCAAAACTAATCAAAATTACAATAAAAGAGATTGAAGTTCACAGTGAGATATAGTAGTTCTCAAGTAGGTTGTGGACTCTTTTTAAAGGGACGTCGCTCATAGAGAGCTCTAGGTGCACTTCTTGGAGAGCGTTTCTAATGTGTGATTTTCTTCGAGAAGTCTCGGATATATTTGGCGCGTACAATAATGCTTTTGGCATTTTTTGTCGAGTCTGAGAGAGCCTAATTATGTATCGTGTGATTTATACTGGTTGCGTAGCGGAAGTTAACTTGTGGCTGCCAATTTGCAATGAGAGTTGCCGGTTAGTTTTTTTTTACTTGCTTGGAGGAGGGTCTATATCTGTTTAGTTGATGTGGTTGAAGACATGGAATTGATAACATACAAGATGCCTGCGTAGCGTAATGGTTAACGCGTTTGACTTCTAATCAAAAGATTCCGGGTTCGACTCCCGGCGTGGGTTCATTTGCGGTTTTAGCTCAGTTGGGAGAGCGTCAGACTGAAGAGATTCAGTCACAGTTAATCTGAAGGTCCTGTGTTCGATCCACAGAAATCGCAATTTTTTTTTTTTCGAATATCTATGTTCGAGAACAGCTTTTATATTATGTACCTTGTCGATTATATAGTTAAACACTTATTGTAATTATAGTTCCACGTACTTCGTGATAGAAACGAGACCAGACAAAGCATTAGCGTAAGTTACGTGGTTAGGGGAGTAATGAAGGAGCTCATCAAATGCTGGGATAGGAGATTGAGAAATCCTTTTGTCTGCGAATGGTGTCAAGTCAGCCCAGAGACACTGCAATTTTACTCCCAATTTGTGGAGTGTGACTTTTTCAATGTCGACAGAGTCGACGTCAACAATGCTTGGAGCCCACTGGAACCCAACGTGGAAGTCGCTGCTCCAACTTAACTTTTTGAGTTGGATATCGTCAATGCCCTCCAAGTTTTTATAGATGTAATTTCCCTCCTTGTCTGTAGAGAATCCCTCAGGGATAGCGCTTGCCTCGACATCAAGGCGAGATTCTGTTCTGTTCTTTGGTTGTGCGTAAATTATCACAGTCTTCACAGCTGCATCCTTACTACTCTGGCTGTTGAAGAATTCAGAGGTTGCCTCACTTGTGTTGAAGCTGAGGTTACACAATCGGTTCCTGGGAGCCTTGATCTTGATTTCCCCAGTCAATAAGCCGAACGGATTGTTGGAGGAGGAGTTCTTGAGGAATTCAACTTTAATGTAGTCGTCAAGGGATTTCACTCCTGGGGCTAAAACTGGGGTCAAATCGGACTTGTAAGTGATCTCTTGCATACCGTCGCCAAGCGCGCTGACAGACAACTCTGTCTTCGACTTCTTAACGGACGGCATGTCAGCCAAGATGTCATATGCAGGACTATTTTCTCTTGCCCGCACATGTACGAACGATTCCGTGGCAAAGGTGCTCAAGTCAACACTTTGATAAAAACGTAACTTTAATGGATTCAACTGATCAAATGCAGGCGCACTCGTTACGGAGATGAACCCAGCCAATGAAACCAAGAAAAGGACTGCGAATATAACTCTGTTGAATTTGAAAATGAAAGGAAGAAACGGCACAACCCATGTGATTGCGGCAATCTGCGCGAAGTCGTAGAGTAATTTTTCACCTTTCAAAGACTCCTGTGGAGTTTTATTGAGGCCGTCCAAGATCAAGCTCCCAGCTTTGTAGATAATGAAGGACGACAATGGTACAGTGACCAAGAACTGTGGTAACCAGTCATAACTGAGGTACTTGGCTTTCTCAGTGGGGTCGCTGGAGATGGATACTGACGACGACGATACGTCGTCTTGAGACTCCCCTTCGGTACCATATGTAGCGTGGTCCTCATCTAACAAAGAGCGCGTTTCCTCATTGGAAGCGCGTACTGTGGACTTGGTAAAAGTCCACCCGATTAATCCGAAAAACACGCCCGTCGCTTGGACGACAAAAAGAAGCAGCAAGAAGAACTCCCCAGTGTGGTCGTCGCCGAGCTTGTTGTGAGCGAGCTTGTAAGTAGACAAAATCAATGCTATCCAATTGACAAAGGAAATTTCAATCAAAACGATAAGTTTTTCATCATGGTTGACGATCTTGCCGTATCTTGAAAATATGAGGTTGATACCGTTCAAGATTACCAAGTTCATCAATGCGAAAGTGACGGCCAAAGTGAAGAATAACGTGATAATTGAGGAGTTAACTACGAACTCGTTGCTGGAAGCAATAAAGTCGGAAGCAACCTTCAAGACAATTGACGACAAGACAAAGGACAATGGGAACTTGACAAAGTTGACAAAACTCCACGTCCAGTTCTTCCTGTAGTGGAGCACAATAGACAACAATGGGATTGAAAGTAAAGGAACCAACACAAGCACAACAATGTTGAGTTGGACGATCTTGGAGGTTGGGAGTGCAAAGAAGTAGTTGGCGATACTAGTGAAGGATGCAAAGTCCAAGTCCGAGTTTGCCTCATCGCTGGTGTCCAAGTCAATCTTGGTGTTCAAGCTGTCAACGAAATCAAGGGAAATCGACAACATGTGCCACAAGGATTTGATGTTAACGTTATTAATGTTGTCTCCCCTGGTGTGATAAATATCTCTTGGTTTGTAGAATGCAACGTCCAAGCCCCTCAAGTTTCCCCTATCTCTGTATACGACGTAGTCAGTTTCACTGTGAACCAAACCATTGTTGAACCCCATCTGGAAGAGGGAAGATGCAAATGGGTATCTGACCCCCTTGAAGTACTTGACGATGCCAAAGTCGGTTCCTCTGAAAAGAATTGCTTTGCCTCCAGCGCCGGTTCCCTCCAAGTTCAAGAAGTACCGAACCTGCTTGTACCATGGATGATTCAAGAAGGCGCTAGCGCCGTTCAATCCGAATTCTTCGTCGTTATTGAAATTGAAAATCACTGTCCTCTCTGGCTGTTTGCCGGTGGAAAGCGACCTGAGAACCCCCAACATGGATGCAATGCCCATACCATCGTCGGTAACACCTGTGCTGGTTGGAACAGAATCGTAGTGGGCGCTAAGTAACAATGCCGGGAGTTCGCTGTCGGTACCATTGACCCTCACCAATAAGTTGTTGCTCTCATAGTAGATGAGGTGCCTTGGTGTAGAGAACTGTGAGTGGTACAAAAGGTTGTTGTTGAAGTCCAAGTCATTGTCCCACTCAATGTACGCCTTTTTCGATGCAAGACCAGCAATAGTTTTCTCGAGGTAATCGTGAACCAAGTCGCTGCCAGTTGAGGCGTAAGTGTGCTCTTTTTTGGCAATCTCCTGGAGGTCTAGCCATGAAGCCTCCAAAACCTCCTTCTCCCCCTTAGCAGAGGGCAAATCCACAGTGTAGTCTAAATTGTTCTCGTAAGATGCAAAGAGCACAGTGGCAACCACAGTCAATAACACCAAGAGTGTCAATGATGTCTTGCGGTATCTGAAAGTGCTTCTCAAAAAGTCCACAATCATTGTGGAGTAAGTTAAGCGAGTGAGTGAAGCTTAGTATTGAATTGCTCTATTTTTTTTCTTTTTCTTCCATAAAAGCGACCTATTTGGGGCGAAAGAAGTTTCCAATATCAGCGTCTACACTAATGCCGACTTTCGCACCATTAAAAAACGACTTGATTCTTAGGGCAGCCAAGGGCGAGAAGGTTGAAAGACCGCCTATCTGGATCATGGTATGTGTTGCTCTTTTCGAAATTCATATATATATACGTTCTCAATACTAACAGCTCCAGAGACAAGCGGGCCGTTACCTTCCAGAGTACCACAAGGTTAAGGATGGAAAGGACTTCTTTGAAACATGCAGGGATGCTGAGATTGCCTCTGAGATAACTATCCAGCCAGTTGACAGATATGATGGCTTAATTGATGCTGCTATCATCTTTTCTGATATTCTCGTTATTCCGCAAGCAATGGGCTTCGAGATCGAGATGGTCGATGGCAAGGGTCCAGTCTTTGTATCGCCATTGAGAAGTCCTCTGGAAATGTCCAGGGTTATCATGAAGCCAGACATCTTGAAGAGCTTGGACTGGGCTTTCAAGGCCATCACATTGACCAGAACTAAGTTGAACGGAAGAGTTCCACTTTTGGGATTCGTCGGTGCTCCATGGACACTTCTTGTGTACATTACTGAGGGACAGGGCTCCAAGATGTTCAGATACGCCAAGGAGTGGATCTACAACCACACCAAGGAAGCCCATCAGTTGTTACAGGCCATCACCGATGCCTGTATCGAGTTCCTTGCTCAGCAGGTTGTTGCGGGTGCTCAAATGTTGCAAGTCTTTGAGTCGTGGGCTGGAGAGTTGGGTCCGTTTGAGTTCAATGAGTTCTGTTTGCCATACTTGAGACAAATCGCGGCCAAGTTGCCAGGAAGATTGCAGGAGTTGGGAATTAAGGAGAAGATCCCATTGACTGTTTTCGCCAAGGGTGCATGGTTTGCTTTGGACGACTTGTGTGAGTCTGGATACGACACAGTTTCTTTGGACTGGTTGTACAAGCCAGAGGACGCTGTTAAGGTTGTCAACGGTAGAAGGATAACCTTGCAAGGCAACTTGGACCCAGGTATCATGTACGGTTCTGATGAGGTCATCTCCCAGAAGGTTGAGCAGATGATTAAGGGCTTTGGCGGAGGCAAGCAAAACTACATTGTGAACTTCGGCCATGGGACCCACCCATTCATGACGCCTGAGAAAATTTTACATTTCTTGAAGGAGTGCCACAGATTTGGCAAGCAGTAAATATTGACATAATCGAGAAGCTCTAAAGAGACATTTTAATGGTTGTTAACGAATGAAAGTGACTTTCAAGTAGGTTTCAAGGACAAAATGACTTTTAGTGCGGAAATGTAGAATTCATTATAAGTTGGCTCACCTTGAAGGGAACGCAATGAGTAATTTCAATTCAAGCACTGCAAAGCAACGATTTCTGTACCGCAGAAAGTGGATACAAACATGAAGTCAAGTTTCGGTGGCAACATGACTCAACTTTTTGTATGCTTGTATTCTTTTTTCAAACTGTATAAATTCGGAGGCAAACCGATCTGAAAATCAGTTCAACCATGTTGACGTCACAACCAGAACGAGGCAACATGTATGTCTATGATATGGAGAGCTCGATAAAAGACTCTCTTGAGTTGATATACTTCAACTCTTTGACGCAAGAAACAGTTCAACCCATCACGGAACCCGAGCAGACGGCTGAGAAGGTTGCTATCCACAAAGACAACGGCTACTTCAAGTCGGACTTGCATCGCTTTAACTTGAAGAGGGTGTTGAACAATCTTCCAGAACTATCTGAAGAAGAATTCGAAGACTTGCTTGAGCGACAGTCCATTGAAAGTCTTTCGGGAAGTGAAGGCGAAGAAGACGAAGAGGAGCCAGAGACAGACTTGAGATTACAAGCACTCATGAACCGCGTTTCGATCCAATCCGCCGCAAATGATGACGAAGAAAGTACCACGAGTTACCTCAACACAAAAACCCCTTTCATTATGCTCTCATCGCTGAAGTTGCCACAAGACAAAGGGTTTGGTGTGTACAAATCGTTGTTCAGCGAGAAGGAGTTATTGGGTAACCCATTGGAGACTTTGCAGGGCATGTCGAAGATGAAGAATGGAAAGTCTGCATTGCTCATGATTGGAGGTGGCCACTTTGCTGGGGCGATTATTTCGCACACACGCAAGAGCACCAAAGGGAATGCGCCAAACATGAAGGATTCTCTTATGGAACAGTCAGTTGAAGTGCTTGCTTCCAAAACTTTTCACAGATATACCACTAGAAGGAAGCAAGGTGGATCGCAGAGCGCCAGTGACAACGCTAGAGGCAAGGCGAACTCAGCTGGTTCGAGCATTAGAAGGTACAATGAGCAAGCATTGATCAAAGAGGTGAGAGAACTTTTGGACCAGTGGAAGGGGCATCTCAAAAATTGCTCGACGATATTCATACGGGCAAATGGACCAAGCACGCGAAAGATATTAGTCGGGTATGAGGGAGCTCAATTGGCGAACAATGACGCGCGAATTAGAAGTTTTCCATTCACTACAAGGAGAGCGACAGCTTCGGAGTTGAAGAGGGCATGGGTAGAGTTGACATACTTGAGAGTGCTAGACTTGCCTAAGGTAAACGAGAAGGCAAAGAAGAAGTTAGAGAGGGATTCACTGCCAGCGATTGAAAAGGAACAGAGGGTTGTCGATGAGTCGCCAAATGATATACGCACGAACGAAATAACGGCACTTCTCAAGAAACAGAAGGCGCCGAGGTTGTTGGCCTACTTGAAGTCCAATAACATTGATCCCAACACGTTCGAGTTGACGCCGCAGAACAAGTATTCTCACACGCCTACAATTCTTCATTTTGCAGCCAATAATGGCTTGAGTCACATGGTATACATCTTGATGAACAACTTCAAGGCGGACCCCACAATCCAAAACCAAGGAAAGCGGAGTGCGTTCGAAGTAGCAACTGATGATCAGACGAGGAGAGCGTTTCAAGTTGCGAGATTCAAGTTGGGCGATGACTTCTGTGACTGGGAAAAGAGTAAAATAGGACCTGCGACCTCGAAGGAAGAGTTTGATGAGCTCGACGACAAGGAAAAGGAAAGAGTCAAACTTGAGAAGCAGGCGTTGATACAAGAGGAGATGGACAAGAAGATAGAGAAGGCAGTACGCAAACCAAAGTTTTCTGCTAACGGGTTGGCTGTCGGCGGTTCTTCAAACAATCTAGGTGACTTCACAGGTTTATCTGATCTGCAAAAGATGAGATTAATGAGAGAGCAGAGGGCAAGGGCTGCAGAAGCAAGATTTAAAAAGTAATTATAGATTATAGACTAATATCCACTTTTTTCGTAAGTCATTAAATAGGTGAACGGGCAGTCTTTGTTTTTGATTATGTTCGTGAGCACCAGGTCGTTCATTTGTTCATCTTGAACAACATTCGAAGGTAAGAAGTGTTTGTAATGGCGGAGGGCACTGATTCCTGAAACCGCCAGTTTGGTCTCAGCAACGTCGATTTTAGCCATGAGGTCTGACGCAGAAATGACGTTCTGATCTTCAGTTTCATCGGTGTCAGTATCAGGGTCTTCCACATCCTGCAAGGTGCCGTCGTGATTGCAAGTACACCGTAGTAAGTCATGGGTGTTCGAGTTCGTCTTGAAGTCAACTCGAAAGATAGTCTTCAAGTCATTATCATCGAAGTGGTTTGTGGCCGAGTTCACGTCATTGTCCAAGAATTTCCTGCTCAAATTGCTCTTGGTAAGCTGTCTTTGGAAGATTTTCTCATCGATGCAACCTGTCGTCAAGATTCTATATATAAAGCAGTTACGTTTCTGCCCTTCTCTATGAATGCGCGCCATCGATTGCAAGTCCATAGCGGGATTCCAATCGTTATCGAACAACACAAGTCTCGAGGCACCGACAAGATTTATCCCCATGCCACCAGATTTGGAAGATAGCAAGAAAACCGATTTATCGATATAACTGGTCAGATTGAAGTCGTTGACAACTTTCTGTCTCAAGTTGTTTGGAGTCGAACCATCCAATCTCGAAAATCGTAAGGAAAGCCTGTGTAGCACCAGTTCAAGTAGATCCAAAGTCTTTGTAAAATTGGAAACTATGACGGCCTTTTCCTGCAAGACACCAAATTCGAGCAAAAGTGGGACAATTGTGTTGATTTTTCCAGAAGAAGTAGCTAGACTTCTCGGTTCCAAACCTTCTTTCAACAACTGCTGGTAGTAATCATCAGTTGCTAACAAAGTAGGCGAGTTGCAAAGCTTTCGTAGCAAATTTATCAATTTGAATGCATGGCTAGTGTCACTGGGACACAGTAAAAGATTGCGCACGGTTCTGAAACTCGTGACGTCTTCGAACAATCGCAATTGTAGTTTTGTGGGCCTTGCGTATAAGATTACATCCGTTTTCGAGGTGAGATAGTTTGGGAGATCTGATTGGGTTCGCCTTAAAATGAACTTGTTGGTCATCTCAATCAACGCTCTCGACATTCCCTCACCATACTTTTTGACCTTCAGATCGAAGCAATTGACATCCCTTGACTTGAGAATTGGTCCTATGTAGTCCTTTTGGAAGCTTTTGATATTTCCCAATACACCTGGGTTAATGAAGTCAATGATGGTAAAGTATTCCGTGAGATCATTTTGGATGGGAGTTCCAGTAAGAAGAATTCTGCGTTTGATTTCGAGGCTTTTCAAGTGATTGAGCACTTTGTTAGAGCTGCTCTTCAACCTGTGTCCCTCGTCGCACACGAGAAGTTCAAAGTTGACCTTTGACAACTCCTTTTGGAAGATACCAACCTTCTCATAGTTCACAATCAAGATGTTATACACATTCAATTTGCCGAAGTTTGCAACGTTTTGAAAATCAGAAACAGCACCCGTCGCGGTGGCCAAAGTCAAAATGCTCGCCTTGCTGTAGTTTCCCAGCCATTTTTTGAATTCGCTCCTCCAGTTACTTACGAGAGTAAGCGGACATACTATGAGAATTTTTGCTCTGGGAGATTGCTTGAGCAACAACAGGATAATGACTATGGACATCAAGGTTTTGCCTAGCCCCATCTCGTCAGCCAACAAACATCCATTCCCATTGAAGTCTCGTTTGCCCGATATACACTCGTGCATGAATTGGATTCCGTCCACTTGATGCGGCCTCAATTTTGCGTATAACGAAGGGTCGATTGGGAGAAGGTCATCAGGGTTTCGATGTTGTAACTCTGGTTCCTGCTGTTTCCTGTTGGATGCCTTAATGAACTGACCGTGTGGCGCGTCTATAATTTCCTTTGTGTCAACCACGTCTTCCATTGACACATGTAAGGCGCCATCGCTGTCAATCTCCACTTCGAACTGTCCGATAGATAGAATATCACTTGTCAACTTTTCCAATGTGGTATTTGTAACAGTCTTCTTTGATTTGCACTTTCCCTCGGAGTCTTTCAAAGTCAACGCAAATGTGGTCGCTCCTGTTTCGGTACAGATCAAGAACCCATCGCCTTCCCAGGTCTTGTTCTTTTTGGTGGACCGTTTTCTCCATTGAACTGCGAAGTTCATACTCTTCACTCCAGTATCTTGGCTGAGGCTGTTAATAGGAAGTGGCGATTTTCTTTCTAGTTTAGGTCTTGTGAACAGGCGAACTGCTGCTTTCCTCCTCTTGTTAACATCTTCATGGGAACAAGGGGACTCTAAATTTGTCGACTTCGGTACAAGACTTCCATCGCTCTGCGAAGACAGTGATGCTGTGGAGATATCATGACCACTATCGTCTCTTTTGTTTGTGAATCTTGGTCTCTTGAAAGGTGCGTTCGGTCGTGACTTGTACATTTACAGATTGAAAAACTAGACGCGTAAACAGAACAGATTACTTTGACCAGAAAAATCAAGATAGAGTCCACCAAGTGCGATCGTGCACAACGATTTATGCAACATCATAACGTACCTCCTCTGAATGTAGCTTGAAAAAACACGAGTTGCTGACAACTCTATTTTACTCTTGTTCATGGTCGCATTTATTAAGAGCAGCATTTCGCGCTGCGTATAATACCGCGTAACGTGATGCGTATCCACATACTTCTTCTATGAGCTAATATACATTTTCACAGGATTAGCACCTGTTAAAAGCCTGGTCCAATCTATGCACTGTAAGCGGAGGTATCATTGCCAAACAAGTAGTAGTAGCCCCTGGACAACGAAAACATGAAGTTCTCAGGGAGGTAGGAGTACACTCCATACCACACGAACATGGTGAAGGAAAGCAAGAAGATGTGCAACAACACACTCTCGGTTTGTGTCAACATGTAATGCGGGAAGTGGTGGTAGTACACCTGGTACAACTTTTGAGCGGAGGCCATAGTGCTGGTAGCCTGGTTCTTCTGCGTCTTTGTATAGACTGGAATTAGGCAGGAATCCTTGGTGTCTTGGAGTTAGACAGCAGGCTCTTTTCTTGATCGAGTAAACGAAAACTAATTACCAAACATCAAATTCGAAAAAAGTTGATTCTGGTGTGACAGTGAGGCATGAGACCGGGTGCAGTTTTTTCATCACTCTTAATCGATTTCCGAGGAAGGCGCGTTTGAGCTAAAGCGTATTCTCTAAGTACTTCCTGATTGTGACGTTTTATTCGTTATGGTAGTAGTGTTGAGATCCTCGCTTCGAAATGGATGGAGCATTGGAATCACGTGATGCAGAATATGATGGTGAAAAATTCTGGGATGGAAACCATGGATCCAAAGGAGCTAGTTTCGGACGCCAACGCGAGACTACTTGGGCTCAAGGAGTTCAACCCGACCACTGATGTAACTTTAAGAACCGACTTCGACTTCTTGTATCGAGCAATGTCGGATGTCATTGCACATGGCAGCTCAGACGACAAGTACATCACTTTACTAAATGACACACTCTCGATCTGCATGAACCGCATAAGCCAACTGATAAGGAAGGGCCTGGTTACCAAGTGGGACATTTCCGTTGACAAGGCTCTTGAATACGTGCGTGTTTACCAAAATCATGTGGACCACAAGGTGACCAGCTCGTTGAACTCGATTTTGGTGAAAGCGTTGACGTTAGAGCGCACAATGAACCCAAGTAGTACTGCACTCGTTTCTTGGATTGACTTACAGGTACAATGTAGGACCACAAAGCTGTATTTCCAAGTACTCGATGCTATGCTTAAATTCTGCGATACGACAGATTTCATGCTTGTGAAGTACCCGCAAAATATTCAGACATGGATGGCAGCCATCGGTTCAGATGCGCTTGCAAATTCGATAACTAAAGTCTGGTTCACTATCTTATCCAAACTCGAGCTGTCAACCGTTGATCTGTGGTATGGCATCTGGACGAGGTACGTGCTATCAGCAGAATATTTGAATGATGCCAACGTGAGAAATAGCCTATTCTTCCATATCGTTCCAAGGCTCTTGAAGTTGTGTCCTGAGGCCTATCCTTCAATCGCAGCTGACCTCAAAAATATGCAGTTTGCGTCGGCAGACATTTGTGATGATATCGAGATGGGCTTCCTACTTGCTCGAAAGGACATTGGAGCGGTTAGTGAAGACGATGTTGACACTGCGCTTTTGCTTCATGCCAATCCTACCATAAGAGTCAAAGCATTGTCGTTCTTGTTGGGTGGAAGTAGCCCGAAGAAGAGTAAGGCACTCCCAGTCAGTGAGGTATCCTTTAACCTCATACGAGAGAATCGCATCATCGAGATGTACATGAACGACTATGCTGACGTGGTGACGCGTAACCTGTTCGTGTCCCTATTTACCGGATTTTTGAGAGTCAGATTTGCAAGTTCTTTGGCAAGTCTCAAAAAGAACAATGATGCACGAGTGGCTCCATACCAACTGTTCTTAGAGTGGCTCAACAAGACGCTCGTATCATATTTGGTCCCCTCGTCAACTTACTCCCAAATGATCACATCTTTGCAGTTGATAGAAGCGTTGAATTCCTTGAACATGTGTACATATTCACCAGAGTTGATCCACTACTTGATTCAGAATACCTTCTACAACTATGAAAATGTCAGAGAGATATCTGTCAAGATCTTGCTTGAATGCAATCCGGACGCTGTAATGGCATATTTACATTCTGAAACCTTAGTTTCTTTCAAAGCATCTGCTTTTGAAACTTTAGGGATGTTAAGAGGGAGGAAAAGTGAAGGAGGAAGTATGTTCTTTAGCTTTCTAGGACAGTTTTACCAAAAGAACTCGATGCCAGGACTCGCTGTTGATCTCCTTGAGGAACTTGTTGGTAAGATCAAATGTGACCCTGACTTTTTCTGCCATGGTTACTTCAAAGCAGCGAGCTTGATTTTAGACAACCTTACCGTCGACTCACCAAAGTTACCTCAGATTTGCGCTTCTGCCATAGAGAAGCAACTCAGCATGTGGGACCTAGTACTGTCTCACTTGATCAGCGACACATTTGAGGATGACGAGGTTAATGATCCGAGGATCAGCTACTCTTGGAGGGTGGTGAAAGACTCCAACTCCTTGTTTCTTTCCATTATTTCCAAAGCTTGCTTCAAGTTTATCACCGTGCCCACGTTTTTGAAGTGCTGCAAATTGGTGATGACTCAACTTTCCACCGTCAAACACCCTGGTGCCTTTTCGTCCATATATCCTTCGTTTATAACTATATGCCGCATTTGCTTCAACAACCCGGAACTAGAGGGATACCCTCGTAGTTGGTTGCTTGAGAATGTCAAGGTGATGGAGAACAAATCTCAGTTTATATCGAGAAGGTCGGGTGGTCTTCCTTATTTATTGTCAGGACTTTTGATAGCAAACGGTGAGCGCGCAGACGACTTGGCCGAACTCACCTTCGACAACTTGTTCAGAATCGCCGACTGGCCCTATTCACATGATGGTAACCAGCAAAACGATATACCTCAAGTACACGCATTCAATTGCATGAAGCAAATATTTGTTGAGAGTGACTTGCACAATACTAGCATCCAATATGCAGAGAAAGCGTTGACTTTGTCCCTCCGCGAATTCAACTCAATCAACTGGTCTGTCAGGAATTGCGCGGTGATGCTTTTCAATGCCGTCCAGCAAAGGATCTTCAGTGGTCTGAAAATGTACTCGTTCGATCTTTTCTTCAACAAATTCCCGCTGTTAAAGAGTACCTTGTTGGAAAAGTTGAACGATGGTCAACACCAGAACTTGTTTCCTGTTATTATATTGTTGTCTCGCTTGGACACTTCTAGGTCTGGCGACTCTGAAGTGTTGCGTGCGTTCAAAAAATCCTTGATGCTGTTACTTAACCACAAGCATTGGAAGGTTAGAGAAATGGTAGCTCGTGTCGTGGTTTCTTTACACGGAACAAACGAGTTGGTCTCATTCTTGAACACTTTTGACCTCCAAGACAAAGACTTCAACAGAGTCCACGGATTTTTGCTAGTGGCACTGAGCACTATTGAAAACTCTAGTCCCGGAAACTTCTCGGTGTTGTTTGAAAACTTCTTGCACTCCTTTGGCGTCCTCAAGTCCATACACTTGAAGAAGGTGTATTTGATTGTTTTAAGAATGTTGATGAGCGGAGATCGTCGTGATATGACGGTTACCGCAAACGCCATAGAGTCTTATTTAGTCAACCAGTTAACCGTTGAACCTGTTCAAAATGAAAAGCAATACGCTTTGAGCGAGGCCTTAAGATTCATGCTTGAATACAGATTTTCGAAGGGAGAAGATATTTCAAACTTGATACGCTTGGGTTTTGATTCGACTGACTACCTTGAAGTTCAAAAGGTGGTAGTTGAGTTCGTACTGGGCAACATTCAAGTAGTCGATGCAAGTTTGCAAAAGAACATACGAAAAGCAGTCGAAAATCCTCGCTGCTATGACTACATACGCGCACGATTGCTTGGAATTTTTGTTTCTATTTTGGAGAATGGTGATGTGGTTGACCTTGACGCGGATATTTTGCACGAATTTTGCAATAGTTCGTTTGAGGATGTGCGCTTGACAGCCCTACAGATCCAAGGTGCTTTCGCTGAAAAATCAACAGAATGCGCATACCTTGAATCACTCAGAGAGTTGGTAGTCGATGGTGCTCCGTATGAGCATCGCTATGCGGCGACCAGAGCTCTCGGAATAGCACTCAGGAATCCAAACTTGACCAAGACAAAGCTCGCTTACCTTGCATTCACAAACGGTTTATGTGATGATGACGAAAATATTCGTCACTTGACTTCGGATGTGTTGCGGTTGCCATACTTCAACTCTGTATCTTTGAACCCATATGCTGCCGCGCAAAAAATAGCGTTGTCTGCGAGTGACCGTGAGAGTGATCTCATCATGAAAATGTTCTCCGATGACCTAGTTAAGAAGGATGACGTCAATTTATTGATTGGGGCCCAGAAAGACAATGAGGAGAGCGTGTTCGATATTGAGAGCACAAACTTGTACAAAAACGAGGTGTGCTACACCACGGATGTCTGTTCGATGCTACTGAAGGTGCAAATTACTCCTGAGCAGCAAGCTAAATTGGTCAGCCTAGTGAACGGGAGTCTAGAAAACGTCCTGGAGCTCTTAAAAGCCCTTGGTCCTGATGCTGCTATTGGGTGGTCCAGAGAAACTGCTCTTTATAACATCGTCGCGAAGACCATCTTGCATTGCAAACTTGTGTTAAGCAACGCAGACATAGCCTCTGTGGTATCTAAGAACCAATTGGATATATCGTTGGTTTCATTTTTGTCAAAATAATAGAATAGAATACACAGCATGAACACTTTATAGATCTGCCTTTTTGCAGCTAAGATTCAATATACCTTCATCGAAGCAATTTTTGCAGCCTACACAGGGCTACACAAAAATTGTTGTGCGGGTAACCCTTGAGGAAAAATATAAAAGGAAACAAATTCCCAGCGTAATTTTTCAACAACTAACCACGACAACAGGTATGTGCACATGAACATATGTTCTGTTCAATCGAGTGATGAACAAATTATACACTACGAATTTCTTCACCTGAACACCCGTGTAGAATCAAAATAATCAGAGCTTTTTAACCCTGACTTTTGAACAGAACATTATTTCTTCAAACATCGTTCTAACAATTCACAGCATTCAATAGCTAATAGAGAAAACCTCAAAATTCGATGTAGAGAATTGTAGACAAGAAAGAGCAGGTGATACGGAGTCACTTGGGCTTCAAAAGCGATGCTATAAAGAAGCAGGCCTTAGAAGTCAATTGAAGAGCTAGATCACAAAGCGAAGTTGGAGGAGGAGGAAGTTTAAGATGAAAGTAGATAAGTAATTCAGTTATATTATGAGCTCTTCATGCTTTGATGCCTGACCACAAATATCACGTGACTAGATAGCTAAACCTGAACTTTTACGATGATCATCAAATCCAGATATGTCAGACTTAGATGAATTTTCAATCTGCGATACATGTCTAGGCCATGATTCGCGTATCAAAATGCTAAAGCACGAGAATGGCCTCGAGTGTAAGTTATGCACACGACCATTTAACGTGTACCGGTGGAATTCGAGAGAACTCAACAAAGCAAAGAAGACAATCATTTGCACTACTTGTTCCAGGCTGAAAATGTGCTGCCAGTCGTGTATGATGGACATCCACTTTCACATCCCCTTGGATATACGAGATACCGCATTGAGAATGGCTGGTTTGGAAGGAGCTATCACGATGGGGTCAGGGTCAAGTTCCAGAAATCGAGAGTTGAAAGCGCTCGCGGCTGAAAAGCAAGAGGAGGCATTCAAAAACGAACCTCAAGAGTTCACTGATGACCAACAAGAGAAGGCCAAAGCATTGCTTATGAAGCTTGCTACCAGGTTAAATCCTGCACAAATCGAAGCGAAGCCACCTAAAGAAAACCAAGCAAGTGCATCTGAGATGTCGAACTTGTTAGGTAAGCTCCCCTTTGGGTCTAGCTTAGAGGGCCCAGATCCCAGTGTGAGTTCATTCTTCCTATTTGGATTTAATGAAGCACCACAATACTTGATATCAGATTGGTTTGGACAATTTGGCGCAATTGTAACGACTTCCATCATACATAGAGCACAGTGTGGATTTGTAACATTTGCGAAGAAAGAATATGCTGACAAGTGTGTGGAAGCTATAAACAACAATTCATTGAATGCGAATAAGAAAACCGCGGGCTTGGTTCTATTGGACAAGAAATGGCCAATGAGAATAGTGCGGAGTAAGGTGCTACACTTGGAGACGAAAAACGAGGGCTACCAGAAACTCAATTTGGTCGTAAACAAGGTGATGAAGCAATTGGCAGAGAAGGACAGCGTCTCGAAGAGAGTACCGAAGAAGGTTAATTCGTCACACGTTGAGAAAAGTAAAGTCTCCAAGCCCAAAGCCCCCAATAAGTACAAGTCTACCGAGGCTGACTTTGAGATATAGAAAAAATAAATATTTAAAATAGACACACATTATGGAGGAAAGCCAAATTTTGATACTCACAGCGATTGTGTTGCTACCATTCTTTATCGTGACCGTACGGTTGTTACAGGTCACTCCTGCATTATCTAAGCTTTCTAAAGATCAACGACCTTTGGAGTGGTCGGAGGTGGGTGGAGGTAGCATTATGATTTTACTAGGCTCTGGCGGTCACACAGGAGAGATGATAAGGCTCTTGGCCCATGTGAAAGTAAGCAATTTGTCTCGCATTTGGGTAACGTCCTCCAATGACAACGCTTCATTGAATAAAGCAGTCAGATTTGAGGAATCATTAGATAGTGAGCATGTGCCTGAGTACTTTGTCATTCACAGAGCGAGGAACGTGGGGGACTCACTTTTCACCTCCATTATCAACACTACCAAGTCATTAGCCTCTGTATGGACGAATTTGCGAGCAATGAAATCACTTCCGAGGGTCTTGATCGTGAATGGCCCTGGAACTAGTGTTCCGTTAGCTTACATCATCTTCGTCATGAAATTCCTCGGTTTGTGCAATACTAAAGTTATCTACGTTGAATCGCTTGCTAGAATCGAGCTGTTGAGTCTTTCTGGATTGCTCCTACTTCCAATAGCAGACAGATTCATCGTACAGTGGGAGAAGCTTGCTATAAAGTATAAGAGAGCTGAGTATCATGGAATTTTGGTTTAAGGCACTGAATCACTATGAAATTCCTGTATAAAACTGCGATCATTTTTTTACGCGTGTGAGTGGCAACATTATATGTCAGGCAATAGCTTCAACGGCATACTACACGAGTTTCCCGGAATAGGGGTAGATAGATTCAATACGGGCCCTCAGGAATTTTATCTACTCACACACTTTCACGCTGACCATCTTGAGGGGCTCCAAAAAAAAGCGTTTCTGAGCGCGATATATTGCACATTTGCAACCGCGCGACTTTGCGAGCTTGACCATAAATACCAACATATTGTTCCATATCTAAGTCCACTTTCACTCGACAGTCATATTATCAAATACAATGGTGGTTGTGTCAAGTTGAGCATGATCGACAGCTATCATTGTCCTGGATCGTGCATGTTTTTGCTAGAGAATGATAGGAAAGCAGTCCTCATAACTGGTGATTTGCGAGCCGAGGAGTGGTGGATCGACCAAACATTGAAAAGAAATCCTATTTTACTACCTTACTCGTCGGGAGTGAAACAATTGGATAAGATATACTTGGATACGACTTGCGCTTATCGTGGTGAGCCGTTCATTGACATTCCTTCAAATACACATGGATTTCTTCTTTTGATAGACCTATTGAGAGAATATCCTCGCGATGACAAATGCATTGAGTTTTGCTTTCAAGATACTGTTAGCGGGTTTGAAGAAGGGTGGGCCAACGTGATACATGCGCTTGGGGGGTCTGTAGTAGCTGGTGACTTCATATTAGGACGATTGCTTGCACTCAAAGATCATGATTTGGCATCTAAGATTTTGACAGAGTTACAGACTGAACTGAATCTTCCAAGGTTTTCGCTAGGTTCACATTCGCGTGTCAAATGCGCTATTAAAATCAGACAATGTATCGATTTTAATATAGTCGACTGGATTGGTGCTTCTTTTCCTATAAGAATGGACTCTTTGGGCAAGGGCGAGAGGGAGTCCTTGGAATTGCTTGAAACTACAGAAAAAGGACACCAGGTGTACTATTTTCGCAGCCAAAAGTGGCTTCTCCCTCTTGGTGGCTCTGAGTTACTTCCAACGAATTTAAAATTTCTATTTTCGAGGCACTCCTCATACAAGGAATGCCGGCAATTGGTTTCTACACTAAGACCTCGCGAAGTTTATCCATGCAGTGGGGTTTCTCGAGCTACATGGATGAACGGGTTCAGCATGCGGCGCATTATGGGAGACATCTGCCTGAGTCAAGAGTTTAAGTATGACCAAGAAATGCATACGAGATACGGACCCCCATTGGTAAACAACAGAACAGTAGTTACAATCAATAGGTGGCAATTTAGAGACTGTGCGTCGGAGTTGGACTTTGTGAGACTGCTATCTACTTCAAAGCGCGGCCTGTGTACGCTGATTGGAAGCTACGAGCTTATGGGGGTCTCAGAATTCGGAAAGAACTTCATGGACCATCTTTCAAGATGCAAGAATGTGAAATTGCAGAACATCATCAGCGGTAGAGGAGAGTCAAACTATATAGAGAGAATCAAGGGGTTCCAGAGAGCTTACTCAGATTTCAAGCTCGAGGTACCTGCCAATGCCCGACGCCAGCGGGGATACACGAGTGAGAGCGATTTTGAGGAGTGCAACGAGAGCTCGCAAGAATCAAGAAAAACAGCTTCACCGAAATTGCGACGGTTGAAGGTATCACAGGCAGATCAGAAGGTATGGAGGACAGGAACGAAGGTGTCTAGCGTGAAATCCAGCTTCAATTCACAAGAGTTGTCACTGGACGAGCTTGATGACCCTCGTCAAGAATTTTTGATCGGCAACTCGCAAATAAACGCAGCATTAGTGAATACCTTTTATGCTGGCTTACGAAACGACTCTTCTTCCTGGTTGTCGTTCGAGTTGAAATCCATGCATGGATGATACCTTCACCATTTATTATTGATAGACATTACCCATGCTGATCTACACAGAAATTCGTCTTGGTTGACTTTGAATTGAGATCGATTCATTGATCTATATAGTACAGGCGCCACTGCTCACACTCCACACGGATGCTAGGCATGAAGTAGAAAGGGCATGCTATTATGCTGATTAATTTTCCCTCCATTTTTCACCGCACTTGACACATTTGTAGAAGGTAGTCATCGGCTCATCAGCGGATCTGATCTGCAACTGGTAAAAGTAAGCCTTGTTAGCACCACATGAATCCACTGGGCACTGTGCTGCAGTTTGGTCCACGTTGTCCCAGAATCCCTCTCCACCCAAAACATCATCGACTTCCTTTCGCGCAAGCGCCTTTCTGTCGAACATGTGGAAGCCGTTGATTTTGAACTCGTAGGGGCATGTTGGGCAGTAGAACCTGTTACACCCGTCGCCACCTGAGCTGATAAGCAACATGTTGGAGCACGTGGGGCAGAACGAGAGCATGGTTCAAAAGGTGGAGGTGTGTGTAGGCGATGAGATTTTCATGCGCGCACTGAATAAAAGTCAATATTTCAACTCCACCAAAAAGCACGCATGCTGAAAAATTGGAGCGAGTCTGTGCCCACCACCAGGATTCACTCTCCTTTCAATGTGAAGGACAGCGGAAGCACTTTAGCTTCGCCCATTAAACAGAAGTCTCCATTTAACAGATCAGTATTGAGATCACCTCTGAAAAGGGGAATCATTAAGAGCGAACCAGACCATCATGGAGGACGCCTTTCACCTTTTGCAATCAAGACACCTAGTGGAAGAGCGGGGAATATGTCACCTAAGAAGAGATCTCAGGGCGAGATCCAGCTTTCGGCTCGAAAGCGAGCCAAAGAGTCCACAATTCTTCAGCGAATGTTGAACGAAGACATCAACGACGACTATTTACGAGACCAGGATGTTTACCTCTCTGCGTCCATCTTGGCCGATCGCGAACATGCATACGGGAGTGACGTAGAGCTAGAGGAGGATTTGTCAAATGTTGTTATCTCGAAATCGAAAAGAGGTCGTAAGAGGGTAGTGAGGCGATTGAAGCAAGTGAGCAGTGAAGAGGAATTAGACGAAACAGAAGACTACAAAGAAGAGAAGGTGGATAGCGAACACGACTCTGAGGTGAGCGACATCGATGATGAAGCGGACGAAGAGATCGAGGAGGACGATTTCAAAGCGTCACCTACAAAAAAAGCTAGGAAGACGCGAGTTGCAAAAGTGCCACCAAAATCGCCAACGAAAAAGCGCAAGAGAAAGGACGACGAGTCTTCGCCTAATCCAGAGAGAAGGAGGGTGGGACGGCCCAGCAAGTCAGAAGATGTTGTGGGGAAGGTGAAGAGTATTTTTCACCAAGATGACGAGGAGTTTTTTAGCGAGAACAAAACTCCAATTCCACTGCCAGAGAAGGGGCACTCCCAGAAAGAATCAGTTGACCTGAGACCAACGAGTGTCGTAGAAAATTCACGATTCGAGAAGTATCCAATTATCTCGGGTGTGAAGGAGACCAAGTATGAACCTGAAGAAGCGCCAACTACTTTTGAAGCCTTGCCGATTCCAAAGGTTGACAGGAACGGAAACATTATAGATAAAGAGTTTTTGGAAAAGTACTTCAATGGAGTGAACCTTGAATACAGCATGAGGGGGCGGTTTCTTGACGAAAAAGCTTTCTTCTTGGAGGGTTCCGAGGGTTATTTCGAACAACATAGTGCCCGCCCGAGGCCAAGTAGCAACTCATTAACTCAACTAGCACCCCAGTTAAGCCCCGATGAATTTAGCGAGTTCCTCGCGCTAGGGAAGAAGATCTCGAAGACTGAAAAAGAATCATTGATTCGCGCACACGGCTACCTTCACCACCAGTTCTGCTTCGAGCTTTCACAAGGGTTTAATTTGAATTTCTATGGTATTGGTTCCAAGCGGGAGTTTTTAAATGACTTTATCGAGAACTACTTTGTCAATTGGTACAGTGAGGTATATTCTCTGGCGAACTTCCCGACGATCATGGTGGTCAATGGCTACAATCCCACAATCAAGTTCAAAAGTGTCCTACAAGACATCATGAAGTCGTTCATGAGCTACGCGCACGAGGCAAAAGAATACGAGGACTCCGACTCGGAAACAGATGAAAAATCAAACAAAATTCGCTTCCCTAAACACGTTTCAGAATCAGTACCTTTTATCATGAACTATGTCGAATCGACGCGTACAAAAGCAGAATTCGTACAACCTCAATTAGTGCTCCTCATTCACAATATCGACGGTGACGCATTCCGTGACGAAAAGATACAGAATGCATTTTCTCAACTTTCCTCACTACCAGAGTTGTGGTTAATCTCTTCAACGGACAACATCAACGCACCATTGTTGTGGGATCTGTTCAAATTGAAAAATTTCAACTACCTTTGGCACGACCTTACGACGTACGAGTCATACCAGGTTGAGTTATCGTTCAAGGATGTACAGAACATGGGTAAGTCCAAAAAGTTTATTGGAAACAAGGGTGCCAAGTACGTGTTGAGCTCTTTGACATCGAATGCTAGAAAATTGTACAAAATTTTGTTGGAAAAGCAACTTTTGATCATGAAAGAAGCCTCCAACTCAAAGATAACGGCGAACGGATTCAAGGGTACAATCAAGCACGGCTTAGAGTTCAAGGACTTCTACAATCACTGTCTCGAGGATTTCATCACCTCCAATGAAATTACTTTTAGAACGGTGCTCGGTGAGTTTGTGGAGCACAAGATGTGTGCATTGACGAAAAGCGAGGCTGGTGTGGAAGTCGTCTTCATTCCGTTCAACTATGATGAGATGGAGAAAATTCTACTAGACGGTTATGCCCAGGAGTGATCCTTGCCGATATCTATTCCATCGTGGCAACATCACGTGACGGATTTGCCCAGAGGCAAAAAAAAAAAGTAGGCTGTAGGCACAAAAAAGGTTTACGTATAGAGAATAATAATTACGCCAACAATCGTCTTCAGCCGAGAATTGACCTTGTACGGATAGAAAGCAGGTCTCAATTAGGCATACCACGAAGTGATCGACCATTGAGTGTGCAATAAAGTCGGATTATCATGGAAAAGCTTCAACCCGGGGCAGTGCTCGTAGTAGGAAGTCATTCGGCAACGATTGTTAAGTACCTTTCGGAGGGAGGGTTTTCACAGATTTACCAAGTAACGATTGATCCATACGAGAATGAGTCCGAGATAGCCTGTTTGAAAAGGGTCATAGTTCCCGATAAGAATGGATTGACACAATTACGGAAAGAAGTCGATGTTATGAAGGTCTTGCGAAAGGGACAGAATATAGTGAAGTACTTTGATTCTCACGCGGAAAGGCTAGAAAACGGGAAGTATCAGGTATTGGTGTTAATGGAATTGTGCCCCAATAAATCCTTACTCGACTACATGAACGCAAAGATTAAGACGATGCTCTCAGAGGCCGAAATATTGAAGATCATGTATGACGTTTCATTGGGCATATATGAGATGCACAAAATAAAACTCATCCACCGAGACATCAAAATCGAAAACGTACTCATCGATGCCAAACACACCTTCAAGTTGTGCGACTTTGGGTCGACAGCTTCCCCCATAGCGCCTCCTAAGGACCAGAGGGAGTTCCAGGCTCTAAGTCACGATATTTTGTACCAGACTACGCCACAGTATAGAGCACCTGAAATGATAGACTTATACAGAGGTTTTCCTATTGACGAGAAGGCCGATGTGTGGGCTTTTGGGTGCTTTTTGTACAAGTTGTGCTACTACATAACGCCTTTTGAAAAGAACGGAGATATAGCCATCTTGCACGCCTCTTTTCAATTTCCGCAAGCTCCGGCGTTCTCTGGGGACCTCAAGAACTTGATCATAATCATGTTGCAGGAGAATCCTTTGTTTAGGCCAAACATTGTTCAGGTCATCATGATTTTGACAAAGTTGTTGAAGAAGTCCACGAGGGTTTCTGATTTTTACAGCGCTGGTCCGTACAACTTTCATGCTTTGCACGAATACCAGAGGCATAAACAGAACGAGTTATTGCAACAGCAGCAATACTACTACCAACAACAACAACAGCAGCAACAGCAACAACAACAGCAGCAGCAACATCAACAACAATTACAACAAAATCAACAACAGATCTTGACCCCAGAGTCAAAATCTGATCAGAACAGCCAATCAAGACATTCAATTGACAACCAAGTATACAGTCTGCCCGAAAACGGACAATCTCTGGCAAGTGTCAATGAGGCTAGTCTGGTACACAATTCGGATACGTTCTCTCTTTCAAAGCGGCACTCTGTCAAATCGCATAATTCACAACTGACAGGGGTTTCTGATCGAAGGAAGCTGGCAATTTCAATAGAGGCAAACAAATCTGAACGTTCAGTCGAAGAACCAGTCCCGAAGAGAGAAAGTTCACCTAGCGAATCGTACAAATCTGAAGAATTGAGTTTTAGCGAGCTTGACCAGCTCGAGAACGTTGAAGAAAGATTTCCTTCTCTCGACGACCTCTTGATTCCGGGTGGTGGGACCGCTGAATCGAGGAGGGGTTCATCCGAAATTCAAGATGAAACCCTTGCTCCTGTCGACAGAGCCTACCCTGTTGCAAGCATCCACGCTTCTCAACCGGAGAGGCTAGGGAACACGGAATATGAGAAGAAGGAAACATGGGAGAAGCTGAAATCGACCATTGATACCGAGGCCCTGAAATTGGCTGACGACATCTTTGCAGAGCCACTGAGCCATTTAGCTCCGATGAAACCAACGAAAACAAGTCAGAGTGCTACTTCAGACATTTCTTGCAGAACGGATGGTAAAGACGACTACCCTAAGTCGATTGATGACATAGCAGCCATCAACGATGATTATGGAAAATCTTTTGAAAAGAGCACGATCAGTGATACTGAGAGGAAAGACACTATAAATGAACCGTATATATTGCCGAAGACAAGGGACAATGCAGCTCAAAAACCGGCGAACGTACCAGCTACACAAGAGCTTCTGAAGAGCAATTTGGAACAACTCGGTGCGAGCATGGAAACGACAGAGCCTGCTACCAACAAGGGGGGTGACAAAAACCCATTTCCATTGAATGACGAAAACTATATGACACATGTTGATCTTGGAGAGAAGAAGTCTGCAAACCCGTGGGGAGATTTCAGGACCCCAGTCTCGCACACCGGACCCCGTCCCAGTAACACTCCACATGCGAGCATGAGCATGTTCGTCGCACCAGGTGGCGCAGATGCCAACAACTTGGCTCTAGACACTCAAGTCGCCGCGTTGACGTTGAATGAACCGGCGAAGGAGAAGCATGTATTAGAGCCAAACTTAATCGATTTGGAAGTGGGTTTGGAGTCGTCTGATTCCTCCCTCGCAACTCCAACATTGAAGCCAAAACAGAGAGCGGATTTGGGCTCTCAGGCGTCTTTGTTGAACCTTGATGATGATCGCTCGAAGTCAAGCTCATACCCTACGAGCGAAATTAATCCCACTATGCCTCAGTACAAAAAGAGACTCTCATCAATGCAGTTACCAAGCAGTATAAGTTTTCAGGAAGAAGTGATTGATTTTGCTTCCGACGACGAGAACCCCGCGAATGGATCAAAGATGAATCGGTTGTCCATTAGGCACTCGCTAAAGAAACCGAAGTCAAGAAAGTCTAGCGATCATAAAAGAACTGATAGCGGAGCTGAGAAGAAGAGATTGTCCTTTTTTGGAAGTTAGAAGCGTGATTGAATAGAGTACTTCAATTGCAATACATATTACCCCAAACCGTAAGTAGTTTATGGAAGCATTCAACATATTAATTTTGTGGAACACTTGTCCGGTCTTTTTTCAACCTTCATCGCTTACTAACAAAATATACTACGACCATGGAAGATGCCAGTAAACTACTCAGGCAATACTTGAGCCAGTTAGTATTGTCTATTCCGGAATCAAGGTATGAAGCTCCGAGTCCAGTGCCAGAAACATTCAAGTCCTTAGACCTCATCATCAAGAAGATCATTTTTGGTGAAGCATCGCAGATCGTCAACGACCCAAATGTACGTGCGTTGATCTTAACGAAGAGCGGTATGGATGTGTTGAAGACCTTTCCGAACGAGGAGTTCAGCATTGTCTTAAGCAAGTACGTTGACACAATCATGTTTAATTATAGAGCGCTGTTTGACGCAGAGGTCGCGGACATACACTTACAGTTATTGGCGATTTCGCTATTGCAAACGTTCATACAAGACAACTTCACTGGACCGTCAGCAGGCTACTCTTCCATAGACTTGTTTTTCGAGGGAATGGATCATAGTTTAGTCAACTACGAGGCGGTCAGAATATTGAGCGTGGATGGAAACACAGGATATGACTTGGTTTCGGATCCGCTTTTATTGGTCCTCGCATCGTTGTTGTTCGAAAAGTTGATGGATGCACCCACATTGATCAATAGAAACAGAGAGATCACCGCGGACACTCACTTTGATGTTCTTTTGGACGCAATTCGCAACTTGGACAATAACCCAGTCAAAGCATCCCTCTTCTGGTGGAGATCGAGATTGTTGCAAGTTCACTCTTCCATTTTGTCAGATGCGCCAAGTATTTTGACGACATCCTCATCCGTATTGTTGGACACCTCAGTTGCTAATGCGTTGGCCCCTGCTTCCGACAACAACCTCGAGATCCAAAAGAACACACAATTAGCGTTCTTCTTGGAGTCAGCCAGAGTTGGAATCCACAGTGGAACAGAGCACCTTGCTATACCCTTCTTGAACAAGGCAAAACAGCTTTCGCAACTCCAGCTCGTCTTGACCGGTGCAAAGGCTAAGAGGACCAAATATCAGCAGTTCCACGCCTCGTCCTTGATTGTTCTTGCTAAGAGTAACGGAAAGTCTATTTTGGATACTGTCGAGGGCAATGCAAGTCCAGAGAATCTCGACTTAAACTCCGACTTGTTACTCGAGAAGCCACATTTCGAGAGCCTTGACGATTTGAACATTGCTGACGAGGGCCATGACAGAAAGCGTATCAAGGTCGACAATTTTGAAAACCAATACTACGAGGAAGCTGGCGATGACAATGAAGAGAAGATGCTTCCTATTGCATTCAGACAGGAAGCGATTCCCGAAGACCTCAAAGCACTTGATCCTAACGAACAGCCTGCTTTGAACAACACCGATAGCGTGCAGTTGTTATTGAGATTGACAACTTTGAGGCAGACTACCCCTTCCAAGGACGCGTTGGTTGATGAGGAGTTACTCGCTTTAGTGAACAGAATATTGTACACACTGGCGGGCAACAGCAACTGGACCGTCTTCTCGAGAGCCTTGTGGGAGAGATCCGTTTTGGAGACTGGTAGAGCAAAGACTATCGAGAGAGGTATATTGCAAATGACCTCCTTGGTGGAAGAGATAGGAATCAAGATAAAATCAAGAATCATCCCCCAGGCTGAACAAGAATTACCTGTGTCATCCCGTTTGAGATTTGTCCACCAACTCACTCTTCTCCCGCAGTGGAACATGGATGCGAAATTGGCTGAGAAGTATATGGAATTGGGAGTTCTCAGATCCGCCATAGAAATCTACGAGAGATTACAGCTTTCGTGCGAAGCCGCTTTGTGTTACGCCACCGTTGGTGAAGAGGGGGAGGCTTTGAAGATCTTGGAGGAGAGAGTCAAGTCTCACCCTGATGATGCTCGCGCAATTTCTATCATCGGTGATATTAAACAAGATCCATCCTACTGGGAAAAGGCCTGGGAGGTTGGCTCTTACTCGAAAGCCAAAGCCTCGTTGGCTAGATACTACTATGCTCCATCCACAGAGTCTGGTTTGGCGAAGAATATTCCTTTGGCGATCAAACATATGAACGAGTGTTTGACGGTCAATCCGTTGAACTTTGAGAACTGGTATTTTTACGGATGCTGCGGCCTTGAATCAGGGCAGTTTTCGCTTGCTGCGGAAGCATTCACGAGATGTGTCGCCCTTGACGACGACAGCTCTCATGCGTGGTCGAACTTAGGTTCTGCTTTATTGAAGGAAGACAAAATAAGCCCAGCATTCAACGCTATCAAGAAGGCTCTCAGAACGTCTGGTGATGGAAAGAAATCCTGGAGGATATACGAGAACTATACCACTGTGGCAGCTAGATTGTCAGAGTGGAACGATGTGCTTATCGGTGTTCGTGAAACCATTGAGTTGAGAAAGGCTTCGGAGGGTGACCTTGCAATCGACATCCCAATTATTGAGAAGTTGGTCGAGATTCTTTTGTCCTCGGAATATGTCGAGGGTGAGAAATTGCTGTACTTCCAGTCGAAGTGCATCGACTTGGTGTGTAACTTTTTGCCAACTGTCATCACGTCGTCTCCAAGAACATGGAGAGTAATCTCAAGAGTTGAGTTGTGGAGAAAGAGGCCATGGGCAGCACTCGAGTGCTATGAAAAGGCTTATAGAGCGTGCTCTCACAGACCCGAGTTGGAGTCTGATGAAGCGATATGGAATGAGGCTGTTGATGCTTGCTCAGAGCTCGTGTCAGCCTACGAAAACTTCGGCGAGTTGCCTGGAAAGCATAATGCGGGTGACGTTGTGTGCAAGGACTGGAAATACAAGAGCAGAAGCACTATAAGGTCCTTGATGTCTAGTGGAAAGGCCACTTGGGAAGATTCCGACGGCTGGGAGAAACTACAGGAACTCAAAAATGATTTGTAAAGCTATTTGCATTATTGTGAGTCTAAGACGAAATCATACCATGCACTGAAACTGAAGCATTTATAACATTGTGGTGTCCAATTCACTTATGCGCTGAATCAAGATTGTGCTGATCCCACAGCCAAATCATTTATCACACTGAAACAGTCGAACACAGACGACGTTATCCTGCGCCTGAAGACGCTTTCGTCTTTGCCTTCGACAAACTGAGTCGAGGTGCTGACTGTCACGGTCTCGTCACTCCTAGTGTCGGTAGGCACATCCTCCAAATCATTTGAAGTTAGTTCTACTAAGCGCCCGATCATTTTGACGATGAGACTTGCTCTCTTGTATGGTTGCATAACGCGACCATGCCATTGAAGCAAAATGCGCAATGAATAGCGACATGTTTCTGAGTTTTCAATGCGGAGTGCAAACACCAAGCAATAGGTGACGAAGATAAACGGGGAAGCACCTTCAAACGAGAACTCCTTCATGTACACAATGGTGACGAACAAGTCTGCTGTGCATGCTCCCACGAGGAGACTTGATTCAAAGTAATTATATAGAGGAAAGAGCGCAGTTGCAAGCCCATTCTCCGGGTACAACTCGACGATGAAAAATGTTACCACACTGATAAGCGAGTAGATGGAGAGCGAGATCGCCTTTGCCCAATTGTTTTTGGAAACACAGAGAAGAATTGCCATGATCAAGAAATGCGTGTTTTCTGACTTCATGATCGTAGAAAATGGTTTCGGGGCAGTAGTGCGGTCTTCCTTTGTTAAAACTTGCCGCACAAGACTAACTAAGTGTCGATGGGTAACGATAGTGTAAGTGAGAGTGGCAGATGTGCAGAAAACTTTGTACCATGAGGTGTTTTCAGCCATGAAGAACCCAAAGCTGAACATGGTCAATACATTTGTGAGAACCCAACACCACTGGAAGAACACGGCGGTCGGAGAAACTCGGAACAAAAAGACATTGGCGATATAAAGGGCCTTTTCGCCTAACTCATTTAGTTGTGACACTATCGCCTGTTTCTTCATGGAGTTCATGAGTTGTGGATCTTTTTTTTTGCACCCGCGAACGGACCAAATTGGGTTTGTGTCGAGCAAAAAAAATAAAAACATAGACGAACTGTGAAGCCCTGCAAAACTCCGCTTCTGCGGGTGTCGATGAAGTGAGACATCGTTTTTGTCTTACTATAAAAGCCTTTCATTTTCTTTGAAAAAACAGACGGTTCGCGTGGGAGTACGATATTTTCCCCAAATGGAAGTTTTTTTTCTCGAAGAGGCGCATGAAAATGCCAACTGTCAATCAATAAAATCGGAAGAACAAATCGCGATCATTAAACAAAAACTCCTCTTCTTCGCTAATAACGGGCATCGACTAACAGATCATTCTTCCAGGCACAAAATCACTTCGTCAAACGTCAATCTGATAACGTTATAACGCCGATTACCCAAGACAGCCTACCGTCACTACCACGCATCAAATTAATCAAATGGTCGATGATAAATACATAGGCTTGGCCCTCGCCATGTCCTCTTCATTAGCTATCGGTACATCCTTCATTATTACAAAGAAGGGTCTCATCGATGCATCATCGAGGAACGGAAACTCAAGCGTGCAAGGACACGAGTACTTACAAAGTCCCATTTGGTGGGCTGGTATGGTCACGATGGCAATAGGAGAAATTGCCAACTTTGCGGCCTACACCTTCGCTCCGGCCATTTTAGTAACACCATTGGGTGCTTTATCCGTCATCATAGGAGCAGTTTTGGCTGCTATTTTCTTGAAAGAAGAATTGGGTACTTTGGGCAAGATGGGATGTGCTATTTGCCTCATGGGCTCTGTTATTATTGTTTTGCATGCACCCCCAGACAAGGAGATCGAAACCGTTGACGAGATCTTGGGCTACGCTGTCAAGCCAGGTTTCTTGTTTTACTGTTTCGCCGTTGCAGTTTACTCGCTCTTCATGATCTACAAAATCGTTCCAAAGTACGGACACACGAACCCCATGATATACCTCTCCATCTGTTCCTCCGTCGGTTCCATCTCCGTGATGTCCATCAAAGCCTTTGGAATTGCCCTCAAGTTGACTCTCGGAGGAAACAACCAGTTCACCCATGTTTCCACGTATTTGTTCTTGGTTATTGTGGTGGGCTGCATTGTCACACAAATGAACTACTTCAACAAAGCATTGGACCAATACGACACGTCCATTGTCAACCCATTATACTATGTGACATTCACCACATGCACATTGGTGGCATCGTTCGTTTTGTTCAGGGGATTCAACACTAGTTCTGCGATCGACGTCATATCATTGTTAATTGGATTCTTGATCATTTTCAGTGGTGTCTATCTCTTGAATATCTCGAGAAAGGACAATGAGGGGCGCTCCAGAGAAATCTTCGGGGTGCACAATGGCAAGGACATGGGCCCCCTTGACAACGGTGTGGGTGGATTTTCCTCCATGCGCAGATCCCTTCAGATCAACAGATCTGACTATGCAACCGAAGAAGAGACCGTCGGTTTGAGGAGGTTTGATAGCTTCGAGTTGGGAAGCGAAGACGAAGAGAGGAGACAGTGATTGGTTCGGTGCAACGCGTCTCTTTTATTGAGCATGTCCCGATGGCGTGCACGTTTGTGCTAGTGTACAATAGTAGTTAAATACAGTGCGTATAAAACCTACTTGTAGTCCTACTCATTGTTCTCGCAGATTGCCTGATCTATTTGCTATCCATTAAAATACAGAATGAGCTCTATTACAACTCTCAAGAGCCTTAAATATCATCGATATCCAACTCGTCGTCATCCTCATCGTCTTCGTCGTCATCGTCACCGAACTCAAAGTTCGCGTCCTCGTCGTCGTCGCCTCCGAAGGTGTCTGTTTCGTTGATCTTAGCGTTCTCTGGCAACTCACCAAGGTTCTTCAAGGTTCTAGCCTCGTCTGAGTTGTACTTGTGGACCACGTCACAGAGCTCGTCCTGGAAATCTCTCAAGGAGACCAAGATGATGTCACCCTGACCCATCCAGACCTTCTTTCTCAATTTCCCTCTGATGTGACCCATTCTCTTGATGCCGTCGAAGCACGAGACCTCAAGTCTACCGTTACCGAGCATTTTTGTGATTTGAGCATATTCCTGGCCCTCCTCCTTCAAGATCAACTCTCTCTTCTGACCACCGTTCACGTTCTTTCCTCTTCTTCTGTTCTTTCCACCTTTACCTTTGCCTGATTTGCCCATTTTCAAAAGTGTTGTATGAAAAAAATTTTCTAACGGAGGGTTGCCTTTTTTTGACCTTTACGCTGACTAAGCGATTATGTGTAGGACCACTGAAGACAAGTTTGTATGAAATCTACAATTTTTATCAATGGATTCCTTTGAAGCAGCTACCCAATTTGCGCTGATACTTAGGGGGCTTACCCCTTCAATCCAGCTGCTAGTCAAGGCAGCACATTTTGCATTGAAGAACTGTGAGAGCGAGGATTACTTATTTTCGAGCATCATTAGTACACTTTCCGACCCAACCATAGAGCTCAACACCAAGTCAACCATATTTCAGTTCATAGAGATCTTAGTCAATGAATCGGTGCAATACAAGAGCTCGCTGAACAACAAACCGTATTTGAAAATCTTAAAGAGCTCGCTTCCCAAGATATTACTATTGGTTCTACCGAACACGAACAACTCCAACTTGTACAATGTGTTCCTCAGCTTGAAGAATATCTCACAACTATTAGGTGAAGATTGCTCCCTGTACATCAAGAAGTACAATTCTAATTTGCTTACTTCGCAAGACTTAATAGACATCGGCAACAACTTGGAATTCCAGCCAAGTTTGGAGGCTGAAGGCGTCGATACCGTTGCTACCACCTGGTTGTTCTTATTAGACAAGAAGAGACAAAGTCAATATGAAAGAACGAGACTCTTGAAAAACTCGAAGATTGTCGATGCGGCTCCAACGCAATCTATAGAAGAAACCGAGATATTTCATTTGAAGGAGAAGGGAGTCAAGGAGTTGGATTTGTTGACGAAGAAACAGATCTTAATGAGAATGGAGGATGACAGAGAAGCCCACAAAAGGTCTAAAGAGAATTTGTGGGTGGTCAACCGACCGAAGACCTCGAAGTTTGTCTGTGAAGAGGAGTTTGCAGAGAACTACTGGTCCTGCCAAAAAGGATTGTCTAAATTAGAGAACGACACCCTCATGGATTCGTTGGACGAGCTTAATAAGTTTGTGAACGCCAGTTTCAAGGACCCACAATACTAGCCAGTCGAATATCTAGGCAAACTAATGCATATTACGATTTATTCATATTACCCTAACCTACAGCACGTAGCCAACTATATCTTCTTCTTCGCCGCACGAATGGTGAGCAATCTCAATAATTCATTCTTACCATTCACGTAGTGTGTGGCCGCAGTTCTAACCTCGGAAAGACCTTCAAGGATCGCAACAGTAAGAGCGATATTCACGTCACCCTTCAGACTCGAACTGGAGGCATATTCGTAAATGGGTTCATCTATAGCAGTAGACCCTCCAGCAACAAAAACTCCGGCAACCTTACTACTTGTCCCCGATGAGAGGATGTCCGTCTCGCTCTCCGCTTTTGAAGAAGAAATGGGCTTGACTTTGTACTCTTCAAGCAAAGCCTTACTAGGCTTTTGGTTATAAAACTTAGTGATGAATTCCAAAGCCTTCACAGCCAAACGATCATTCTGAACAACCACGACATTTCTGATCAAAGTTGCGTGCACGCCATCGATCTTTTCGAATAAAACGTTGACATGCTGAATGCAGTCTCCCATCGCATCCAAAATTCTCTCTCTGTTGTCTGACATTGAATTTCCGGCGTGGAATCTGATAGTGCAGTCTTCGACTTCACAGAACGATCCTGGAAGTCTTTCGACCTTGGATTGGATCAATTGCGTAACTTGGGGCATCCAACCAAGCTCGTCCGTGTCAACGATGGAAATCCACTCAGTTGAGCCAATCAACTTAATGTAACCACCGTTCTCTGCAATCAAACCGATTCCTGGGAATCTTCCATAAAGGCGGTCTAACTCGGATTTCTTCAAAAAACTGATCAAATAAACCATGCACTCCTCATTTTCTCTGAAATCGCTCAAAGAATTACCCAGCAAAGAAGGCTCAACATAGTTTTTCATTGCAGCGAACGATGGATTAGCTTCATTAGAAGGAGCAGTTGACTTGGAAGAGTCAAAGTTGAGGAAATAAAGCCTCTTTCCATTTGAACACTTTCCAAGGAATTTGTCATACTCTGACTGTGTGAATGGGACCAAAGTGTTACGGTTACGTCTCTTGTTTCTCTCCCAACCGTCACTGATGCTTTTTAAGCAGTTCTTGATCCAATTGGTAGAGTCCTGATCGTACACGATCTTGTAACAGCTGTTCCACCTCTCCAACTTCTCTTTTGGATCCATTGTCAACAGCTTCAAAATTATCTCGGAGAACTCTCTAATTGCCCAAGGATTAATTGACAAGGCCCCGTGCCCGTTCGCATCGAGCAATTTCGAAGACCCCGTGAACTCAGACAATATCAAGGGCGATTTCTTTTCAGAAGTAGCTGTTATAAATTCGTGACAAGTCAAGTTTAATCCCTCTCTCATGGAGGACACCACGAAAGTGTCTGCTTCACATTGAAGCGCGAGGTATTGCTCAAACTCAATATCAGTTTGGAGAAGCACGACGGGCTGCGATACCATATTGTCTGATAAGGAGTTTATACGGTCAACTATCAGTAGAATCTCCGCTTCATAGTCGGGGTCGTTTGAAGAGCTTCCGATTTGGATCAACACAGTGTTGTCAGTGAACGAAGGATTCGCTTTCAAAAACATTTCGTACGCAAGCATTTTCTGTTTTATACCACGCAACTTGTCTAGCTTGTCCCTGCTGACGATCAAGTGCATGTCATTCCACCTTTCCCTTATCAACCGCCTCCACTCAGTGACCTCCTCACTTTGAACGACTTCACTCAAGCTATCACAATCAATTCCAACAGGGATTGTGTTGGTTAAAGTGAAGTTTCCTTCGTAGGTTATCCCAAGCTCATTTGTGTCTGCTAAAAGAAGCCTGTTGCACGTTTGCAAAAAGTGTCTAACATACTCGTCTGTCTGGAAGGTAATGCAATTAGCACCCAACATCCCCTTGAGAATTTCTTGTCTCTGGGCGATGCATCTGAAGACTTCCGAGGACGGGAATGAAACGTGCAAGAATAACCCAATCTTAGCATTAGGGAGCTTTTCTCTCACCATGGCCGGCACCAACAATAAGTGATAGTCGTGGATCCAGATCATGTTCTCGGGGTCGTTAGGGTCGCGATCTCCATTTTCTTTCTTGTATACGTCTATGATCTTGTCAGCAACCAACTGGTTGAGAAGCTTGTAGTATCCCCATGAATGGTCTTCGAAAGCTTTGGATTTGGGGTCGTCTGGGATTTGGTAGTGTAAGGTTGGCCAAAGGATTTGCTTGCAGAAAGAGTTGTAGTGACCATCAAACGTGATATCGTTTGGAAACACCGCCTCGCAGTTGTACTCATCGCTCAATCTTGTAACGATCTCGTCAATGACATTCTGCGAAACGTCATCACTGGGCATGGCGATCGTGCCCACCCACTTTCTTTCCTTGATGATCCCGGAGTCAACAGCGAGTCTGACAGCCTTACGCAACGATACATTGCCCTTGGAAGTGTATACAACATCCCACTTTGATGACTCGAAAATGTTGGCTTGTTTAAATAAGGAGCACACCAGCGGGTCGGAGAATCCACCAAATGGCGCAAGACGCTTCTCGCTACTTGCCTGCGTAACCTCACTGAAGTCCATGGTGTTGTCCCACGGGATCTGCTTCTTGGTCTCTTCGTCGTTAGCGTCTTCTTCAGCAATTGCCAACGAGTTCGAGCTGTCATTATCGTGGAATTGAAATGTAGGGACTGACTTACCCAAAATTGATCTCTTGCGCGGAGCAGTGTGATTGAGTGCCGATAAGTTCGTTTGCGAGCCTGACAAGCTGCTCAAGTTGTTGGTCGATCTGTTGATCTTCAATGCAGGCAACCCTGGATCATCGTTGGCTTTCTTGACGTAGACAACAGAGCTGTTGACCGCTGGGGAGTTGTTGAACCTTGATTTGGGCTGAATGTATTGCGCTCCCAACTTCTCGCCAACTTTTTCTGAGAATTGTATTTCGTGAGATGGCCTTCTGAACTTCTGGTTGTTATAGAAGAAGTCTTTGACATCGTCCTCGCCCTTATCCACAGAGGATACACAAGGCGAAGCCGAAACTGGCGTTGCCACTCCTGAATTGGCCATACTCAAGGAGGGTAAGATGGAGTTTGGATTCGATGCGCTCAATGCTCCCAGTACCGCCCTGGGTGTAGCGGTACCGGTGGGAATTTTTATGTTTGGCGTGATGGCTGGGCTATACGAGCTAGAGCTGAACGAGCCTTTCAAGAAGTTCTTGTCGTCCCTCTCGTTCAAATTGTTGTTCACCTTGATGGCGTTAGCCTTCATTAAAAGATCCACCTCGGGGTCATGCTGAGGAGTCACCTCAAAGCGCACGGTGTAAGGAAGAAACCTAGAAAGTTAGTTGCAACGCTCAGGAAGTCAATTACATCAACATACAATGCTCCAATTATTACAGTCATGGGGGTCGGGTCTGGGTCGGTTCAGCTGCTGCGATGTGATTTTTTAAAAATACGATAGCAATTGCTAAATTTGTAGTTACTGAGCTTTTTTCCGCAATTGCTACAGATATGATAATATGAATATTATGCAAAAATGCATTGGATTGATGTGCATATGCATATTTTTTCAGTCTGTCACACCACTACATGATACCCAGCCACACGATCCCACACAAAAGGGCTGACATGATGGCCTCAGTTCGCAACCTTCCCAGAAATAGCTCCTGAAATTCTCTCTTGTGATGCCCAATTTGCAGCATCATTGCTTTCTGGACCTTACTATGACATCCGTTCTATAGATTGTAGTACATGAACTATACAAACTCGAAATCGTCCTCATCCGATTCGATTTCCATTGGGGCCGATCCATTCTCGTCGCCGTTCGATGTCTGGATTGTACCGTTGCTGGCTGCTCCGACGTCTTGGCCTGCTCCGCCCACTGACAAGTTATTAACCACCTCTGTTTCGTCTTGTATCGCGTTTTCCAATTCTGCCTCAAGATCATGGTCAGATATGTTGTCTTGGAATCCAGCAGGCTCGATTGCTTCATTGAAATCTACAGCAGGATTGCCAGCAACCAGCTTGGACTCCTCCTGTTCATCGGGAAAGTCGAATACGGGAAACTCTTCGTTTTCATCGCTGTCGTCGTCGTCAGAATGAAGCATTTGCCCGAAGTCGAATCCAAAGCTTTCCGTGCCATCTTGTTTCATGCGGTCCTTTCTCGCCTTCTCGCGAAGCGCCTCTTCCACTCTTTGCGCTTTCAATTTCTCAGCTTCTCGCACCGAGTTTATCACAGACTTAAACTCGTCTTGCATGATGTTCTTGAACTTGGTGTTGGTTTCTGGGGTTATACCCTCAGTTGCATACGGAGAATAGTACTTTTCGGCATTCATGAACAAGTTGTTGTCTCTTCGTCTGGCCATTTCGTCTTCTCTTTCTTTGCGGCGCTTTAGTAACTGGGTACGTTTTCTGGAGTACTCTATAAAGTTGAACAGTTTAGCGTCCTTTTTCTCAGTATTCGTTTCTGTCGTTATTGTCGTTGTGTCTTCGTCCCTGGACTGTTCGGAGCCTACCTGCTTTACCTTCTCGAAAGTGCTCAACTCCTCTTCAAACTTGACCCTCCACTTTTTGTCGTCGTCCTCGATCAAGCTGTACAAAGACTTTTCGGTCAACCTGGATTCTTCCACCAATTTGAGCCTCAACTCCTTTAAATCGGTGAGTCGGTCCATGTACTCCGCAGTGTTCTGGTATGTGAAATCCGGTGGTAGATCTGGGAGGTATGCTGGGATGTAGTCGGGCTTGACTGTATGCGTGGGCACCAAGTTGGCAATTTGGTAGACTTCGTTCGTGAAGAAGGGAAGCGATTCGTCGTATGGGTCGAACTGGTCGTTGAACGTGTTCAACTGGTGTAGTATTGTCTTTGTAGAAACTTGTATCTTGTCTATCTGAACGCGCAAAGATGGCTCTAGTCCCTTACTGTGTTCTATTTCGTCCACAAATGTTGTTGGATTTATACCTCTCGTTCGCAAGAACTGCCTTGTGTCTCCCAACGATGGATTCCGCCGTCTTTGGAGCTCAGTGAACTTTCTCAACGACTGCATCGTGTCATTCAAGTATGCTATACTCAAGTCTGTCAACTGATCGAGATACTCCTTGGAGCAGGAGATGTTGCGCGACCGCATCATAACAGATATCACCTTGCGTAACTGCATGTCCACCGGGTTGGCATTAAAGTTTTCCACGCCGCGAGGCACAGACTCTGATGGATCATCGCTATTCAATTGCATGAGCGCAGGCGCCGCCTGCTCTATCAAGTCATCAGCCAAAGGAGCGTCGAAGAGTGACATATCATGGAGATTTGATGTTATTCGAAAAAAAGTTGATATCGAAAAAAACTAAAAGTCGGACTTCAGTACTAGAGTGTAGAATGTGTACACCCTCAAATATAAATTGTATATACTACTATACTTATTCTCATGTACTCAGTTGTACATGCTATACTAATTGCCACTTAACAAGTACTCAATAGCACCCTGAACGCTTCCGCCAGTTCTTCTCAAGGCCTCGATGTTTCTGTCGAACTCGAAGAAACCCATGTCATTCAACTGTCTCAACTGACTCTCGTACCTCTCCTCCGGCGGACGGTTGTCAGCAGGAGCTGATGGTGCGCTCTGGTTGGCAGCACCACTCATAAAATCGAAGGGGTTGGCACCACCAAACATGGTTGCGTACGGATTTGGGGCATTGGCAGCGGTGTTGCCAGAAGACTCGCCGCCTGCGTTGGAGTCCCCGGAGCCCTGAACAGTAGGGTTAGCACCGGGTGCAGGGAAAGCAGTGGCCGGGCCCGCTTGCGCCTGCTGCATTTGCATCATGGATCTCATCATCTCCGGGTTGGTGAACATTTGTCTAAACATCGGAGACTGCAACATCTGTCTCAGCTGAGGACCCAATGCCCTCAATTGTGGGTTCAGGTTGATCAATGCGTCCAACATCTGCGGGTTGTCCAACAATGCGTTCATGCCCTCAGCAAACATCGGGCTGGACATCATCTCGGCCATTTGATCTGGGTCAGGCATCAGATTGTGCATACCGCCATCTGGACCGAACATCGAGGCGTTTGGCAACTGGGTGTACCCCGCATAACGAGCGCCTGTCAAGTCAGCCAAGGGATTGAATGCGCCTTGACCAGCTGCTATGTTGGACGGGACACCCGAAGATTCACTTGGAGCAGAAGCAGCTGCAGCAGGTGGGTCCGCTGCCTTTGCTGCACTCTTCACCATGTGGATTGTGTGGCCAGTTTGCACCTTGTAGGACTCGACAGTCTCGGCGTCCTTCAAGACCTTGCCTGAGTAGATCAATCTCTGGCGGTCTGCAGGGATCGAAGCCTTCTCGCTCACAAGGTTTTTCAATTCAAGAACTGTGATGGTTGGCGAGATTGTCAACTCGTATTTGGTGTCCCCAGAGGACTTGATGGAGATGGAGATTTCTGACATGGTATCGATACGGCAAAATTAATTTGGCGATTTGCCTTCCATGTAATGGTGTATGCAGGAAGAACCCAAAAAGAATGTAGCACAGTGGAGGGCTCTACAAGCTTAGTCTAGTAGGATGCATGTACGGGATGTATCACTGTGCAAGGTACGAGCATGATTGAGAAAGAATCAATTACTCGTGTATGATATGTAATACCTCGTATGATGTATTGTCTATCAGACGTGTCTATTCATGTTTGAATGTATCGTGAAGTCTATTCGTCATTAAAAAGCCCATGCCAGTGTCTATTAGGCATGCTGTTGTCATGGTATATTAGTCACCACCACCTCTATATTTCTCGTATATTGCTTACCACCTCTACACTCCTCATATCGACCACTGCTTTAGTTTAACAAATGACTATATAAATTGCAGTACCTGCTGGAGTGCTAGCATGCCATGCACTTGCTTATAAGACAAGCATGCCTAGCTGTATTCAGTCCGCATCCCATTAGTTGCTTGGACCGTGAGTTATATTAGGGTTCTTTTACTTCGACCCTCCAACCACATTCCAAGCAACTGTAACCTTCCACACCATCCTCGAACTTCAGTTTCCCTTTACTTTGCATCAATGACCAGTCACCTTTTGCAGGGATCTTCTTACAGTTAGTGTTGAGGCATCTCGCGGACGTCTTCTTGTATCTCAAGCCACAAGAGTTGCACAATTGGCCCTCCTTGATAGACCACGACGGTCTCCAGCACGGAGACTGATCCGAACCACAGGAAATGCACACTCTGGTATTTCCGCTGTGGTGGGAGTGGCTTTTTGGAGGAGACTTGATCTCTTTGAGCTTGGACTTCGACGAAGATGACGGCGGTGTGATGGGGATGAAGCGGTGGTTGTGCATAACGGGCGCCTGGGCAGGCTGTTGGCTCTTGACCACCACTGGAATAGACTGGTGAGAAATCGCGGGTTCTGCTGCGGCCTCTGTAGGCACATATGAATGCACTTGGCGTGTATCAGGGACCTTGACCAGAGCAACCGCGTACTCGTACTGCGGAGTTATGTGCGACAGGTAGTGACTAGGGGACTCATATACCAGAGAGTATCGCAGGCTATTAGACGGTACATGAGTGTGTGTAGAGGGGTCAAGTGGAACGGACCGACCCTGCCTGACGTTATGCGTTTGAGCCAGGCCTGGGGCGATTGTGTTGTTGTACTGTGTTGTGATTGGTGGGGGGACCCCAGCATATATTATAGGGGAGCTTGCGATCTCGGTGTGTGGCGTGACTGGCTGGCGAGCCAAAGGTGACGGTGGGGTCATCTGCTTTGGCTTCGACAACTGGATGAGTGACTGTGCCAACTCCAAGTACTCTGGGTACTTTTCCACGTCGTTGAGGTACGTCTTGTTCAAGTATGTGTAGTTGGACTCGTACGGGAAATTGATCTTGCGCTCGTATTGGTTGATGCTGGGGATTAATGTTGGTCTAATGATCTTCGAGCTTATCCTGGAGTCGAAGCTGGGCTTGTAAAATGCTGAAGCATGCTTGTTGAGGTAGTTGTACTGGTTCAAGTTGAAATGCTTTGAACCTCGATTTATGGAGTCTAGGAGCTCATATCGCCAGTTCTCGTCGTTGGGCTTGTATGTATCGAAGTAGTTTAACGAAACCGTGGGCGCTATGGGCTTTAGTTTCACCGGTTCCGACGTCGTCAACGGGGCCGAGTTTAATGCCGAAGATATCAGAGGGAGCTCGATGTTGTGCGAGGGGTCTGCAGGATCCTTGTGTCTCCTTGGGTCTTCTGTGCTGCGCGCTTTCACGGATATAGATTTCGGGGAGGACACGGGGGAAGACTTCGGAGAAAGAGGGTTGGAAAACCGTTTGTTGGGACTCAACGATCTCGACCGAAGCGATTTACAGTACTTCCTTGGCGCATTCAGATCCAAGGCTGCCCCTGGTTGTTGATCATATGGTGGTGACGGGGGAGATGGGGGGGCTGTGCGTGATCTCTTGCTGTTTTTGGAGTCTTGGTTGTCGTCTTCGCATACTCGTTTCCTGAAGTTGTATGTGGATAATGCAAGTGGTGGGTTTTCGCGGGTCATTTTCATCAATTCGCTCTGCGAGTGAGACCGTACGTGTCCAGGTGTAAACGGGGTACGATTGAACATAAGTAGGCTCATATTGTTGTCGTTGTTTGCTTCAGAGGGCCCTGTGGTGGTGATTTCTGTTAAAGGGCTTTTCGGGGGAATTTTTCGGGGAGTCGGTATTTTTAAGGATGAGATCAGGATCTAGCTGAATAGTGAAAAAAACCAGCGACTGTGTGGTGTGGAAAAGTCAGAAAAATAGCTCTTGAATTGCTGGCTCTTGGGTGCCGGTCTTGATTTTATTCTTCTGACGGCTTTTTTATGGAGCTAGATGACGCGTTTGGCAAGCCGTTCAACGTTCAACGCGCTCAAGAGTTTCGCTCTCTTTTGTGACACTGCCCTTAGTCCGTTTGTGGAAATCTAATTTGGTTGAAAAAGGGAAGTGAAATTGTGAATGATCAGGACAAAATCTGTGAAATCCTGCACACAATGTACCTTTGTGGGTCTATTTGCGAACTGCCTTTTTTCTGCTGGCTGCGTTCCTAATTGAGACGGATCGTGAAGTTTCTATGGATCAAGGTACGACCGCTATCAATTGAGTCAATGATCCAAAGTACGCTGTGTGGATTCGAAGGGTGCTTGTGGGTCGTAGCGTGGAGTGTAGACAAGCTGCTGTGCAAATGGTTTTGACGTATTTTGAGGTACGTTCTGTTTGGTTCTTTATTCCGAGAGGGCTACCAGGAACCAAGGGAGATATGGCTTATATATAGATGTGATGTAAGTATTTTCCGATCAAAAGAAATGCATGGATGTGATTGAAAAATCTAACCAGCCCTGCAAAACAAAGTTATGAAGCTGGTTATATGACATTTTCATGTTTCACCGCGGACGTATAGGAAGGGTAAAACTGGACTCAATTGGTAATATCTCAAGACGGGTAGACCGAAGGTGTTAGATGGTACTCGATGCCGATCTACCTGGACTGTCAAAGTGTGCCTGGAATCGAAGCCAGCCACTACTCAGAAAAGACCTTTTCTTCGATTTCCTTTTTGGGTCAGAAATCGTACCTTTTGATGCAAGGTTGATCTCTGCTGGCTGTTGTGCCAAAGGAATGGTGCAGGAGAAGGTTATATTCTGTGCGTTTTAGAACCACAGCATTGCTTGTTCCCCTGTCATCTGTTGTCCTCGATGCCATTTATAGATTGGGTTTGGGTGCAATGTGGGTGCGCTTTTGATAAGTGTCTGTACAGTGGTGAGATTAGTTGTGGTAGATGCAAATAGAGTATGCGATGTTGGAAGAAGAACCTCGGCGTCCATTGTTACCAGTGTCTGATGGTATTATTTACATGTTTTCGCGATAAATCTTGCAAAATCTACAAAACATTAATCATGGTGTCATCTAGACCCTTTTATTATCGTTCTTTTCGTGACGAATATAAGACTAGCTTACTTCTTCTCGTGGTTTTCGACCTTTTGTTCAGCATCATTGGCAGCAATACCACCACCGATGCCAGCCGCAATGTGGCCAACTTGGCCCATACCAAGCTTGTCAGCGACCTTATTACCTCCCAAAGAGCCAGCAACGCCGACAGCAATGTTCTTAGCAGTGTTCATTCCGTTTCCTTCACCCATTGTAATTGTTATATAGATAATAAGGCTTTCCACAGCGCAAGGCGTTGCCTTTTTATATTAGTTCAGTCAAGGTTGCTCGCTATTCCAAATTTCAGATATTACGTCAGCGCAAGGGTAACGTCATCGACGGCGTTATCATGCCCCTTTTACCCGTTAGAAGTGTCATGTGACTTTACTCACGAGCCCACAAATTTGAAAACTTTCTTCAGAACATCATAGGAACAACATGTCACAGCTCAACCAAGATCCTAGTACGTAAGCCTACGAATAAAAATTTACCCTAAATTCTAACCCCACAGCGCAAACCATAGAGCTTTTTTTGAAGGAGTTTTTCCTGTCGCTAGACATCCAGTACAGCACAGGTACTCAAACTTACCCCAACGTGGAAGCATACGCAACACAATTCGGAAAGCAATTAAAGAGGACATGTGCCGTGATAATAAATGGGTCGCCTATAGTGGGAGCCCCCAATGCCGATTCCAAGTTGGAATTCCAAAAGAAATGGCTTGCTGCCCCTGTGTCTGCGCACCAACTCAACAGTTTCGACTGCCATTTGATACCGGGGTCAGGCACTTTTGTTGTCAATGCAAGCTGCAAAGTCAAATTTGACGAGAGTGGACGCAATCGTCTTGGTGAGTCTGCGGATTTGGTCAATGACCCAACCCCAAAGGCTGGCAGCAGGGTCGTCTGGAGCAGTTGGTTTGGAGTGAATGTCAACTTTGTGGTTGATGAGTTGGTGACCACCAACGCTAACGCAGAGGCCGTAAACAGTGTAGACTACAGGATCACCTACAAGCCTGACAGCAGCATTGTCCAGTTGTAACTGAACCACAAAAGCAGGGTTTACTCTGATTATAGACATACGACAATAAGTACGAGGTAATAGCGCGTTGACATGTAAAATTTTAACTTTAAAAGAGAACTTGCACTAGATAGCAATGCTTACACTTTAAACCTCCTCATGTTTGACGAAGTCATTGAGAAGATACCCCAAAGTTTTGGTAGCGTAGAGCCTGAGGTCGTTGGTGGAAACATTGTGTCCCAATTCTTGTAACGCTTCCAAAACATTGCGTGCAATGAACTCGTAGAACACCAAATCCACCTCGGTTTCGTCGTTATTCAAGAACTGAACAGACTCTACCACACTTGGTACCTCAAAATGAACAACTGCTCTGTGGGGCGTGTCATCACCGTCGGTGCCAAAATCATCATGGGTAACATACCCCTTTGGCAATTTGGTGTTGGAGATCTCCTCTTCTATTTGAATGTCCAGAATCGGATATCTCAAGACCGTTTGTCTCTTGTAGATCTTCTTAGAGGTCTGGTGGTGAGGAGGCAATAAGCTATCTGCTCCCATAATGTAGCCTTTTTCATTCAATTTCCTAGTGACCTTGGCGGCGACGGACTTTGGCACTTTGATAGAGCTCCACGCATTGTTAAATGGAGATACGATATACATGGAATCAATGGTGTAGGGGCCCTTGTACAAGTCGTACCTTATGGAGCCCGTGTTGATGAGGATTATCCTCTCGTTGCTGGTAGAAACATTCAAGGGCTTCAAAGTGTGCAAAACTCTGTTGTTCAAGAGGTTGAATATGCTTCTTGCGTGTGTAATGGGGACATAGTCCACATAGTAGTTGTTCGACACATGTCCTATGGGAACATTCAATGCTAACTCCTTTCTTGTGCGACGGATCAATGCTGTTACATCCTTTCCCTTTTCTGTTTCGAAGGTATCTGAGCTGGTATTGGTGTGATGCGTGAATGATTTGCGGTTGAAATCGATGTACAGTCTCGAAAACACGTCTCTCGGATACTTTGAACTGTTGAAGTCAACACTAACAAACCCAACAGTTTCACAGTACCTTCCACTTTGTATTCCAGCTGCTCTGTTGTCAAAAACACTAAAATCGCGAATGTGACTATGTCCGCCGAAATATTGGATCACTGTGTTGGGGAAGAACTTGCGGAAATGGGCGTTGAGGTAGTAGAGCTCGTTCCAGCCATGATCAATTGGCGTATGTGACGCTACCACTATCATGTCGACGTCTTCCTCGGTGAATGAGTGGAGAGTCTCATTAAACCACGCACTGTAGTCAACGATATCTTTGATCGAAGTAACCCTTGTACCTGAGTTTGCTCTCTTGAAGTCAAAAAGGAAACCAAAGGCTAATATCCGTTTCTTCTGGACCTTTGTTTCGAAGTATAATTTCCGGTTACCGAAAGGAACGTAGGTCCCGTTTTCTAGCTTGTACTCGACGTTGGAGCATACATAATTGTCTGGGAAGTGTTCCACAATCGTCTCAAATTCCTGCTTTGAGTTTTCCCAAACATACAACTCGTGGTTTCCTATTGTCAAGATGTCGTAACTGTTCTTGATGAAGATGGGTGTGGATTTAATACCATTGGGGGTAGTGATGTCAGATAGACCATTCCCATCGTGTCTGTCTCCAGAGTCGACAAGCAACAAATCCAGCCCCTTCTCTTCTGCAATCCTCTTCATATGAGTGGTGAACGAAATGAAGTCTCCCCAATCCCCCGAGTACTGCTTTTGGTTCAAGTGACCTGCGTACCATCCGTGCGTGTCGGTGGTGTGTAGGAAGTTGAGATCCCCCCATTCTAAATCTCTTATAGATGAACTGTCAGTGTTTATGGGCCACAAGACGTAAACACAGCCTAAAGCTAGTAAAAGAAACACCAATGGCTTTGTAGTGATTCCCATGGTGGGCTTGTGTGCAAATTTCGAACCTTGCAGGTTTTTTTTATAAAATGAAAGTAATCTGTAGAATTCCCTGAATGGGCCAGATTGAACTCAATTGGCAGACACTCCAACTTCGATCGATATTTACGCCGAGATGACAACCAAAAACTCTAGCATCGTACTGACTTGAGAAGATTCGCTCTCATAATTCATAAACTTGTTGTCGTCTCACTCTCAATGCGTCTACAATTCACTATTTGTACTGGTCTTTATTGAAAAGTAATTTACAAACCAGAGTCAGCTCTTCTCTTGTCTCTCTCCTCAGAGATAGAAAGCTTAATACCCTTACCCTTTGGCAAGGAGACGTATGGCTTAGCAGCCTCGGTACCGATAACGAAAACGTTGTTCAATCTGGTAACGAAAGTGTTCTCCAAAGCGTCCTTGATGTGAACCAAGTCGAAGCCACCCTCGTGCTTCTCTCTGTGGGTGATAACACCCACTCTACCCAAGTTTCTACCACCAGTGACCATGACCAATCTGCCGGTGTCGAACTTGATGAAGTCGGTGATCTTACCAGTAGCCAAGTCGATCTTGATGGAGTCGTTGACTCTGATAGCTGGGTCTGGGTATCTGATAGTTCTACCGTCGTGGGTAACAACGTAAGGGATTCCCTTCTTACCCAACTGGACCTTCTTGACCTTGGCCAACTTGTAGGAAGCCTCCTCAGCGGTGATTCTGTGGACAGCGAATCTACCCTTGACGTCGTAGACCAATCTGAAGTTCTCGTTGGTAGCCTCCAAAGTGACGACATCCATGAAACCAGCTGGGAAGGTAGAGTCAGTTCTGACCTTACCGTCAACCTTGACGTGCTCCTGCATCAAGATAGCCTTGACCTCTCTACCGTTCAAGGCGTACTTGAGTCTGTTCCTTAAGAAGACGACCAATGGCAAGGACTCTCTCAACTTGTGTGGACCAGCAGATGGTCTTGGAGCGTAGGTACCGGACAATTTGTCCAACATCCAGTGGGATGGCGCTGCCAATCTCTTCAAGTGCTTCTTTGGACCTCTACCCATTTTGCTTGTAAGTGTTAGTTATTCGAAAAGAAAAAATTTCAAGACTGACTATTGTAAAGGTTGGAAAAAAATACACCCGGCGCAAGCAGCGAAAAAAATTCACGAGAGTCAGGGCGCGAGCCCTAAACTCTCAATCACGTGAACAAAAATTGGAGATATGGATTCTTACATACTGTTGCATAATTCATAGACTAAATTGCTCTTCACGAGCAAATACTTACCAGCGTCCGAACCACTTCTTGCCCTTCGAGTTTTTCAATTCGTTAGTCAACGCCTCATCCTCAATCGTTAATTTCTCCAACTCATCCTCCAAGTTTGCGCACTTCTCTGTAGCATGTGCATTCTCTAAGAGTAGATCACGGATGTCGCTTTCGAGACTAGTGGGCAATGCCGACTGTTCTGTCGAGCCCGAGCTGGTTTCCAGAGGCGATGATGGCGCGGAAGACTTCTTTTCCATGTTCTGCACCTCGCCTTTCAACTGTTCTATCAGTTTGCGTAAGTCCTCATTGTCATTCAACAACTCGGGTAACTTGATCTTCACATCAACCATCTTTTGGACCACGTCGATGTGGCTACGGTTCAAGCTTGCATACGAGGTCTCCAACTCCTTAATTTGGTGTCGCAACAAACCGTTGTCCGTCTTTAGTTTCTCGATCTCTTCGCCCTTTGAAGTCTCAGTAAGGTATATGTTCTCAAACTCGTTTTCGAACTTGGTCAACTCAACCGGTTCCAAGTTGATCCCCATTGAATCAGTGACCAAGTCGTCCAACTTGTAGTAATTGGAGTTGTTCGTAATGCTTGTGGCGATGGAATTTCGTTTCGAGGCACCCAAGATGGAGAATCGCTTCGATGCCCTCCTGGACAACCCTGAATCTTCCTTGGTTGCTGCGACGTACTCGTCATTAACATACACGTTGAAGACCTTATCCTTCAAGAAGCCTAACAACTTGTCGAACTTCAAAGTTAAAAGCATTGACTTGTTCTTTATCATCAAGTTGACAGCGAACTTCAAAATCGATTCAATGCCTTGTGTGACTATAATGTCATAGATTCTCAATACCATGTCGAGGGGAAATTTATAAGCAAAGAAGGTCAAAAACCATTGAGACGCATACATGGAGGATTTGATACCCTGCTTCACCAAGTGATTGAACAAGATGGGAGAGTATATTTCAAGCAAGCGATCAAATTCGTACAACAATAGGTGCAATCCTTTCATCTCTGGACAGAATAGTTCTCGTAATTTGTAATCCTTCATTAATGTCACTAGCAAGCAGAAGCACTCGGCATCGCTCATGTTCATGATGAGAGGGATTGTGATGAATATCATTCCCTGAGTGTAACCCACTTCAGGGTCGAAAAGTGAGTACGCTTTAATCACATTGAACAACTCCTCGCCTTTGTTGACGTTTTCAACGTTCGTGAAGAAACTTGTCCTTGCCAAATCGCGCTTGATAGACTTTTCGTGGACTGAAGGCTCATTTTTCAACAGTATGTAAAGCTCTTCCAATTGGAAGTTCTTCAGCTTGGCTACTAACTGCCAGACAATTCCACGAAACTCTTTAGGAATTCCAGACATGATCAGTTGATCCAAGTGGTCGGAGTCGTTGTTGATCACATCCTCGTACTCGTTGACGATCTTCGTCCAAAAGTCCCAATCAATTTTGTACGCAAACATATCCGAGAAACTGCCAACAGTGTTCTTGATGTCATTGAACGTTTTCTTGATGTTCTCTGTTCCCGAGCTAATGGATTCCTTAGATTTCACATCTTTGGCTTGAAACTTGTCGTTCAACTGGTTGAACTTAGACTGCAACAAGTAGTTCGAGCTAGCCTTATTATATGTGGATGAGAGGCGATCCAACTGCAAGATCTCGTCGGCGTCGTCCTTCTTGGGGCTTTCGGAGAACACATCTTGTTGGTCAAGTTTGAGGCAGTCTTGTATCGATTTTCTGTCTGGAAGCGAGGGAGTCACAGATACCGGCGAAGCTAACCCTACCTTATGGATCGGTACCAGATTTATTTGGCTGTCGGTTTTGAGAGTTGGGGTGACTTCCGCATCATCCTGAGCATCAGTCACTACCAGATCAAGGGTTGTACCATTATCCTCCGTATTGTAATCTTGGATAGAGTCGAGGTTTTGATCTGTGCGGGGCTTCAGCAGTCTGGATTCTGCATCTTCGAACGAATCGACAGACGACATGGGGCTGTTCTGGAGATTTGTCGTGCGAGTAGTCCTTCAAAAATTCTCTAACGAATTACTCCTTGTGTATTGATCGAGCCGATATTAAGGGTTGATTAATCAGGTTGATGAGCGAGATCAGGATTGACTGGTGGTATATTGACGATGTCCGCTAAAAGTATCTCTGTTGAAGCTTCCTGAGAATTAAGTTAAGGATCACTTGTTGAGTGTATTTGTTTTTGTCTATGAGGTTTTGTGTACCGCGACAAAACGACAAAAGTGAGGACACGCCAACATGGGGATGATTTCTCCCAAATAGACCCCAGTAATTACAAAGAAGACGAGGTATAATGCCACTAACTATGACTAGTCATCCTGATGTCTGAAGCCTAATGAAAATCATTGCGGTCGAATAACACGCTTAATATATGGACAAACAGAGGAGAAGAACTACATAGGTAATATACTCGTCCTACAACACACTCACTCTAATAAAAATTGAATTCAAAACGCTAAAAATTGGAACTAAAATCGTGCTAACCATGTCATGCTTATGCTGCTACCCAGTAGTAGTCATCAAACTCGTCGCTATGCAAACTCACCCTGTTAACCTCAGGCAGTACAACATAGTCCAACCTGATAACTTCCTCGTTGGACAAGGGATGCACAACTTCACTTGATAACATGACGTCATCCTCAAAGCTGTAGCACGACGATGCAGTCGAGCAGCTGTCATCCGACTCGTACAACGAGGAGCTCAAAATATCATCTTGGGAGACAACAGTTGATGCAGCGCTGGATAAAGGATTGGATCCGTTCAATTCGGACACAGGGCCCGATGACAAAACTTTGTCTTCATGCATACCCAATACTAGTGGGGCAGTAATTGGTTCCTCAACCGAAAGGTTCTCATCACCAAAATCTTCATAGATATATCCTCCACTAACGTTCTTCTCCCTGCACAACATTTCTAGTTTGTGGTAGTCGCAGTTTGGGAAGTAAACCCTCAAGACCTGTCTTCCCTTAATATACTTGATAGGCAACTCGCCTAATTCAAACAAACAGACAATGTCGTTCTTGAATTCAGCCAACTTAGTCTGGAAGCTCCTCACGTTAACGAGTAACTCCTCCAAGACCTCGTCATTGAGAATAGTCTCATCTGGGATGCCGATATCAAAGTTGATGGGGAATTCAATGTACGATCCCGTGCTAGCGTGGTCATACATCGCACGTTCATCAGAAGTTGCTGTCGAGTCTGTGCGCGCCAACTCGAGCATTACCTGGTGGTTCTGCGGTGAGCATGACGTGTTGAGGGCGATCTTGTGGTTTGTAATTTCTTTGAATCTTTTTACAACGTCGTACAGCGCAATAGTGTGCGAAATGGCCGTCGTTTTTGACGCCAGAACCTGAGTCTGTTGATCAAAGTTTGAAAACATGTCCTTTACTTGACAGAATATGCTTCTGTAAGTCAAATGTAAATTCTTGGTATGTAACTTGAGTCTGAATGGATTTTGGTATGACTGCGAGAAGTTGCCATACATGAAGCCACTGCCGCCCTTGTGGAGACAATTCTTGAGAGATTGCCCCTGTGCGCAGCGAGAGCTGAAGAACCTGTTGGAGTTGTTGCAGAAGTTGAAAAGCCATTTGTACTTGCTAAACAAACGAGCCTTGTTGTTGACATTGAATCTGAAGAACAGTTCCGGACGTGGCATAAACGTGCTGAAGGACCTCTTCAAACACGGAGCACCCTTGCGAAAGCCTGCGAACCCCAAACCAGCACAGGTAGAGAAGCGTCTTTGGGGACCAAGGCCTGAGCCAGGGGACCCTCTAACAGGAACTCTCACCGGTACGGGGACCGGACGAGCATCTCTCTGCGGGTTCAAGGCATCAGCAAGCTCTTCGAGCGCGCGCTGAATACGCTTAGCAGTATTCCGCTTCCACGCCATGACATTGCTGAGCTTGTTCATGTTCGTCAATAATAATAATAACACTAACCATAAAAGTAAACCTAGAATCAAAGTTTGTAGTATAGTCGACACAGTCACAGAGGGTGAGTGGTGGTGAGAAAGGTATCAAGAGTAGCAGCTATCGTAATAGGCTACGAGTCTCTTGTTGTGATGTGTGAATGTGTTAACTTGTTGTGTGAGGAGAAACAAAAAGTTGAGGGGGCAGGGGGAAAAAAAATGCTACTCCAACAGGATTTGAGCCTTGAGTTTTCTCACTAGTAAATACACGACCTTCATCGGTTTTACCTGCGGCTTTAACTAATATGCGACATCGGGCCCTGTTGAGTTGGGAGAATTGCAACGAATATTGCGAAGCTGAAAGAGCAAGCACTAGGCACTTGGATCATTCCACCCCACCCGCTACATCCGGAGAACAAACAGCAGATAGTGTACATTGAACGCAATCGTGACACGTGAATGTAAAGGTGAGGGGTTTGCTAAAGGCTAAATGAACACAAAAATGACTCATGTACTATTTTATCATTATTCGATCTCCTATCTTTTGCAGGTTTTGGCAAAAAAAGAACGCACAGAGTATAGGTTAATTGGGGCACGTGAGCTACAAATATGTGTTTGTAAACATCAATCCCTTCTTGGCCTACCAATTCGGGAACATGAAATTCTATTAGATAAAAGTGAAAAATTCAAGAAATATAAATCATTAGACATAAATCAACTCAGCATTTAGGAACGTCCAAAGGAGAGTTGGCTTCCTTTGTAATCATCAGGGCACTCACACGTTTACGATTGTGTCTATAACATCATCGAAAAAGTCGTAAAAGTTGTCTTCCTTCTCACTCTTGTATTTCTTGAGTGGTTGGAACAGTTCCTCATCGTCGAACGCAGGTAAATTGCGGTCGTCTTCGGAGTCCGGGTAGTTGTATGAGTTCAACGAAAGGAGAGAGCTTGGAGAGGTGAGGGAATTAGTAGACGTTCCTGCGTCGAAGTTGACCGGATTCTGTTGGCCAATAGACGAGGTAGCGCCCATCTTGAAGGAGGACGATGGGACTTTGATTTCTCTGCGAATGTTGTTCAACATGAAGTCGTCCATGATCTCCTGCTTCACCTTGACCTCATCAATTGGTCTTATGTTGAAGGTTTCAGGGTGCTTCATCGGGATCATGAGGAGATCGTCCTCAGAGTTCACTGATTGGTCGGGGGATTGTGCTACCGATGGGTTCATGGAGTTCCCTGCAGTGCTGCCCATGGGGTATGTGGAATTGTTTGAAGCCTCAGGTTTCAGCTGATCCTGTGAGGACTGCTGTAAAGTAAGGTTGGATGGGGGGAAGTTGCTGTTGCTCTGCCGCAGCGCGTTTGAATTTATGTTGTGCTGTTGCTCGCTCAGAGAGGATACGTTTGAATCTGTGTGTTCAATCTCACTGGCACTAGCGCACTCGTCTTCGTCGTGGTATGTAGTTGCGAGAAGGTTCTTGTACATGGCCAAATCTTTCTTGTAATTTTCATCGGTGAGGAGGTGGTCTAAATTGAAGTACTTGGGCAAAATGAACTCGATCATGTTCTCGAGGTGCTTAACCCTGTTCTCAACGCTGGTCAAGTGGACTCTAGTCAAAGGCGATCTGACTGTGCGCGGGCTGTAGCTGCACCTCCATCCATGTTGAACGCATTTCGAACACTTGGGCAACTCCTTAGAGCACTTCAATTTTCTCTTCCTGCACGAATCGCATGCTTGTTCGATAGACAGTTGGGCCATGAGAAGTGTATTATCCGGTCAAAACAAAAACTGGTGCTCAGTTTTTGGTGTTCAGGTGAAGCTGTAAAGTCGATTTCGGAGTTCAAAAAGCGCCGAAATCAATATATATATGACGCACTGGTGAACATTATTTTGTTGAATTTTCTTTGCAAGCGATTACTTGTTTCTTTTTCGCGGTATTTTTTTCTCCTTTGTACTTGGAAGAGACGGAACTCACAGAGCACGGTCCTGGGCAATCTAACGATAATTCAACCAACAAAGTCCTGAGAAGGGTAATAATAATAAATACACGCGATTGAGAATACCCCACTAGTTACCAAGTATAGGAATAAGCCCATTCCATACCCGAAATAAACGTGTACCTTGCGACACCGGTCTCGGAGTTCGACACTAGTATGGACAGAACGCAGAAAAAGTTTGTCTACCTTTCAGCGAATACCAAACTTGGAGATGTCATAAGGGGTATATACGTATACAGACCTGATGGAGTAAATTGCTTCTTGCTTGTAGCAAAACCGAGTTCTGTTAAATCAAATCTTGGACACTTTCTACGATAAACTCGATTGGTTACAACGCCCATCTCCGAGCTTTTTAGTTTCCACAAAAGTGCGAAAAGAGGGGACCATGCATTCCACAAGAAAGCGTCAAATTTGCAGAGCGGGCGTTCAAATGACTATTCCGACGCGGACATCCACAGATCGCTTTGAGTACTCTCATCTCAGTTCCACTGAATATTGTCTAGACCGTTATGAATTGTATCCCAGGGCTACAGATTCGTAATCTACTTTTGTTGCTGTCTCGTTCTCTAGATGAGGTTAATCCGAATAGCGAGATAGTCCGGGATTGTGTGCACTCCCTGGGAGTGTGTGTAAAAGAGGAGAAGAAAACTTCGTCACAAAGCTCGGAGGTGAACGGGAGATACCCCAACATGGTTGGAGGTCCGAAAGCATATTTCGTGTACACAACCAAAAGCTTATCACTAACCTGTATCTTGTATGAATTGTAATTAACTTGAAACCCCCATGTACCCGTATAGAGCAAGTGATAAATGGCCCGTAAGGTGTTGTCCTTTAAGCTGCGCGCTAAAACTGTTTTCATCCCTAACCTGTAAACTACTACATACGTCAAATCTGTAAACCTGTATCCATAAAAACGGTTAATCTGTATTTATGTAACATGTAAACTCAATTTGCATGTTATCCACGAATACATGACTACACAGTATCATCATGGTACACGAATTTGGTGACCTTCGGGTTGTGCGGCGCGCGGCTTACGTATTGCTTGTCATCAGGTGGTCTCTCATCAATGGTATTGGAATCCAACATTGACTGAATGCTCACTAGAATGCTCTCGACCGAACATGCTGGTGTCCAGTCATCGCCCAACACATTGAGGCAAATGTGGCCGTTGGAGTATACGTGGGGGTGTATTGGTATCGCAGACGACTTGCCTACGTCATCCATTTCATATATTATGAATTCAACGCGAGGTGAGTCCACTGGGTACTCCTTCGTTAATTCAACTCTCAAACAGTACACATCGTTGTAAAGGCTGTGGTTCTTGACCTTGATCTGAAAGATGTACCTTGTTATGTCGTCGCCAGTACTAAGTAGCGTGACCCCAGCCAATGGATTCAGCTTCAAACCCTTGTGCTCCTTTAATAGTCTTTTGTGAAATGGGTGTCTATTCATCGGGGATATTTAAAACTTGATTTTTTTGTGGACTCAATACTGTATTGAAGAACAAATAAGTCTCTACCTTATATATGCTTACATAGGCATCCCTTTCAATACCTTTTTGTTCACTTTGAACTTCCTCACATCACCGCCTTTATGTTGCAGTTTCCGAGCCCCACCTTTGTGTCCACCACCCTTCGCATATACGGTAGGCGTAGGCAAGGGACCATTGGCCTGCAGACTCATGGCGTTTCTCAAGGAATCTAATATCGCCTTATCCTGCTGGCTTGGTTGGAAATACGGGGAGACGTTTGTGGTCTGGCTCTGGATGCTCGTATTGACGCCTCCCACCAAAGAAGTATCAGGGGAGGTCTTCTTTTTCTCTCGTGCTAATTGGGTCAATACCTTTTTGAAGTGTCCGAAATGCTCCAACTGTTCCTTGGTAACACCATTGATTTTCGCAAAGTCTCTCTTATTCGTGGGAAGCTTCTCCGACATGTCTCTGAGACTGAAGTCAGAAAATACCTGTGTGATGACGATTCCCAAGTCTGCGGATAAACTCAAGCGTATTTTATCCAAGGCAGTGAAGGCCGATGTCATAGGTGCATTGCCATTTGACCCCTTTTCGCCTGCTACTGTTACTTTGCTAGTGAACGCGGCACCTTCGTAATTGCCATTGGACATCTGGCGTGCGGTTACAAATGAGTCCTGGTAACGGAACTCTTTCAAATTCGCGTTACCTCTCAACTTCACACCGTTTTCACTAGACCCCGTACTTGGACGCAGCTTCTCTGTACTGAAGCTTATCACAATGCTGAGCTGCCCCTTCAAAACTTGATTGGCAGTTTTTCCCAAACGGACATAGTTCGATGCGAAGCCAGCCTTCATCACTTGGTACTCCATTAGGCAGTCTTTGCTCAACAAGTAGAAAAAGATCCTTTCTAGATCAGTTTTCTCAAGCAGCTTGCCTTTGCCGTGATATGGGTTCATGTGGTGGCCCATAGATACGATTTTCTTGTTGTTGGAGCCCTTGAACACATCTTGGCAATGAAGTAAAGTAACCTTTTCACTCTGTAATGACTGGATCATTCGTATGATGTCCTGTGCATAGTCTAAACAGTCTCTTTGGACCACTGTGACCTTGCTTGCATTCAGACAGTTGTCACACTGTTTGTGGCAATCTGCTGCTAAGAACAGCTCATTAAAGTATTGCAATACTTGAGCTCTACGGCAGTCAGTAGTGTTCTCACAATACTGCACCACTTGTCTCAATTTCGTCAAATGACTCTCTTTGCCTTCATCCGTGAGCTCCTCGTCTCTGTGAATCATGCTTTGGAGCAGCCTAGCGTCCTTGTAACAGTAAAACATGATACACTCGGAAAATTTTCCATCTCTTCCTGCTCTCCCGGTTTCTTGGTAGTATCCCTCCAAACTTCGAGGAATGTATAAATGAATGACATACCTAACATCGGGCTTGTCAATACCCATACCAAATGCGATAGTAGCGCAAATCAATTGAACTTTGTTCTTCTGCCACTGCTCTTGGACCGTTGAACGGTCTTGGGGGCTCATTCCTGCATGGTAGAACGTCGTCCTCAACCCATAGGAGTTCAACTTTGCGCTTGTTTGCTCGCAGGACGATTTGGAATGGCAGTATATGATCCCCGTCTTGCCATTTTGTTTGCTCAAGATGTAGTCTTTAATCCATTCCAAATGGTTCCCCCCTTTCCACTTTATTTCATAAAACAAGTTAGAACGGTTGAATGATTGCTTGAGGAAAACCGGGTCGTTCATGTTGAGATTGTACATGATGTCCTTGATGACCTTCTCATTAGCAGTCGCCGTCAAGGCCATAAGTGGAGTCCTTGGGAACTTCTTCTTGAAGAAGCCCATTCCTTGGTAGTCTGGTCTGAAATCATGTCCCCAAGAACTCAAACAATGCGCCTCATCGACAACCACCCTTGCCAACTGTCCCTTATTGTACAAATTTTCAATAATCTTTTGGATCATGACCGACTTATTGACTTTCTCAGGGGAGAGATAGACAATCTTCAAAAAACCATCTCGAAATAGATTGACCATGAGTTTCAGTTCTTCGGCATTGGATTTTGAACTGATCATGCCTGCCTTGACATTCAAATCAACTAGGTGTTGAACCTGATCCTGCATCAACGAAATCAACGGTGATATCACGACAGTTGTACCCATATTACCGCCGCCTTCCACAATTGCTGGAAGCTGATAACAGAGCGACTTTCCACCTCCTGTTGGCATCAACACAAAGACGTCTTTCTTCATGAGAGTTGCTGCTACAGCTTCCAATTGATTGGGTCTGAAGTTGCTTAACCTGAAAACTGAATTCAACAAATGATAAACTTCGTCAATGAAGCTCTCCGTACCGGCAGGCACAACGCGCGACTCGCCAGCGACTGGGCTGGGTATCGCCTTTTCGTTATTGATTATCAGTCTCAAAATGTCATCGTCGCCATCGCTGAAGTCACTCTCTACTTCCTCAACTTTGACAGGCTTTGCTATCAACTCTTGAAGGTTTTGGGGGTAACCCTCATCCTCTTCGTCGGAAGTGAGCTCTATCACTTCACTGTTGAGTTCTCGTTCTTCATTTAACTGGGTAGTGAAGTCAGCTATCTCTTCGACGTCGTCGTCTTCGAAATCAGACTCATCAGCATTAATGAACTGCGAGCTATCGGGTCGTATGGAGTCAACCTCATCGTTATCGGTGCTGCCTTCTGACATTTGGTACGCTCCGTCATCGGAATGATCCTCGTCTATGATGAAACTTCCAAGATCATCAATTTCGTCTCGTTCTTGAGATTGTGTGTAGAGCCCCTCCATCGAATACTCACCAAACTGATCTTCAATTTCGTCTTCATCGTGCCCACTGGCAGCAATAACAGGGACAATAGGGACATGATCGGGGGCTTGACGCAAATACGGCCTACTTTCGCGCAATTCTGAGATTGCTGATGATTCTGAGACAAAATCATGCGACGAGGACATATGACTAGATGATGCGATCTGATGTTCCCTTGAAAGACTGTTTGGTATTGCATGATTAAGTACTGGGGCTGATCTTATGGAATCTGCTTCTGGGGTATTGGAGCCTATGATCTCGATGTCATCAACTTGATCCTTGATTTCACTAGTTGGCTCCTGGGTTGAAGTCATTCTCGGAGCACGTATGGGTGACATCGGTAAAACAACTGGTGGAATCTGAAAAGCATGCTGCAGATCAGACGGTGTTTGGGTGGTCTGGGTAATATTTGCATCCAGAATGATTTCATCTAATATTTCTGTCCTCAATTCGGAGATCTTGCTATCAAGGGCCAGGAGCCGTGGTTTGAATATTTTTGCGTTGTGGTCTTCTCGACTCTCGCCCGATAATATACACGATACGGCAAGCGTCTCAGCGTATAAGCTTATTTTCTTCTCCTGTAAATGGATCAATCGCACAAGGTCAGCAATTTTATCGCTCATAATGTTAGTAGCGGACTTGTTTGATTCAGTTCGCGAACTGCTAGTATTGCTCTGTTCCTTTATGTCCTTTGATTGATTTGTTGTATGCTGAGTGTGCGATGATTGCTTTGTTGGTACATGCGGATCTTTCCTCACAAGCGCGGGGATCAAGGTTGGTTGCGTGGTTGGCGCAGAGCGCGATTCGAGCTGCTGCACCGTTGTTGCTGACGTGTTGTTCAATGATCGAGCCAAAGACGGCTCCAGGCTCGTCTTGAACGCTTCTATTCGCGGTCTTTTCACGCGCATCGTTTGATCGGCTGGCGCGAAACTCTTAGCAGCGCGTTCAAACTGCATGGCGGCCTCCATGACTTCATCATCACTGTCTAAGAGATGATCATACGAGTCATCCACCGCTATCGGAGCCCTCTCTGGGACCATATGCTGAATTTTTTGTGCCTGTATGGGTGCTGATGGGACAACTGGTGGATGTGATGCAAATCCTGTGCGCGCGGGTACTCCATAATGTGGTGCAGGGAGGTCTTTGCCGTTACTGGCGTACTGCTTTAGCGACGTTCGTATGAAATCTTTGGTGGGTATGTTTGGCCTTTCATTCTTGAACCACTCCTGGTGGAGCTTCAAGTTGTTGGTGATTGCCATCTGTCATAGAGATTCTTACGCGTGTTTTTTTTTGTTTGCAACCTGATTTTGATCTTAACGGATGGACAGAAAGAGACAAATTACAGAGGGTCGAAATGTAGTTAGGACCGATGGATTTGAACTCACACAGTAGTGCACAAGTTAACGGCAAAGAATTCCGAGAAGGATTGTATTCAGAACTCCTTTACAAAATGAGGTGTAGTCAAAGGTCTGTGCCATCCTATGGCATTGCTTGAAGGCTATTGTTTTACATGTCGTTATCAGCAAAGCTCAAAACGACCTGTGTAGGCAGAACATCGTTCATCGGCCATAACTTCTCATACTGGCGCTACCAATTGTAGTATCACGGCTACGACTTTAAATAGTCAGATTCTTTGTGGGGGAAGGGGGCTGTGGAGTCATCCTGAAACCGTTGGGGGTATGCAATGTGGGAATATTTTGGTTGTTGGAGTAGGCACCTCAACATTAAAACCACGAGGTGTTTCACTTAGGGGGTTATGCACCGGAAGAGGTGTCATATGAAGTTAACAGATAGTTCTGACTTCATATGGCCCAATCACTCCACTTTCTCCGATCACACCACGAGATTTTGTTACCGACGTTACATAAGCTCGGCTTGACGCCTGAGCCAATCGCAACGGCCTAGGAAGAAAAAAATGTTGATCCAATGGAAGCCGAAAAAAAAATGGTGAGCTGCAGAAGGCTTGTTCGAGCTCCCTGTACTATCGTGAATCACCACTAAACGTCTCAACATCGCGATCTTAATCGGAATATCTACACGAAATATACCGCGGGGGTTATACCGCGGGAAAAACTCCAAACTCAATTGAAAATAATTCCCCTCACTCGATCATAACCAGGAGGAGAAGGGCGACTGCATGTAGATACAAGAAATGTTCCACACCTTGTTGAAAGAAAGTGAAGGAAAGTCATTGCATGACAATCTGAGTGGCATGAGGAAACAAAATGTGACATGATAACCGAGCCTCACATGATATCATTTCAGAATAACCAGCACGATAGTGCCAAAGGTCGATATCCAGAGGGGTTTAGCATAGTACATTCTCCGCATCTCTCCAACTTACTCTGTGCAGCCAAATTCCACTTGTGTTGGTGATCTTCCCCTCCCTTGTAGGTGCCGAGTGCAGGATTCCCATCTCCTCTTTTGAATTTGTGCTCATCCCCTCTCACTTACATGCAGGAAACAGTACGTCTAAATCTAAAGATATATAAGTTGACGAAATCCACAAGATGGAACATCACCGCTTACCATGATGAAATTCATGAATTCAGATGTTTTAGACTACCCATGCCCGCTAATGCACCGCTCAGCTAACATAGATATAGCACCTATACGCAGATCTTCACCGGCTTCTATCACGTCTTCCACCGGAACAGACTATGGTGAGTTGCTTCCGGATTTATGGCAGACGACCTCTCTGAGCTCTTCGCTGTCTGGAACCAGTCTAGCCACAACCGACTTTGGGTCCGAGCTCAACCACTTCGACACTACATGGAGTACATATGAGCTGTCTCTTCTCCCCAACACATTATACGACGACCTCGACAACATTGATTTCTTCCCTCCAGTGGTTGAAGAAGCTTCCATTCCGTGCGAGGAGATCAAAACCGTAATGCCACCTAAACACCGCAGAAAACACGAAAAGATGCTTTCGGTGAATACACAGTTGTACAAGACGGAGATGTGTGCCTCTTACTTAAAGACAGGCGTTTGCCCTTACGGAAACAAGTGCCAGTTCGCACATGGGGAGAACGAGTTGAAGTCTGTGGAAAGACTGCCCAAGTGGAGACTGAAGCCGTGCGCTAACTGGGCGAAATTTGGGAATTGCAGATATGGTAACCGTTGCTGTTTCAAGCATGGTCAGGGTTCAATGGAAGCGGGTGACAGGTCACCCAGGGTTTGGTAATATATAGGACTTAACGAATGACGATTATTTATTGAAGTGTCCGGATCGGTGTAGATTTGTTGCGATTTGAATCTTGGTGGAAAAATTGCGTGTTCGGAATAAGTCAGAATGGTCGAATCACCGATAGAACGAAAGGTGCGCGGAGCGGCATGAGCGAAAACCGGAAAAATACGGACATCAGCGTTCTTGGAATGCTGCGATCGCCACAACCACGTGTAAAGGAGCACAATAGCGACAGAGCACAATATTCGACGATAAGGTTGGATTTAAGCATGAAACGACTGATTTTCAGAGTCTTGGCTTGCATCAAGCGCAGAAGTGCGTACAACATGGGTTCTAGAGAGAGGGAACGGCTTGAGTAGAATGTTGGTGCCTTTGTTACTTTTTCAGCGTTTGCAACAACATGCAAGGGACACTCGCCCAACATTTTGACTTCCTGGTGGGGAGACCCCTTTTGTGTTATCATGTACAAGGCAGACCACATTGACTTTTAATGTATTCACCCAAAAAGACTTCTCTGCGATAAGCACGCATGAACAGTAACATGAATCATAGAATTTGAGTACTTCCCTCCTTGTGTTGTGAATCGTGTGTAACACGAAGGATTGGTCCCCCCACTTGATTACATCACCATACGCTGAGTCGCTATTCTTGTTGGTTTCATAGTCCTATCAGTGAGTCTTTTACATGGGCGGTAGTCCCCAGATGCTGTGACTCTTTATACGAATTTACATCTGTCGATTCTGGTGAAAAGATGATAGATGGATTTTAGTACTAGATAATGGGAGCTTTCCGGGTAACGATTTGAAAAATTGTTGCAAAAATTTCCGTGGCGAAAAAATTTATACTGTTAAGAGTAACCGTTATGGACTTGTCGTGGGAACAATTGAAACCCGAGTATGCTACGTTACTTGCAGACTCTTTGACCAGTGTGAGGATTCCTGTGTTGAAGAGAATACTGTATTTAGTAAACAGTGGTGAGATCAAACAAGATGACTTGAAGGAAGTCAGCCTCGCATTATTCAAAACGTACAACTACTACCAAGATGTTAATTCTAGAAACGACGTGCTCGAGGCACTCGAAAGCATTGCGGCACAAGATGAAAAGTTCTTGTCCGTGTTTGTTAAAATCATAAATCAGACAGTCCTGAAAGCTAGATCAGCCCCTTCTGACTACTTGACGTTATTAGCTTGGATCAACAGATTTGTTGTCTTGGCGAAGGATGACTTGACGCAAGCGGCCATACAATGTCAGGCGGCTACATTCCACAGAGCGTTGGATGTCGGTGGACCCACCAAACACAGACAGAGAGTCCTCAACTCCGTGTTAGTGTCAACGAAGACATCTATGGTTGAATCTTTCTCAAAGCGTCTAGACCACGAACAGGCATATCTTAAGAATGTTGTTGATGCAGTTTCCAAATTGCCTCTGGACGTTGCACTCGCCTACTTTGGAATTCTCACCGGTGCTGCTTATGACGCCCTTCCCGTGCAGCCAATCTACTTTGATCTCTTGCAGAAGGAATTTAAATCGCAGATCATCGAGTTCTTCACTGCTCAAGGACTCTTGGGGAAGATACCACCCTCTGTGCAATCCATGGACATATTTGGCAACTTTGTCGAGCACCTTACCGAGGAGGAGTACAGAAGCTTGGTGCCAAGTATTGAGAAGTCTATCTTAAGATCGTCTGAGAACTCGTTTGTCTACACCCTTCCCGCATTTTTTAAAAGTCTTTCCAAGGAAATTGAAGTTTTGGCGGACAAGAAGTTGGTGGGCGCCATATTGACGAGTTTGAAGTCCACTAAGGAAAATGTCAGACTAGGAGCTTTCCTGACGCTCGAACATATTTCTCAAAAGAGAACCACCAAAGAGAATGCATTGAATTACGAAAAAGAGATTTTGGCCACTCTCAAATCATCCTCAAATGTTGACATGAAGGCATTGGTGGGTAAGGTCTTAATGTTGATCAAATCTGACACCAGCGTATCGGCCAAGATTGCTGCTGACTTGACAGCAGTCATTCCCAAGGATCAGAATGAGATATCGTTGCTGACTTTGGCAGCATCTTTCACTCATCACGCTTTCAGAGTCCTCTCCGACTCGGAGCAGGATGCAAGCCTGTTTAAAGCCATCATTGCTCAATTAAAGACTGGTTTGGCTGACAAGAAGATCCCTCTCCGTAAAGTCTGGTATACAGAAGTGGGAGATGCATTGTTATTTGCAAAGAAGTCTGACGCTGTGGTGAACTTGGCAAATGAAATTTCGACAACTTTGACTTCAATTGTTGATGAAGCTTTCCAGTCGCCATTACCTGTCACTGCAAACAAAGGAATTGCCTGCGCATATGTGGCATTGGTGATTCTTGAAAAGTTTGAAGTGTCTAACCAATTTTCCCAAGCTTTGTCCAATGGCGATAAACCAGCCATTTTGACAAGTCTGAAGGTGTATACGAAATTAACTACCCAGGCCGAGTTCCTTTGGGCCATAAGGGCTTTGAAGGCATCATCTGCGAAGATTTCTACATTGAGTGATTCACAGAAGTCCGAGTTTGGATTGGCGTGGATTCACTTCCTTGCATCCAGTTCGTCGCCATACCATGTTAAGTTACAAACGATCGACTACATATCAGATATCTTAAAGAGTGCACAGGCTGAAGTGATCAGCCAACTGTTGATCAACGCCATATACACCTCAGTTGATGCTCCAGTGAATGAGGTCGATATCAAGGGTTTGTCGCCATTACTTGCAGTGTTGACTCAAATCCCAGGCAACCTTGACTTGGTGCGCGACAATTTGAGCAAGCTTTTCGTTGTCGCTAACTGTGTTGATATCCCCATCAAGAACGCTTGGGTTGGGTTGGCACAGAGAAGCAACTACAACATTGACATTGGGCTCTTGTTGAAGGAGAAGCATGAGCTGATTTTGGAACAGACCAATTCTCTTCTCCTTTCCTCGACCGGTGCATTATACGAATCAGCTGTCAAGGCCACAGGTGTCGCTGCATTCATTTGCCCTGACCTCATCGGGCCAATTTTGGCTGAGAATATATCCACTGACATCATTACTGAACTGATTGATGAAGAAGCTTTAAAAATCTGGAGGGCTGAAGAGGGCGAGTTAGTCATCGATGTTTTGGATCAATCTGCTAAAAAGGTGGAAGATAAAAACTCTAAGGACTATGAAATCAAGCAGTGGGAGGAGTCTCTTAAGAAGGATATTTCCAGCAAGAACAAGGGCAAGCCAGCTAAGAAATTGACTAAAGAAGAAACAACCAAGGTCAATCTACAATTATCGAAGGAATCTTCCATTCGGTCAGAGATCCAAAAATCTGTTAAGCTTGTCAAGAGAACCATTTCGATAATTTTTGAGCTTGTTGATTATGCAACTCAGGTCGACAATGGTGCGGTATATTGGTACCCAGTTTCTATCGGCAAGCTTTTGAGCTTGATTAAATCCACTAGCCTGTTTGAGCTTTTTGGCGACTCACCTATCGAATGCTATTTGCACTTGAGTAAGTTAGTCTCTCCTAGGTTAGGGTTATTGACGAAGTTTGTGGGAGTCGCGACGTCCAGAATCTACGGGGTTGAAGGTTTGAACAGCACGTATAAAGATGAGCCTCTTCTTGACCTTATTGGAAGACTTCTTTTCAGAGTTAAGATACTCTCCGACCAGAGTCCTTTGGACTCGTTGTCTTTGGCATACATCTTGCCTCTCTTGACTAAAGTGTTGGAGAATGGTAAAGCAGTTGCATACAAGAACTCGACGAAACAAGCTGTTACTTCTGAGTTCGTTGAAGAGGATGCAGAGGAAGAACAATTGCTTTTGGCTATCGAAATCGTGTCTAGTCATGCTGAAGCCTTTGAAGACGAATATATCCCTAGAGTTGATGTGTTAACCGTTTTGATTTCTTTGATGAAATTGGCTTCGAAAGCCAAGATTGCAAAGGAGTCATTCTTGTCCTTGTGTCAACACATTTCTGTCAATATTTCAGAGTCTGACTTGAAGCTTTTGATGGACAGCCTCATCACCCCCAACGAATTTGTGAGAACCACCATTTTGGAAGGTATCGACTCTGAATTCGATCTTACTAATGAACTCAATTACAGCAACCAGTTGTGGATCAGTGCTCATGCGAATGATGCAAGTGCGGAAATTGCCACCACTATTTGGCAGGACAACGATTTGACAGTCGCACAAGACGCTCCAACTCAGCTTTTACAATATGCTGGTAACGATGACGCTGGTTTGCGCTTCTCTGTCGCAAAGGCTATAGTTTCTGCTGTGAATGCGTTGGCTGAGAAAAATAGTGGTGTCGTGACCGCCACTTTGGAGGAGATGATTGATCTTTACCACGTAAAGAAGAACCCACCTACTCCAAAATTGGATAAATACGGCTTGCCTATCAAGTCCAAGTACGACAACAAAGACACTTGGGAAGAGAGATCGACCCTCGCATTGACTTTCAAGTTGTCTAGCCCAGTTTACGGTGGTGATGTTGAGAGATTCTTCAAATATCTCGTTGATGAGAAAGCTTTGGGCGACAAAGATGATTTGGTTCGTCAAGAACTTTTAGAGGCTGGTGTTGCAGTGATCGATGACCACGGAAAGGAAAACGTTGAAGTTTTGATTTCTATTTTTGAGGCCAACTTGGCAACAAAGGAAAAGAAGGCAACAAAGACTGAGAACAACATCAAAGAAGGTGTGATCATTTTGTATGGTGCTTTGGCCCGTCACTTGGCTCAAGATGACGCTAGACTTGAGGATATAATCAAGAGATTGTTAGAAACTCTTGACACTCCGTCGGAGAGAGTTCAGTACGCTATCTCTGAGTGCATTGCGCCATTGGTCAAGTCTTTCGATGTTCAGGTTTACTTTGAGTCGTTGTTTGAGAAATTGTTCAACGGTAAAACTGTCGCTTCAAGAAGAGGTGCAGCCCATGGAATTGCTGGCTTGGTTAAGGGTGTTGGAATCAAGTCTTTATCGACATATGATGTCATCAGGAACTTGACTGATGCCTCCGAGGATAAGAAGAATGCCAACATGAGAGAAGGTGTTGCTTTTGCTTTCGAATGCTTGTCTCAAAGTTTGGGTAAATTCTTTGAGCCTTATGTCATCGAAGTTCTTCCAATCATTTTGAAGTCTTTGGGTGATACCGCCCCAGAAGTTAGACTTGCTACTGACAATGCGACTAAGGTGATCATGAAGAACACAACCAGTTTCGGTGTCAAGAAGTTGATTCCTTTGGCCATTTCCAATTTGGACGAGGTTGCTTGGAGATCGAAAAAGGGTTCAGTGGAGTTATTGGGTTCCATGGCTTATTTGGACCCTACTCAGTTGTCGGCTTCCTTGTCGACCATTGTTCCAGAAATTGTTGGTGTCTTGAATGACACTCACAAGGAAGTTAGAAAGGCAGCAGATTTGTCCTTGAAGCGTTTTGGTGAGGTTATTCGTAACCCAGAAATTCAGGCAATTGTTCCAGATTTGATTAACGCAATTGGAGACCCTACCAGGTACACCGATGCCGCGTTGGATAAACTTATAGGTACTCAGTTTGTTCATTATATCGACGGTCCCTCTCTTGCTTTGATTATCCATGTCATCCACAGAGGTATGAAGGATAGGTCTGCGGCGACAAAGAAGAAGGCCTGCCAGATTGTTGGCAATATGGCTATTTTGGTTGACGCAAAGGACTTGCGTCCATACCTTCAGCAATTGGTTGGCGAATTGGAGTACGCTATGGTTGATCCAGTCCCGGGTACGAGATCTACTGCTGCAAGAGCTTTGGGCTCTTTAGTGGAAAGACTTGGCGAGGAACAATTCCCAGATTTGATCCCAAGACTCTTGGACACTTTACTGGACGAGACAAGAACTGGAGACAGACTTGGTTCAGCCCAAGCTCTTTCGGAAGTTATCTGCGGTCTTGGTGTCAACAAGTTGGAAGAGTTGCTCCCAGGAATCTTGTCAAACGCTACTTCTCCAAGAAACCACATCAGAGCTGCTTATATCACTATGTTGCTCTTTTTGCCTGTTTGTTTCGGCTCTCAATTTTCTCCATACTTAAGCAAGATCATTCCACCTATTTTGAATGGTTTGGCTGATGTCGATGAAGATATCAGAGACACTGCATTGAGAGCAGGTAGATTAATTGTGAAGAATTACGCTAAGAAGGCTGTTGACTTGTTGTTGCCAGAATTGGAGCTTGGTCTTGCAGACACTAACTATAGAATCAGACTTTCGTCTGTTGAACTTACAGGTGACTTGCTCTTCCAAATCACTGGTATCACTGGTAAAAATGAGCTCACTGAGGAGGATACTGACATTACCGGTGAGGTCCAAAAGAACCTTGTGGAGATTCTTGGACAGACCCGCCGCGACAGAGTTTTGGCTGCGTTGTTTGTTTGTCGTTCTGATGTTTCGGGTATTGTTCGTAATGCCTCTGTTGACATCTGGAAGGCCTTGGTCTCGAACACTCCTAGAACGGTGAAGGAAATTCTTACAGAATTGACATCGATTATTATCACGAAGCTTGCGTCAAAGGATGGTGACCAGAGAAAGATTGCTGCCCTGACATTGGGTGAGATGGTGAGAAGAATTGGAGCTAACGCTTTGGCCCAGTTGCTTCCAACATTGGAAGAGTCCTTGGAAGGCAGCGATACTGAGGCCAGGCAAGGTATCTGTATTGCGATTAATGAGTTGATTTTGTCAACTCAGAACAGTGGCCTCGTTGAGTACCAAGATGTGTTCATTAGAATTATCCGTGGTGCATTGGTGGACCCATCGGTTGGCGTCCGTTCTGTTGCTGCACAGGCGTTTGAAAACTTGCAAGAGGAGTTGGGTAAGGTTGTTATTGATGAGATCATCCCACATTTGTTGAACATGTTGGAGGGACCAGACTCTGAGAATGCATTGCTTGCCTTGAGAGAAATCATGGCTACGAAGGCTGACACTATCTTCCCTATCCTCATTCCAACGTTGTTAACTCCTCCGATTGATGCATTCAAGGCAAAGGCGTTATCGTTGTTGGCTTCTGTTGCAGGATCTGCTTTATTCAAGAGGTTGTCGATTATTATCAACACTTTGATCAGTGCCGTCCAAGAATCGGAGTCTCCTGAATTGCTTGAGGCCTTCGACACCATTTTGCTTTCTATTGAAGGTGATGAAGGTGTCCATCCATTGATGCAGCAGATTTTGTCGTTGATCAAACACGAAGACTCAGAAAAGAGAGCAATCATTTATCAGAGATTAGGCAACTTCTTTGCCAACACCTCTTTGGACTACTCGGTCTACCTTACCGACATTCTCGGACAGTTTATTCTCTCCCTTGGTGATCCATCTCCAAGGGTGGTTGAGGGTACCTTCGATGCTTTGACTGCATTGGTGAAGAGACAAGGTAAGGACACATTGGACAGATTGGTCAAACCAGCTTACCAAGCTTTGGACTTGACTGGAGTAAAGGGTGAAGACCTTGCTGGTTTCTGCTTGCCAAAGGGACCAAACTGTGTCCTTCCAATCTTCCTTCATGGTTTGATGTATGGAAACTCTGACCAGAAGGAGCTTTCTGCGTTGGGTATCGCGGATGTGATCGACAAGACGCCGTCGGTGAACTTAAAGCCTTTTGTCACCAACATCACTGGTCCATTAATTCGTGTCATTGGTGAGAAGGTTTCCAGTGACATCAAGTCTGCTATTCTTGTTGCTTTAAACAACTTGTTGTTGAAGATTGGTCAATTCTTGAGACCATTTATCCCACAGTTGCAAAGAACTTTCGTAAGATCGTTGTCTGATGCTACCAATGAGACATTAAGAAATAGAGCAGTCGTTGCCTTGGGTGCCTTGATCAAGTACCAGCCTAGAGTTGACTCGTTAGTCGCTGAATTGGTATCTGGCGCCAAGAATGCCGAAGATCAAGGTGTGAAGACCTCGATGTTGAGAGGTATGTTGGAAGCTGTTAATAACGCAGGCAACAACATGAGTGAGGCCTCGAAGTCTTCCATTATGGCTTTGGTTGAAGAAGAGATTACTGTGGTTGGTGAGAAGTCAGCTGTGTCGTACGCGAGATTGTTGGGTGCTTTATCCAAGATTTTGTCCATTGAAGAAGCTAGTGAAATAATCAAGACAAAAATCATCAAGAAGGACGCTGACAAGTTTTCTATCTTGTCAATCAACTCGTTCTTGAGGTACTCACCATCGCACGTTTTCAATTCCGGATTGGTGGAGGAGATTATCAATTTTGTCATCGTCTGCTCCAATTCCCCTGAAGACTACGTCAGCGACAACGCTACCGTTGCCATTGGTAAGATCTTATTGTTGGTTGGCGAAACGAAGTCTGCCGTGGAAGATGACACTGATAGTGCGGAACCATTCACTTTGGACGACGAGAAGGTGAGAAAGTTGGCCCATCAACTTGCTCTCACTTCTCTCGCCCCTAAGTCGACGTCGCCAGACACGAGAAGACTTTCCCTTGTTGTTCTCAGGACAGTTGCAAGATTGAAGTACGCTGAGGTAGTTGATGCAAACTTGGATTTGATCGCTCCGTCTGTTTTCCTGTGTATTAGGGATGCAAACATTCCTGTCAAGTTGGCAGCAGAGAAGGCATTCTTGGCTGTTTTCGATCTTATTGATGACATCGAGATGAAGAAGTTCAACTTATGGTTTGAAGGTAAGGCTTCGTTTGAGAATGTTCTTGGAGCTCAGATCGTGCCGAGATCGATTGGTGACTACACGAAGAGAGTCGCAAGTAGATTGGCTGGCGTTGAGAGAGAGAGAATTGAGGCTGGTGGAGATGCTGAGACTATGTTCAGTGACAGATTCGAAGATGAGAATGAAGTTTGGTCTGTTGGAGGTGTGGAGTTGAAAAAAGAGTAATAGACGTTATAGACAGACAATAATACTTATTGAGTTTCATAAGATTAGGCTGTATATGTTGTTGAGTTATTTGATTGGCATGCCTCCAAGATGTATAGGACACAAAACGGATGCTAGGTATTTCTTCTTATTTGTGCAAAGTTTTAGAAAATAGTCTTTGCTCCCCCAAGAAAAGAAAAACGTAAATCGAATCGTACGTTAAGCCACATGTACAAAGATCGGCCCCCATATGTTTAATAAGAGTATTTAACAAAGTCTTTATTACATTTTATAACGAAAATGACTGTTCCCTATAACATGATTCTATTGATGAATTAATCTTTGCCCCGACACCACGGTGGCTCCGCCACTTCTTTCTAATAAACTTAATGATCCTCGAGTAGTTTGCGTAGTTGGCCGCTTTTACCTCCTCCTCCACTTAATGCTCTCACCCGTGGAGAAAGAATCTTATTGGGCATCGGTAAGTTGGAGGGCAAATCAAGCTTTAAGCTCCGTAGCGAAGGAAGTGAGTTCGGGGATGTTTGTGAGGTGTTTTTGGTGATTGGAGGGGTCACTGCACCCTTCCTTTTATCCTGTCTAACAGCGGGGGTCATGAAAAACGATGACAAGTTTGTAGAACTGCTGTTAGCAGAAACTATGGGAGTGTTTGCTTGTGATAAGCCCATCACTGGGGAGTTAGGTAATGTGAAGGTTCTCTGGACGGGAGAGTTTGGCCTCGATTTCTTCAAGCGCAGCCGCACATAGTCCATTTCGTCGTCGTCCAACCCTTTCTTAGAGCTGGTGTAGCTATTGGACGCAGCAGCAGTCGCAATATTAGAAAGGTATTGAAGATTGTTGTGAGAGTCCTGTCTGTTGTAGTACGTCCTATCGTAACCCACACCGAAGAAATCTGTCAAGGATGGCAAACTCCTGGTATTGTTGATCATCTCTAACTCTTCCAGTGCTGCCGTCGCGAGAAGGTCAATATTCAGATGAAGAGAAGGTGGTGCTTTGAACTCCATGCGTGGCGATGTTTCCGGAGGTGAAGAGCTTTGTTGTGAGCTATTAGTGGGTATACTTTGAGGAGATGAAGTAGACTTGGGAGCTTTAACTTCCAGTGGCAGTTCTAGAGCGGCGTCTTTTTCTTCATCTTTGTCCATATCTTCATCGCCCGCGTTGACGTTCCTCAAGTTCTTATTTCTTCTTGAATTTGGGTTCGTGTGTATCCTCAAATGCCTCGTTAACTCATCCAGCCTGCTAAACCTTTTGAAACAGCCTGGGTATGAGCAAGCGTGTGGTTTCTCACCGGTGTGTGTGCGGATATGCCTTGTTTGGTGTTCTAGCCTATGGAATGCTTTGTCACATAGAGGACACTTATATGGACGGGACGAAGGGTCCTTTTTCTTTCCTGAATCTGTCTCCAATGTATTGATATCGACAGTGGACATAGAGTAGTCTATCCTTATAAAATCTGTTGATCTTCGAAAAGTGGAGACGAGAAAAAATGGTTCTGAAATTCGAGAAGAGGAAAAATGTGGGCCGCAATGAGGAGTATTTAGATAGGGGAGGCCAGATACGGGAAGCGACAAACACATACAAATTTGAGACTACTCAGCAACCAGGGATTATATTTGGCCACCCTGATAGTGCTTCGCCAGGTACGGGATAATTTTTACATAAACCTACATTGCGGGGTAAGTCGTTTAGCGTTTATCTGTACTGTTCTAGCTCCCTCATATTTTCTTGACTGATTGCTGCAGAGAATTACTCCGGAGACTGGCGTTGCGGTTAGTTTCTCGGAAAACATTTTGCCTCATAACGTGGGATATCATCTCGTGAGATACTGAATGAATTGTGGGGCTCAAGAAAAAGAAATTCAGGACGCCACTTCCAAGAAGAATGTCACAGCGGATGTTGAAAAAGTTCGAGAAGAGTTCGGAAACAAGAAGGATCGTACTCTGGATACGTGGTAGTTAGGTGAGATCTTCCGGGGTTTGTTAAGAAAAAGACAAAGGCGGAATCTGGGCTCAAGGTTTGATTGAAGGCGGGGAAAATACGGGGTGCGTGGGTATATCATTTTTCGGGGCAATGTCGGGTATCTGTTTTCGCACTAAAGGAAACTCCAGTACGGGTGTTTAGATGTCCCTTCACTATTGCGGTACGGGTGTTTAGATGTCCCTTCACTATTGCGGTACGGGTGTTTAGATGTCCCTTCACTATTGCGGTACGGGTGTTTTAGATGTCCCTTCACTATTGCGGTACGGGTGTTTAGATGTCCCTTCACTATTGCGGTACGGGTGTTTAGATGTCCCTTCACTATTGCGGTACGGGTGTTTAGATGTCCCTTCACTATTGCGGTACGGGTGTTTAGATGTCCCTTCACTATTGCGGTACGGGTGTTTAGATGTCCCTTCACTATTGCGGTACGGGTGTTTAGATGTCCCTTCACTATTGCGGTACGGGTGTTTAGATGTCCCTTCACTATTGCGGTACGGGTGTTTAGATGTCCCTTCACTATTGCGGTACGGGTGTTTAGATGTCCCTTCACTATTGCGGTACGGGTGTTTAGA